>JAVQMG010000086.1:1097500-1697500 GCA_032878915.1 Castanopsis chinensis
CCCCTAACAGCTCCTAGGCCTGATAGTATCTCTCCCATCTTCTACAAATCGTTTTGGCGTTTTCTAAAAACAGTGCTATAGGCTTATCTATAGCCGTGTTTTGATGGCTTTATAATGGCGTTTTAAAACACTGGGCCTATTGCATCATTTACAAAGGTCTTGGGTCTTACAAGAGCATATAGCAACATTTTAGAAATGCCACTATAGGTCTAGGAAAAACTAAAATGCCCAACCCAAAAAGAAAAAAAAAAATGCTTGAAAAATATAATTTAGGACCTATAAGTCCTGGGTCATACAAGGGCCTGTAGTAGCGTTTATACACCACCATAGGTACTTTTTAAAAAAAAATTAAAATTAAAATTAAAAATGACCTATAGTGGTGTTTCATGAATGCCACCGTAGGTCATTTTTGGCTATAGTGGCGTTTATAAAATGCTACTATAGCCTTTAAAAAAAGAATTTCAACCTATAGCAGCGTTTTACAAACACCACCATTGGGTGTGGACCTATAGTGACATTTTGGTAAAAACGCCACTATAGGTCTATAATAACAGTACAGTATTAACGTTCATAACTGTCACGTAATATAGAAAATGTCATTATAGCCCAAAGGGACTTATAATGGCATTTTTAGGACTTCTAGTGGCATTTTAGGAATGCCACTATAGACCCAATTTTTTGTTTTGTCTCTTCCCTCTCTCTCTTCTCCCTTCCCTCTCTCTCCTTTCCCTTTCATTTAAAAAAAATTCTTGAATTTCAAGTCTTTTGTATCTTATAATTTTACACAAAAAATTAATTTAAGGATCCACTAGTAAATAATATCCAATTAACATAAAAAATTCTTGAATTTCAAGTCATTTGAATCTTATAATTTTACACAAAAAATTTATTTAAGGATCCACTAATAAATAATATCCAATTAATATAAAAAAATTCTTGAATTTCAAGTCTTTTGTATCTTATAATTTTACACAAAAAATTAATTTAAGGATCCACTAGTAAATAATATCCAATTAACATAAAATTTAGTATATGTACTAAGAAGAATGAGAACATATAATCCATGTTAAAGAATAAATCTAATAAATAATATTTGTTAAAGTGATTTTTTTTGCAAAGCACTAATTACAAAGGCAAGTATCAACTATAAAAAAAAGATTTCAATGCAATATATATATATATATATATATTTTTTTTTTTTTGTTCTTTAAAGAAAGTACAGTTAAATGGTTCAAAAAATTGTGAAAGCATGAAGTAATGAGATTTAACAGAGCAAATGACTATAAATATGTATATTGATACTCGAAGTTTTGATTGTGAGAAAGACTATTTCAAAAGATGATGTTTTCAGTTATAATTATGTTCAAAAATTAGTTTGAGGGCATTATTTTTCAAAAACAAAATCACACTGAAAATTTAAACAACCTAGAAAATAATTTCAAATTTACACCACAAATATTCACTCTACAATTTGAAATTATTTCAAAAACTTCAAACAAAATCTGTCATAGAACCAATCTAAAATAGATAAAAATTGAATAGAACATTGTTAACAATTAGTCATATGCAACAGAAAATTTTAACAACTTAACACAACTATTTTGTCCTATAATTTTAACCCAACATGAAATCAAAACATGCATAAAAGGAAATAAGAATAAGACATGAAGAATCAATAATTGTAGCAATAAGTATATGACAAATTGACAATTAAAATCAAATTAAAAAATTAAACTTCTTCAATCTCCCTCTTACTCTCTAATGGAAGGAGATGTCTGTATTTCTGTCCTCTAAATGGTATTTTAGGGTGTAGTTTAGAGGGAAAAAAGTAAAAAAAAAAAAAAAAAAAAAAAAAAAAAAAAAAAAGAAGAAGAAGAAGAAGAAGAAGACAGATCTTGAATCAAAATCAATTTAGTTGAATGCCCAAACCCAGATCTTGAATCAACTCAAATGTTTAAAGCAATATTTATAAAAAAAAAAAATACCAATAAAGGTTTCTGGTGTCTAACCGGAAGATGTCATATTTCTCTCGTTACCAACATCAACAACATCCCCTGCTATAGGTAGCGACTATAGTGCTCTTCGAATCCTCGTCGTACTTCGCATCGAAATTGACGGTGGTTGCAGAAGGCTGATCGGAAGCCTCATTGGTTGGTTCTTCCTCTTCTTCTTCTTCGAGGCAATCTGGTGGGTGTGATAGCAGTAGTAGTAGTGTCGTCGTCTCGGGTTTGTTTAGGGTTTTCTTCTGTAGTAGTAGTAGTAGGGTTAAGATTGTGTTGGTCTGATGAATTGGTGGCCATTGTGTAAGAGAATCAAAGATTGTGTGAGAATGGCACCTCTGATCGCTTACTTCTTTCTCATCTTAGTTTTGGATTTTGATTTTGGAGGAAGGAGATGGTTTTGATTTTTGGGTTTCCAAGAAGAGAGAGGAGTTACAGGTTTTAATTTTAGTTTTTAGAAGAGAATTAGGTTTTGTTTTGCGCTAAACGGTGTTTTGGTACTACTGAAACTGTATAACATTTCGCTTTTTTAACTTATATGAGGCAGTTTTTTAGACTGGCAGTTGTCCCATGTGTCAACACAGCATTAATTACAAGAAAAGACTTTTGCTATTATATATAATATATGCTATGCTATGATATATATATATATATATATATAGATTTGGAATTGTAATGTTTTTGGTTCATTAGAATGTTGGTGGTATTTGCGGAAGTTAGTACTTAGAAGGTTAGTATTTGAAAATGATTTAGGGTTGGTTATATATATATATATATATATATATATATTTGGAAATTGGATTACATTGTAAATTTTGTTTGTTTTGATGATAAAATTTATCCTTCATCCAAATAAATACAAAAAAGTTTGTCAATGGTATATTACAGTTTGTCATGCCTGGTAATATCCCTAATTAGGACCTTAGCCATATTGGATTGCATCGAATATGGATTCTAGGGAATAAAGCTAGTCTGTGTTGTAAGTGAATAAGCACTTGCAATTATCCTATTTTGATGGATTCAAAGGAATAAGGTGCTCATTCATCTTAAAGATTAAAAAATAATTATAATAAAAACACTATCATAGCAATGAAAACACCATAACATTAAAGTCATACATAAAGAATAAGGCTAATGAATTGATTTGACATTAAAAATATGACACTCACTTCACTAGCCTGTTATACAATGGGTAATGTGACATCAAAATTGTTTAATTTGAAGCAATTGCTCTATTCTTTATGATTATGATACTTTATTAACTTAAAGTTACATATTGTTAGGACATATGTGATTCAATGTTAGGAACATATGTCACTAGTTTATGTAATTGACTAATTCTTTGACAAAATGCACTTGACTTGCAATTGGGTAGATCTAGGATGTGTTTAATGCTTTAAGAAACCTTGTTTCAAGTCAAGTGTTAAAGTCATGCAAGTCTGTCCTAAATTCAAGTGTGAAAAGTGTTGTTAATTAAAGCTTGAGAGCTAGCATCTATCGAGCCTTGAAGAGCTATTCCAACTCGTGGCTCGACAGCAGCTCGCCAGCTAGGGTATCTGTTGAGGTTTATGAAACTTAGAATTTCTGGTCTGTTTTTCATCCAATCCGTGATTATATGTTTGTGCCCTCTTTTCTCACAACCCTAGACATATAAAATGATTATTTTAAGGGTTGTCAAAAGTGACCCAAGTTGCACAAGTGTTGAGCAAAGTTTGTTCATGCAAATTGTGACCAGAGACAGAATTTGCCCTAATTCATCTTTCTTGTGAAGAAGCTATTGTGTTTATGCGTTGTAGGGTTTTGTGACCAAAGAGGTTCTCGATCTTCATTGTGTGATGAACTGAAGAAATTGGTAGCCAACAACCTTTTCTAGTTGGTGATTAAAGTTGCGTATTGGAATCCGTGCAATTGGTTAGTCATGTACTGCTAGCTGTGCATTGAAATGAGAGATTGTCACTACAAAACAAGTCCAATTGGGTATTGGGGTAAGGGTTCAACTATAGGTTGGTATAAGATACTGGGATTCATTTACTTGTAACCACTTGTTGTGATAATAGTAAATTCTTGGGAGTGGTGACCTTAAAATCACCCGGTTAGGTTTTTGCCGTGTAGGTTTTCCCCATTCGTAAACAAATTACCGTGTCAATTTATTTTCCACTACATACTTTAGTTAATTGATGATTTTTTTTGTGCTACCACGCATTTGCATGTTAATTTTATTAATTAATAAACTTAGCTAATTAATCACTTAATTCATCATAAGGGGTCGATACATTCTTGGTCTATCAAGTGGTATCAGAGCGGGCAAACTTTGATTAGGGTTAATCTTTGTATGTGATCCACTGACTCCTGTTTGTCATGGATAGAGGACAATCTCTTATTATACCTCCATTCTTTAATGGTACTAACTATGCATACCAGAAAGTATGCATGAGAGCTTTCTTGCAGTCTCTAGATGAGAAGGTGTGGCAAGCTGTAGAGAATGGTTGGACCATGCCAAAGGAAGGGCTAGCTTGTTAGGACATATGTAGTCCAAGTTGTTAACATATGTCACTATTTTATGTAATTGGCTTATCCTTTGACAAAACACACTTTACTTGTAATTGGGTAGATTTAGGATGTGTTTAACGCTTCAAGAAACAGTGTTTCAAGATCAAATGTTGAAGTCATCAAGTCTGTCCAAGAAACAAGCTGGAAAGTGCAAGTTACTAAAGCTCGACACCTGGTCTCGACACATGCATCTATCGAGCTTTAGAAGCATTTTCAGCCCCGAGGCTCGACAGCTTCTCGACAGATCCTCGACACCTCTATCTGTCGAGATTTAAAGAAAACAGATTTTCAGTTCTGTTTTAATTCCAATTCGTGAATGTGTCTTTGGGACTTCTTTTCTCCTAACCCTAGACATATAAAATGATTGTTTTAAGGGCCGTCAAAGTGATGCAAGTTGCACAAGCATTGAGAAATTCTTATTCATGCAATTTGTGATCAAAGACAAAGTTCATGCCCTAGTTCATCTCTTGTGAAGAAGTTACTATGTAATGTGCACCGTAGGGTTTTGTAACCAAGCATCTTCTTGATCTTCATTGTGTGGATGATTTGCAGAACTTTGTAGCCAACATCTCTCTCTCTAGTTGGTGAATTGAAGTCGCGTACTAGGATCCGCGCAATTGGTTAGTCACGTACTCGGAGCCGTGCATTAAGAGGAGAAACTATTACTACAGAACAAGTCCAGTTGAGTATTGGGGTAAGGGTTCAACTGTAGGTTGGTAAGGTACTCGGATTCCTTGCTTGTAATCGCTTGTTGTGATAATAGTAGAGTTTCGGGAGTGGTGACCTTAAATCACCCGATGGAGTTTTTGCCGTCAGGTTTTTCCCATTCATAAACAAATCACCGTGTCTTTTATTTTCTGCTGCATACTTTAGTTCTGGTGATTTGTTTGTGCTGCCACGTGAATTTGCATGTTAACTTGATTAATTAATAACTCGGCTAATTAATCAATTTAATTAATCACAAGGGGTCAACGCGTTTATGGCCTGTCACAGCCGATTGGGATGATGCTAAGATCAAGGTGGCAAACTTTAACTGCAGGGCATTGAATACTTTATTCAGTGCAGTCACTAATGAGGAGTTCAAGAAGATATCCTCCATTGAAACTGTTAAGGAAGCATGAACCATCCTTTAGACAACCTATGAGGAAACCAAGGTTGTCAAGGATTTGAAATTTCAAAGGCCCACTACAAGCTTCAAAGAAATTAAGATGGAGGAGGATGAGTCGTTCGATGAGTTTTATGCCAAGCTCAAGGACATAGTGAACTCAACCTTTAATCTTGGGGAAACCATTCATGAACCTAAGATTGTGAAAAAAGTGCTCAGATCTTTACACGAGAGATTCCATGCCAAGATCACTACCATTGAGCAATGAAAGGATATTGATAAAATTCCTTTGACAAAACTTGTTGGAAATTTGCGAACCTATGAGTTAGGTTTGACAAAGATCGAGAAATTAAGCAAGAGAAAGAGCATGACAATTCAAGAAGTTCATAAAGAATGCCAATACAATGGGCTTTGACAAGGACCATAGGCAATCCAGTTCTTCTCAGTTCAAGAGCCAAGACAAAGGAAAGAAGGAAGCAAGGGATGGCTGTTAGTACACTGTTCCTTCAGGACCCAAGTGCTTTGGGTGTCAAGGCTTCGGACACATGAAATGGGAGTGCCCCACATATCTTAAGACCATTGGGAAGAGCAAGGTGCTTGCTATTACATTAAGCGACACCGAACTTGAGGATGATTTCGAAAATGAGAATGATAAAATTCTGAATGCCTTCACCGCCATTGTCAATCCTACTGAAGGGATTGTAGAAGATGTGGAAGAAGAAAAAAACTTGGTGGAGTCAAAATTTGAGAAGATGGATGAGCAAGATGACATCCACACTGCCTATGCAAAACTATACAAGGTATTGGAGAAACATGAAAAGTTGTATAGGTTGACCACCAAGAAGCTCAATGATGTGGAGTTTGAACGTGAAGAACTCTCCACAAAGTTTGATGAAGCCAATTAGACTATAGGAGCACTGATTTGAGAACAACTTCCTGGCTGAGAAGACCAAGAAGCTTGAGGCAAAACTGTTCCAAGTTAGAGCTCAGCAGGAAATGACTTCAAGCACTAAGCTTGGTGAGATGCCCAATCTTCAGAAATATGCTTCTAATTGAATCGGTTTAAGGTGTGATTTCTCTTCTTCTAATATTGCTTCTACTAGTACTACTGTTTTGTTCCTCCTAGTAATAATGTTAAAATTGAGAACATTAATGTCAAAACTGATTTAGCTAATAAGAACATAGACAAAGATAAATTTATCTTAGGAGCACCTTCTAAGCAGGATAAGAAAAGAGCTAAAAACTCTAGGTCTAAGCAGCATCTTTGTCATCACTGTGGAGCAATCAGTCATACTCGACCTAATTACTATAAGTGAGCCATTCAACAGAGCAACAACATGATCACATCAAGAAACCATAATCAGTTTCTATCCTCTTTTGCTCCTCTTAGAGATCTTCTCAAATCCCTCATGTTTCTTTCGAACTTGAACGGTTTCAATTCTTCTCCTTCACCACCAGTTCAAGGCTTTGCTCAAAGGAAAGGTTCTTCCAAGGTATGGAAGGAAAAGGACTCCAAGTGATTTTGTCGCTTCTTCTCCCTCTCCCTTTCTTGTTTTTACATCACTTGTATGTTCTGCTTTAGGGGTTTGAATTAGTTTAGTTTTATGCTTTGCTTTGATTTGTTTAGTTTAATATGTTTTTGTTTGATTTTGTTTTTAGTTTTGCTTTTTTTTGTTTTTCATTTAAAAATTTAAAAAAAATTGAAAAATTAGAAAAAAATACAAAAACAGTGTGTTTGTGTACATTAGTACTTGTGTACCTTGGATGGCCATTGAAACAATGTTTTCTAGACATTGTATCTCTTGTAGTTGAGATGAGCATCTTTATGCACAACTAAGCAAGTGAGCTTTGTGGCTCGTGTTTGTGATGAGTAAGATTAAGTAATCTCTTGTACTTAACACACATATCACTCTTTTTGACGAGAATGACTAGAAAATCCTAAGAGAAAGACATAAATAGCCATCTCACTATTGTTGCTCGCTAATCATGAAATGACATCTGGATACTTCGACATAGCAAAAGTGCAATGTTAAAAAGCTTAACATAATTGGGTATTTCTTTTCTCTCTCTTATATGTCCATGCATGATATGCTCAGTAAAAAAAATATGCAAAGAAAAATAAAAGAAAAAAGATCAAAACGCTTTATATATGATTGCAAGCATGTATTCTAAGAGATATGAGAGTTATAAGAAGTACCTCGAAGCTGATAGTCTCCATCAAACAGTTACGATTGTGTGTGAGTTAAAGTGATTTTCTCATATCTCAAATCATCATAACATGTATACACTTATGCAATCTTGCAATATTTTTCACACACAATACATAATATTATTTGCTGCTTTTGATACATGTACAAGTACAATGCGATTTGGCCATCACAAGGTTTACATGTGTTAATGTATGCTCACTAAACTGTCTTAACTTGTTTTTGAAATATAAAATTGGTTAGACTTATTTAGTGTGTGTGTGTGTTTTGGGATCTATGTGCTTACATTTTTCTTGTTGAGAGATGTTTTTGAGAGATTAAAATGTTGCTTGGATCCTTGGTTGAGTGGTATGCTTGATTACATTCATATATGTGTTTTTCTCCTCTTTGAAAAACTGTTTTTAAACAATCTTAATAGCTCCTTGATACCTCTCGACACTTGGCTTATCTATCGACCTCCTTAGCTTTTTCTTATCGCAATCTCGATAGCTCCTCAATCCATCGAGAAAATTTCCATCTGGTCTATAGCTCCTCGATCCATCAAGCTTGTTTTGCTATGGACACCTCTGGACACTTGCTCGATAGTTAGGCCCAGTACAGCAGGACGTAGTCCAACCCAAAATCATAAAAAAGGCCCAGCACATTAGTTTAGCCACCAATTTGTGGTACATTCCTTGATGGCAAAATTGAAAATTTTGAAAAAATACAAAAATAGTGTGTGTTTGTGTACATTTGTACTTGTGTACCTTAGATGGCCATTGAAACAAAGTTTTCCAAACTTTCTATCTCTTGTCGCCTGCATGGGCATGTGACAAAAGTTTCAGCAAACGAAGGCGTTGTTTGTGCACAAACCGAACCAAAGTGAGTTGCAGTTAGACCGATCCCGACTCTCTTATCCAAAATACTTGGGCCCAGTACAGTAGGACGTAGTCTAACCCAAAATCATAAAAAAGGCCCAGCACAATAGCTTAGCCAGCAATTTGTGGTTTATTCCTTAATGGCGGCGCCAGGTTGTCGGTAATCCATGGCTATGAGGTTTAAGGTTAATTGTACCTACTAACAGCATATAAACAAGATCAGATTAATATTGACTAACCACAAAGATACAGTTGTATTGAATGAAAGAAAATCTTGGCATTTATATTCACAACATTAATGCAACCCCATTGTACATTGCCACAACATTAATGCAACTCCATTGAAAGTAAATCTTGACATATAAATGCCACATTATGGAAAGGTATTCGGTGCATGAGGATATCATGACCACGTTAAAATTGGCAGATTTTACTGGCACAACTTAAAATTTACACTGTTTCACATAACTAAAAATTAAAAATTTTAGAATCACTTTTTATAGGAAACTCCCTCTCCCCCGTGGAGTTTCTCCCTCTCGTGCATACGAGTTTTCTTCCTCCCTTGACCTTGGTCTAGGGCATCTGTTTTCTATTTTTCAATGCATAATAGAGTGAGTGCTACTAGTCTAACATGGCTGATGAAGTTATAGATGGTTTGGAAAACATGAAGTTGACTACAGAAGAGGAGAAGGTGATTACCATCTCTGATGAAGGACGAGTGGAAGCCATTGAGGATTGCACACTAAGTTTGATGGGAAAATTTTTGACGTGCAAATCCTTTAATAAGAGAGCAGCCAAAAATACTATGAAAAGGGCTTGGGGATTGGAGGACAGTCTACGTATCACAGAGGTTGGACCGAATCTCTTTCAGTTCAAATTTACTTCTGAGTTTGATCTAAACAGAATTTTATGAGGAGGTCCGTGGTCCTTTGATAATCAATTATTGATGCTCAAGCAGTGGAGGAGAGGTATGACAGTTGGGAATATTAGAATGGAGACGGCTACTCTTTGGATTCAAATATGGGGGGCGCCGTTGGATATGTTCTCTGCATATGTTGCCAAGGAAGTGGGAAGTAGGCTTGGGGTTGTTGAGGAAGTCGAGCAAAGAAGAGGGCAGGATGAGTTGAATTACTTTATGAGGGTTCAGGTTGCTCTACCTATCTCGAAGCCTATTCGCAGGGGAAGTTTTTTTGCGGGATCTGATGGGGATAGACATTGGGTGTCATTTAAATACGAACGATTGCCTTTGTTCTGTCATTATTGTGGAATTCTTGGACATGATGTTAAGAATTGTGCTGCACACTTTGTTGTGACTAAGAATGGAGGTGAGGCAGAGTACCAATATGGGGATTTCCTTAAAGCAATGGGGGGACAACCAAGAATGGAACCGGTTACAGAGAAACCAGAGGGGCCGAAAAACAGTTCGGAGGGTGGAGGTGACAAGTCCGATGCTGGTTATTACAGGTCTGAGGAGGGTCCTCTCAGGTCTGAAGCTTGGCTGAATCGAAGTAAAGTAGTGACGGCGGAGAGATGGCAAAGCAAAAACCCTAGTAACGATGAAGATGGAAAGGCCGAATTTTCAGGAAACATGCCACAATTTCAGGAACGTGATAGGGAGGATCTTACCCATGCAGATTACGTGGTGAAATGCAATGCTGACGTGCACAACTTAATAGCTGATTCAACGGAAATTACGGTACAAAAGAATAACGGGCTACTTAGTGGGCTGGAAGGTAAGGAAAGTATAAACTAAGTCTTGGATCGGAGTGTATCTGATGCATGTAGGGACATCTATCCATCTGGGCTGAATGCTACAAAGCCCAAGTCTTCTTGGACTAGATTCAATAGGATGGATTTTGGGCTGGGAGGATTACAGAAGGTGTTGTTGCCGGCTATAGGTAAAACGCATCTCCAATCAGCTTTGGAAGACAACTAGAATAGGCAGGGAGAGGAGGGAAATGTTAAGAGGGGGAAGTTTGAGAATGTGGAAGCTATTGAGTTAGAGAAAGCGGCGGGGGTGGCTGACCACCCTTGCCGAGAGCAATGAGGCTATTATGTTGGAACTGCCAAGGGCTTGGGAACCCTTGGACAGGTCGAAGCCTTCGCAAAATTGTGAGGGAACAAGCTCCCACTGTGTGTTTTCTTATGGAAACACAACTGGACAAAGAAGGATTTGAAAATTTGTATTGAGATTTGCAGTTTTAGAATAAAATTATAATTAAACAGCCCAATGTAGGGGGTGGTTTGGCTTTATTATGGAAGAATGATGTGGTGATGGATTTGATTAATTATTCACCTAATCATATTTTGATGAAGGTGACTGAGGAGGATGGTTTTGTTTGGTTTTTTACCGGCTTTTATGGTTGGCCTGAGGCTCAGCATAAAGAAAAGTCGTAGAAGTTGATAGAACACTTGAAAAGTTTTGTTGATGGGGCATGGCTTTGTGCGGGAGATTTTAATGCAATTCTAAATAGTTCAGAGAAATTAAGTTTACGGCCACCAAATTCAGCGGAGATTGATGCATTTAGAAGGGCGTTGGATGTTTGTAATTTTGAGGATTTGGGGTACAGAGGGTATACTTATACGTGGTCCAATAAGAGGCCAGATAAGGCTAATACTAAATTGAGATTAGATAGGGCAGTGGCAACTATGGAGTGGCGGGCTAAATTTCAGATGTCTACAGTTTCTCATCTTCCACCCCATGCCTCTGATCACTTGCCAATTATGGTGCACGTGAAAAGTGTTCAGAAAAATCAGCAGAAATTTAAAAAGGGGTTTAAATTTGAAAAAGCTTGGCTATCATGGGAGGATTGTGGTGAGGTGGTTAAGGATGCTTGGAATAAGGTGGGAGGGGAGGCATCGAGTTTAGTTTCAATCAAGGAAAAGATCAAGTATTGTGGTGAGGAATTGCAAGCATGAGGTTCTTTTAAGTCAAAGCCGAATGAAGTAGCCATGAAACTTCTTCAAAATCGGCTTGAGGGGTTGAACAGTGCTGAAGTGGTGACTGAAGAATCAAAGGCTGAATATTTGAGTGTTAGTAAACAATTAGATGACTTGCTTCTGAAGCAGGACATTAACTGGGCATAACGGTCTCAGATCCCATGGCTTAAATATGGTGATAAGAACACTAAATATTTTCGCTCAAAAGCCTCCCAAAGAAGAAGGAGAAATTTTATTAAGGGTATTCAATGTGCACAAGGAAATTGGGTGGATGAGGTGGAAGATATAGCCAAGGTGGCTACTGATTACTTTGACAATTTATTTTGTGCAGGTACATGTGATCAGATGGAGGAATGTCTCAATGCAGTCCCAAGGAAGGTGACACCTGATATGCAGGAAACTCTGTCTAGCGAGTTTAGTGTTGAAGAAGTTAAAGTGGCATTGTTCCAAATGGGACCAACAAAGGCACCTAGACCTGATGGTATGAATGCTTTGTTTTACCAAAGATTTTGGCATGTTGTGGGTGATACTGTAGTTGATGCTGTGTTAGATTTTCTGAATAATGGTCATATGTTGCCTGATATAAATCATACTTACATTGTGCTTATTCCCAAAGTAAAGAACCCGGAGAAAATGTCTGACTTTAGGCCTATAAGCCTATGTAATGTGATTTACAAAATAATCTCAAAAGTGTTAGCTAATAGACTGAAACAGGTGTTACCTAATATTATTTCTCCCACTCAGAGTGCTTTTGTTCCAGGCTGACTTATTACTGATAATGTGTTGCTAGCATATGAAACACTGCATACTATGCATTGTAGGAAGAAAGGGAAGAAAGGGTATATGGCTTTGAAGCTTGATGTTAGTAAGGCTTATGATAGGGTGGAGTGGCCTTTCCTTCAGGGGGTTATGCAGCGGCTAGGTTTTCCTGAAACATGGATAGAAAAGGGTGATGAGTTGTGTCATTACAACTTCATTTTCTATTCTTGTTAATGGGAAAGCGTATGGTAATGTATTGCCTTCTAGGGGCATTCGTCAGGGAGATCCCTTATCACCATATTTGTTTCTGTTATGCACAGAAGGGTTTACTTCCTTACTGGCTAGGGCAGAGATTGAAGGGATGTTGCATGGGGAGTCTATTTGTAGAAATGCACCAAAAGTTACTAATCTTATATTTGCAGATGATTCATTGATTTTTAGTGAGCCTCACTAGCTGAAATTAAAACTGTTGTAGAGATTCTTTAAGTTTATGCTAAAGCCTCTGGGCAGTGCATAAATTTGGAAAAGTCTTCAGTGTATTTCAGTAATAACACCTCTGACCGCCAGAAACAGGAGGTATTGGGGATTCTTGGAGTGAAGGAAGTATCTAGATTTGAATCGTATTTGGGTTTGCCTACTTTAATTGGAAGGGCAAAATACCATACTTTTTCTTTCATTAAAGATATGGTGTGGAAAAAATTACAAGGGTGGAAGGGGATGATGCTTTCTAGAGCTAGGAAAGAAGTTCTCATTAAGGCGGTTGCTCAGTCTATACCGACGTATACAATGAGTGTCTTTCAACTCCCATTGAAATTATGTGATGAGTTGGATGCTCTATGTGCTAGATTTTGGTGGGGATAAGTTGGGAATGAAAGGAAAATTCATTAGAAGAGCTGGGATAAATTGACTTTGTCAAAGAAGGATGGTGGAATGGGATTTCGAGACCTTAGATCTTTTAATTTAGCCATGTTGGCTAAGCAAGGGTGGAGGCTGTTAAAAGACACAAAATCTCTTCTCTATCAGTGCTTTAAAGCAAGGTATTTCCCTAGAACTTCAATTCTTGAGGCCACAGAGTCACCTAATTGTTCATTTGTGTGGAGAAGTTTGGTGGCAGCCATACCTATTTTAAGAACTGGATATTGTTAGGACATATGTAGTTCAAGTTTGTTAACATATGTCGCTATTTTATGTAGTTGGCTAATCCTTTGACAAAACGCACTTTACTTGTATTTGGATAGATCTAGGATGTGTTTAATACTTCAAAGAACATGTTGTTCAAGTTTAGTATTAAAACCATGAAGATTGGACCAAGAAACAAGTGAAGAAAAAGTGTGTACTAAAGCTGGACACCTGGTGGACACCTGGCGGATAGCTGCTGGACACCTGCGGACAGATAGCTATCTATCGAGCTATCTATCGAGGTATCTATCGAGATTTAATGAGGCTCGACAGCTGCCCGATCGATCGAGGTATCTATCGAGGTTACGGGAATTCAGTTTTCCATATCTGATTTTTGGGCCAGGCTTTTGTATTTGTGTAGGGTTTCTTTTCTCACAACCCTAGGCATATATAAGGCATATTTTTGAGGCCGTCACATAAGAGAATACAAGGAGAACACATGCAAAAGGTGACCGAAGCCTAATTCTCTCTGAAAGAAGCTACTGCGTCTTTGCGCCTTAGGGTTTTGTAACCAAGTGCTTCTTGATCTTCATCGTGTGTATGAAGTGAAGAACTTTGCAGCCAACATTCTTCTTCCTCAAGTTGGTGAGTGAGTCACGTACTAGGATTCGTGCAAAGGTGTTAGTCACGTATTGGGATCCGTGCATCATAGGGTGGCATTCATATATTGAAGAGTTCAGAGGTTCTGAAGCAGTAGAAGGTTTCTGCTGTGAGTTCATCTACGGGGATTGTAGAGTCTAGGGACAAAGGTTTTGTACTAGATCTGAAACTTCTCTTTACTATAGTGAATTGCTTTTCGGGAAGGTTTCCCCCCAGGTTTTTTACTGTGAAACTGGTTGGTTTCATTGGTTTTCCTGGGTCATCATATCTTGTCTTATTTATTTTTCCGCTGCACTTAGTTTTGACATGATATTGATGTTTGTTTGTTTTAACAAGTTTTATGTATAATAAATCTAATTAACAACTTGGATTTAAAACTTGTTAATTCTATCAATCGGGGTCTAAATTTCCAAACAGACATTGTTGGCATGTGGGTGATGGATCCTCTATTAATGTCTATCGAGATAGGTGGATTCCAAATTACCCCACAAACAAGCCTCTCTTTTCAGTAAGGGATGATGAGGAGGATATATGGGTGTCAAGTTTGATTAATCAAGAACTCCATGTGTGGCGAAGTGACTTTATCCTGGCAAGATTCAATAAGGAAGAGGGGGAAGCTATATACAATATTCCTCTAAGTAGGAGGCAAGTTCCTGATTCAGTTTATTGGAAGCATAGCAAGGATGGCAACTTCACAGTAAATTCAGCTTACAAGGTGGTCCGGTCTCTATTGAAAGAAGATTGAGCTTAATCATCATCAGGTGGCACAGTCAATAAGGTGTGGGCTGCTATATGGAAGTTATGTATCCCTAATAAGATCAAGGTGTTTGGATGGAGAGCATGTCATGATGTTCTCCCAACAGGAAGGAACCTAAAGAAGAGATGGGTTATATTAGAGGAGGTGGGTCCGTTCTGCTCCAAAGTTGAAGAATCAACCATACATGTTTTATGGGAATGTACAGCAGCTCAAGATATTTGGCATGGTAGTGCGAGGGCCTTGCAGAAATGTGGGACAAGGCAACCTGATTTTGTGGCTTTGTTGGAGTACCTGATGAATCGGTTGGAGAAGATTGAGGTGGAGCTTATGTTGGTGCAAGCATGGTTGATTTGGAATCAGAGAAACAGAGTGGTGCATGGCGGCAAGTTTCTGGAATCGAAATGGTTGAATAAGCGCGCTGCTGAGTTGCTTGAGGAGTTCCAGCAATCACAAGGAAGGCTTCTAACGGATACAGTGCACGGTGTGACTGGCCAGGTGATGCAGAATGCTGAAACCAATTGGAAACTGCCACCCCAGGATGTGTATAAGTTGAACTATGACGCGGCAATTTTTGCGAATAACTCTAGTTCTGGGTTTGGTGCTATGATCAGAAACTCAAGGGGAGAAGTTATGGCAGCAATGACAGTCAGAGGTCCTGCAATCCAGTGCAGTGAGGAGGCAGAATTGCTTGCTTGTCATAAGGTGATGGAGTTTGCAATGGATTCTGGGTTCACGACTTTGGTAGTGGAAGGAGATAGTGTCAATGCTATGAGGAGTATTGCTTCAACCAAGGACAACCAGTCAGCACTGGGGAATATTGTGGGTGATATTCGGCATCTGATGGGAGCATTGGAGTGGACTTCTCTGAGCTGCACTAAGAGAAATGGAAATAAGGTGGCACATCTTGCTAGATATGCCCAACATGTAAATTCTGATTTATTTTGGATGGAAGAGGTTCCATCAATTGCGCTTGACTCTGTAAACTTTGATGCTTTGTTGCTTTAATTGAAAGTTTGAGTCTAGTTTCAAAAAAATTAAAAATTAAAAATCTTAACAGTTTTGGAATTCTGCTATATGTCCTTACCAAAAGATGCAAGAGAGATTGTCTGGGGGGAAAAAAAAAAGCAATGGAATAGTGCGTAGTTTTAGCATTTTTAAGTTATTGCTTATTTATATTCATTTAATTATAGAATATTTAGCCTTTCTTGAAAATACTGCTAAATAAATGAGTGTTTGAACATGTAATTAAATGAGAAAGATCTCAAAAGTAACATTCTTCCCGCTCTTATTTTATATATATATATATATATATATATATATAATTACCAATTTTTTATATAAACAATCTTTAAAAGGAAAGATTAAAAAAAAATTAATAGGAAATTCGAAATTGTCCTTTTTTTGCCACATCATATACAAAATGGACTGAGTTTTTTTTTTTTTTTTTTTCCCGAAGATATTGATGAGTAGGAAAGTATCTTATTTTGTAGGCCATTTAAGTGGGATTTGAGTTATATTTTTACTAGGTTATATCCAAGTTTTGTTCCTCTTAAACGTAGGATCTAAAAGTATTTCTTAACCACAAAAAAAATCAAATCCGAAGAGAGAAACCCTTTATCTATATATAGACACACACACACACACACACACACACACACACACACACATATTGTTAGATAAATATTATGGAGTAAACGAGAAATTGACTCCTAACATGTCCACTTGAACAAGATTTTTGAAGTGGTAAGATTCCTTGAGTCCAACATAGGAAATAATAGAAAATATGGGTTTTGGGATGGATATTGGGTTGGGCTTTAAGCATGTGTGGACTGGGCCCATTTATCTAATTAATAATAATATTTTATTTTGTTTTTATTTTTTAAGTCTGTAAGTGTGTATACAGCCGTTATTTCTAAAATATTGTGTCTGTTCAATAACGTATACTTTCATAGTCCCTTATTCATGAAAAACAATTATTTGGAGGTACTCTTTCAAAGAGAAAATATTTTGTACATTCATTTGAGTCAAAGAGAGAGAAAGAGACATAGAATAGTTCGCAGAGCACGAACCTTATGTGCTTCTTCTTCGTGCTGTAGATCATTTTATCTTGGAAGGCAGACGTCCATGAGTTTCAAAGCACCACCGATTGTGTGAGGTGCGAAATCTGCTTTAAGGAGATTGTGTCGAACGCAAGAGTTAATCTGAATCGTTCATCCTTCATACATTTGGTCTATGAGTATTTAATTATTTGCAGATTTCTTTTATATATATGTGTGTGTGTCTATATATATATATATATATATATATATATAGAGTATATATTTATTACTTTTGTCTATCGCATCTATTTGTGTTATTGTTTGTAGTTAGATCTGTATGTTGTTTCAATCTGTTTAATCACAAAAGTAAATTATTGAAATATATCTAACAATCTTAAACCAAAATTTTCTATAATTTATTTTTGTGATTCACAGGGATAGGAATTTTGTGTTTTTTGAAAAACATGTGTGCCAACAGATAATCGACGATTTATACACTCTAGACAAACCTTGAAAAAACTAAGTTTGTGCTCATTGTTTAGCGTGAATATCTACTTGTTTATATTATAAAGTTAATTTGTAATCTTTCACCTTTCGACAATGTTGATTTTCTTGTTTGAGAATTGATTTTATTTTATAAATTGTTTTTTCTTTCTGTCTATTCAAGATCTTTCTTTCTTCTTGATTATTTTATATTATATTAGGGCATTTTCTCTCTTTTGAATCTGTGTATTACGGGGCATTGTTTAAATTCTTGGCGAAAATACTATTTTCATTCCTACATTTTCACCCTATTCCCACTTTAATCCCTGCTTTTTATTTTTACCGCTTTTAGTTCCTATTTTCAAAAATGTGCTCCATTTTGGTCCCAACCGTCATTTCTCTAATGGAAATATCCTACGTGGCTAACAAAGTGCACTATTGGCACTCAAAACGCCTACATGACTATTAAAATAATAATAAAAATTAAAAAAATTGAAAAATTAGAAAAAATACAAAAATAGTATGTGTTTGTTGGTACTTGTGTACCTTGGATGGCAATTGAAACAAAGTTTTTTAAACATTCTATCTCTTGTCACTTGCCATGTGCATGTAACAAAAGTTTCGGCAAACGGAGGCACTGTTTGTGCACAAACCGGACCAAAGTGAGTTGCAGTTGGACCGATCCCGACTCTCTTATCTAGAATACTCGGGCCCAGTACAGCAGTACGTAGTCCAACCCAAAATCATAAAAAAAGGCCTAGCATAATAGGTTAGCCACCAATTTGTGGTAAATTCCTTGATGGCGGCGCCAGGTTGTCGGTAATCCATGGCTATGAGGTTTAAGGTTAATTGTACCTACTAACAGCATATAAACAAGATCAGATTAATATTGACTAACCACAAAGATACAGCTGTATTGAAAGAAAGAAAATCTTGGCATTTATATTCATTACATTTATGCAACCCCACTGTACATTGCCACAACACTAATGCAATTCCATTGAAAGTAAATCTTGACATATAAATGCCACATTATGGAGAGGTATTCGGTGCCTGTGGAAATCAGGACCACGTTAAAATTGGCATATTTTACTGGCACAACTTAAAATTTACAGTGTTTCACATAACTAAAAATTAAAAATTTTAACAGTTTTGGAATTCTGCTATATGTCCTTATCAAAAGATGCAAGAGAGATTACCTGGAAAAAAAAAAAAAAAAAAGTGCGTAGTTTTAGCATTTTTAAGTTATTGCTTATTTATATTCATTTAGTTATTTAGCCTTTCTTGAAAATACTCCTAAATAAATGAGTGTTTGAACATGTAATTAAATGAGAAAGATCTCAAAAGTAACATTCTTCCCGCTCTTATTATATATATATAATTACCAATTTTTTATAAAAACAATCTCTAAAAGGAAAGATAAAAAAAATAAATAGGAAATTTGTTAGGACATATGTGGTTCAAGTGGTTTCAAACATATGTCATTATTTTTCGTAATTGGCTTATCCTTTGACAAAACGCATTTTACTTGTAATTGGGTAGATTTAGGATGTGTTTAACGCTTCAAGAAACTGTGTTTCAAGATCAAGTGTTGAAGTCATCAAGTCTGTCCAAGAAACAAGTTGGAAAGTGCAAGTTACTAAAGCTCGATACCTAGTCTCGACACATGCATCTATCGAGCTTTAGAAGCTGTTTCAGCCCCGAGGCTCAATAACTTCTCGACAGATCCTCGACACCTCTATCTGTCGAGATTTAAGGAAAACAGATTCTCAGTTCTGTTTTGATTCCAATCCGTGAATCTGTCTTTCAGACTTCTTTTCTCCTAACCCTAGACATATAAAAGGATTGTTTTAAAGGTCGTCAAAGTGATGCAAAGTTGCACAAGCACTGAGTAATCGTTGTTCATGTAATTTGTAACCTAAGACAAAGTTCATGCCCAAGTTCATCTCTCTTGTGAAGAAGTTGCTGTGTAATGTGCACCGTAGGGTTTTGTAACCAAGCATCTTCTTGATATTCATCGTGTGGATGAATTGAAGAACTTTGCAGCCAACAACTCTTTCTCTAGTTGGTGAATTGAAGTCGCGTACTGGGATCCGCGCAATTGGTTGGTCACGTACTTAGGAGCCGTGCATCAAAAGGGGAAATTGTCACTACATAACAAGTCCAATTGAGTATTGGGGTAAGGGTTCAACTGTAGGTTGGTGAGGTACTGGGATTCTTTACTTGTAACTACTTGTTGAGATAATAGTGGAGTTTCGGGAGTGATAACCTTAAATCACCCGGTGGGGTTTTTGCCGTCAGGTTTTCCCCATTCGTAAACAAATCACCGTGTCATTTATTTCCGCTACATACTTTAGTTATTGGTGATTTGTTTGTGCTACCACGTGAATTTGCATGTTAATTTGATTAATTAATAACTGGGCTAATTAGTCAATTTAATTTATCATAAGGGGTCAACGCATTTATGGCCTATCAAAATTTGAAATTGTCCTTTTTTTGCCACATCATATACAAAATGGACTGAGTTTTTTTTTTTTTTTTCCCGAAGATATTGATGAGTAGGAAAGTGTCTTATTTTGTAGGCCATTTTAGTGGGATTTGAGTTATATTTTTACTAGGTTATACCTAAGTTTTGTTCATCTTAAATGTGGGATCTAAAAGTATTTTTGAACCACAAAAAAAATCAAATCCAAAGAGAGGAACCCTTTATCTATATATAGACACACACACACACACACACACACACACACACACACACACACACACACACACACACACAAACACATACACACACATATTGTTAGATAAATATTATGGATACCGCGTTTCAATTGGTATCCAACGTCTGCGTTTTCTTTATTTTTTTTTTTTTTTGGAAAAGCGCGTTTCAACACTTCTAGTAGGTCTCGTGCACTATTTATGAGACCCATAAACCTCTTTTTTCAGCAACTTTTCATTGAAAATGGGTCCCAAGGCACTATTCGCACATTTAAAAATTATTTTGCTATAGTGCTTTTAGTTTTCAGTTTTTAGCAAAATAAGTAGTATCCAAACGGACACTATATGAATTGTAGAAAGGTAAAATACCTTCCTATCAATTCCTGAAGGTGTTGGGGTGTTTGGCGAAGGTGGCTATTCCTATTCCTAAAAGGATAAAGATAGGGTCAAAATCAGTGGATTGTGTATTCATTGGTTATGCTCATAATAGCAGTGCAAATCAGTTTCTAATTCATAAATCTAACGTTCCTGACATGAATGTGAATACTATTATTGAATCAAGGAATGCAGTATTTTTTGAAGAAATATTTCCTTACAAATCCACACAAGAATCAAGTTCACATAAGAGAAACTTTGAGTCTACGTCTAGAACCTCTTATGATTAAGAGCTGATGGAAGAGAGGAATGAGATTAAGCATAGATGTAGCAAGAGGGCTAAAAACGTCAAAATTGTTTGGTCTGGATTTTCTAACTTATATGTTAGAAGATGAAAAGAACATGTGTAGGCTTGTTAAATCTCTTTATGGATTAAAACAAACTCCAAAGCAATGGCATGAGAAATTTGACAATGAGTATGACAGATGTTTGTATGTTAAAGATGGATTTAGAATCAATGAGTGTGATAGATGTGTGTATGTTAAAGATACCACAAGTGGCTATGTCATTGTATGTATCTATGTTGATGATATGCTCATTATAGGTAACAATAATGATATCATTAAATGTTAGGATTGGATTTGTGGATTTATTGTGTAGATGGGTTCGAGGGTCAACTAGGCCTCTAGAATTGAGAGAAAGGAAAGAACAAAGAAAAGGAAAGAAAAGATTGCATTGAAAAATACACTTTGCTTGATTACAACTTATTGGTCTCTTATACAACACCAAAACAACTGTCAATGACCATCAGTCTCTAACTAACTCTAACTGACTTACACAGTTACCAACCAACTCTAATGTACCTCACATATGGACACTTAGGCACGCATACAACTAGCACACTATCACAGCCTAACTAGTCACTGCTGCATCATAGCTCACTGCTACATCATAGCTCTGCATCACAGCACCCTCTGCATCATAGCCTGCACTGCATCACAGCACTAGTACCCTCTTATTATACAACATACAAACTAGCACCCCCCCCCCCTCTTATTATACCACATACAACTATGCCTAACAATACCCCCTCCCATTAAAACACCTTGCCCCACAAGGTAAGGATATTGTTGCTATAGCAAGGATAGACTTTCCCGAGTAACATCTTCCACTAACATCTTCCACTCGTTCACCTTGCTATTGAACCAGAACCTGAGTGACAGACTTGTTCCTCAATTGATGAGTCCTCTCTTGTAAAACGGCAATAGGTTCAAGTCTAAGAATGCCCTCAGAATCCATAGGTGGTAAGGAAGGCAGACGCACCACATGTTGACCTAACCGCTGCTTTAAACATGAAACATGGAAGGTAGAATGGAATTTTGATTCAGGTGGTAAATCCAATTTGTAGGAGACACTTCCAACCTTCTACAATATTTGGAAAGAACCATCTAGGTGATAACTTTCCTAACCATTTTTGCCTTAATGACATTTGTTTGTAAGGCTGCAACTTGAGATACACCCAACCACCAACTGCAAACTCCCTCATGGTCCTATTCTTATCAGCAATAACCTTCATTCTCTCTTAAGCTACCACCAAATTCTGCTTCAATAAGGAAATGAGCTGCTGTCTGGTCCTTAAATGCACCTCCACACTGTCTACCTTAGTAGTGCCAGGAATGTAGTCCAAGAGTCTTGGAGGAGCACAACCATATAAGGCCTCGAAAGGTGTCATCTTAAGAGAGACATGAAAATTGGTATTGAACCAAAATTTAGCCAAGGGTATCCACTCCACCTAAGATTGTGGTCTGTCTACAGCAAAAGCCCTTAGGTAATGCTCTAAACTCTTGTTGACCACCTCTGTTTGCCCATCTGTTTGGGAGTGATAAGTTGTAGACATGGCAAGCTGTACACCTTGTAACCTCATCAATTCTTGCCAAAAATGTGATGTAAATACAGGGTCCTTGTCACTCACAATTGTGGCAGGCATACCATGCATTTTAAAGACATATTGCATATACAATTGAGCTACTTTAGCTGCAAAATAAGGGTGTGACAAGGGTACAAAATGAACAAATTTAGTAAACCTGTCTACCACCACTAACACCACATCTTTCAACTAAGATTTAGGGAGTCCTTCAATAAAATCCATACTCATATCCATCCAAGGCTTTTCTGGTATTAGTAGAGGTTGCAAGAGGCCAGCTGTATTACAAGTTTCATACTTCAATCTTTGACAAGTGTCACACTCTCTGACCATCTTCCTCACATTAGCTCTTAATCCAGGCCAATGGAAATCTCTTTTAACCCTATGCAAGGTCTTAAGGAAGCTTGAGTGACCTTCTAATGGGCTGTCATGAACCTGGTGCAAAACAGCAACCTTCAAAGCTTCACAAGTGCCTAGGTAGATCCTTTCTTTGTACAGTAACAACCAATTCTGCAGAGAATAACCTTTAGGAGCAACCTGCCCTGAACTCAAGGCTTGTAGGATACCCTGCACCTACTGATTCATGGCATAACTTGTTTTGAGATCACCCAACCAAGCTGGAGAAGGGAAGGAAAGCATACACAAAACACCCCTATGAGAATCTAACTCATCCTTATAAGTAAGATTAACAGTTTTAGCCAAACCAAAAGGTCCAGTAACAGCCAAATCAACCTCATTTTCAACAATTTTGGAGAAAGCATCAGCAACAAGGTTATCCTTACCCTTTTTATATTGGACCACAAATGCATATCGCAATAATTTGGCAAACCAGTTCTATTGAGTAGGAGTACCAATTTTCTGCTCTAATATGTACTTAAGACTCTGTTGATCAGTTCTAACAATGAAGGGTCTACCAAACAAATAAGCTCTCCACTTTTTAACAACAGTAACCAGAGCTAATAACTCCCTTTCACAGATAGATAGGGCCAAATTCCTACCTTTGAGGGCTTGGCTATGAAAGGCAATAGACCTACCATGCTGCATCAAAATTGCTCCCATCCTTTTGCTTGAGGCATCACATTCTATGACAAATGGCATATCAAAATTTGGAAGAGCTAACACAGGTGGTTGAACCATGACAACCTTTAATTGCTGGAAAGCTTGCTCAGCCTTCTCAGACCAAGAAAATGCATCCTTCTTCAATAGTGCAGTTAAAGGAGCAACAATCTGTCCATATCCCTTAACAAATTTCCTATAATAACTTGTGAGCCCAAAAACCCTCTTAAGGACTTAAGATCAGTAGGGGTAGACCACTAATGCATGGCAACAGTCTTCTTAGGACTAGTGTGAACCCCAACACCAATGATGACATGGCATAAGTAATCCACTTCATTACAAGCAAATTTGCATTTGTACCTTTTTGCATACAGTTTATTTAAAGCCAAAACCTCTAAAACAGATCTCAAATGAATCACATGCTCAGATAAAGAAGTACTATAAACCAAGATATCATCAAAGAAAAAATAAACAAATTTTCTGAGATAAGGTTTAAAAAACTGGTTCATCAAGGATTAAAAGGTTCAGGGGGCATTGGTTAAGCCAAAGGGCATTATGAAGGACTCATAATGCCCCTCATGTGTTCTGAAGGCTATTTTGGGCACATCCTCCTCCTTCATCCTGATTTGATGGTATCCAAATCTTAAATCAAGCTTGGAAAAGACAGTTGCTCCATTCAACTCATCTATAGCTCATCAATGACTGGAATTGGAAACTTATCCTTCACAGTGATATTGTTCAATGCTCTATAGTCAATGCACATCCTCCAAGATCCATCTGCCTTCCTTACTAACAAGACAGGAGAAGCAAAAGGACTAGTGCTATTTCTAATTGACCCAACAGACAGCAGCTCTCTCATAATCTTCTCAATTTCATTCTTTTGATAGAAAGGGTATCTATAGGGTCATTGGCATACTGGTTGAGAGCCCTTCATGGGAGTGATTTGATTTTCATGACCCCTCACAGGTGGTAAACCAGTAGGAGTTTCAAAAACCTCCCCAAACTCCTACAATAACAACTCCACTTTTGTAGTTACATTATCTTCCAACACCACATCAGCTGCAAGAGTGATTTGTAGTAAGCCCTTCCTCAATAATCCCTTAAGCAACTGATTACAGCCCATGAAAGAAGTGTCTGAAGAGGGATTTAAACCCTGCAGCAAAACTTGTTGATCCTTGTAATGGAATTTCATAGTCAACAATTGAAAATTCCAGTGTATTACACCCAAGGTACTTAACCATTGAGTACCCAACACAGCATCACAACCTCTCGATGCCAAAACATGAAATTGAACACAAAATTCCACTCCTTGCACACACACTGGTACATTACTACAAAAACCTTGAGTTTTCACCACAGTATCATTAGCCACCTTAACTTCCAAAATTCTTGAAAAATCAACCTTTAACTGTAAACTAGAGACTACTAATGCATCCACAAAATTATGAGTACAACCTGTGTCAACCAGTAACACTAACCCACTGCCATTAATCTTGCCTCTAACCCTCATAGTGCCTGGTGTAGGAGTTCTAGTCAAAGCATACAATGTAATTCCCACATCTTCTCCTTGTTCAATTGGTTTACTAAGATCACTGCCCACTTCCTCATCTAACTCAGTAATTTGCACTCCAGATTGCAACCTAGATGTTATATCAATCCCTTCTAACAGAAGCAGTTTAACATTTTTACACTTATGCCCAGGCCCCCATTTCTCATCACAATTATAACACAACCCCTTCTTTCTCCTTTCATCCATTTGAGCATGAGTAATTCTCTTAACTGGTATTTTTGGTTTAGTATCTAACACTGCATTACTCTTAGGTAAACCAAGAATTAAAGTGTTACCTGATTCTTGATGACTCCTTATGCTTTTTCTGCTACTCCACACATATTCTTCTTGGATCTTGGGTAATACAAAAGCTTCATTCAAGGATTGAGGATTGAGCATTCTTACAGGTAACCTTATTTCATCTCTTAAACCACTCAAGAAGAAATTGATCTTATGTAAAGGAGGAAGGCCTTTGACTTTGTTAGACATAACTTCGAATTCTGCCTTTTACACAACCACAATTAAGGTTTGCCTCATCCTGGTCAGCACCTCCATAGGATCATCTTAGGTACTAGTTCCAAATCTCACATGCAAAGATGGGACAAAAGATTCCCAATCCGAGAACACCCTTGCTTCTTCTGCTTCTTGGAACCAGATTAATGCCTTCAAATCCATGTGGAAGGAAGCTATCAATAGCTTTTCTGTAATTGGGGTTTGGTAATACCCAAAATACTAGTTAGCCTTGTAAACCCAATTAGCTGGATCAATACCTAAGAATCATCGAAAATCCAACTTCACAGACTTGGTAAGTGACACGGTTGAAGAACTTGGAATTGAATTTGATTGCACATTTCTCTGGGGTGAATTCTGATTCACTGTTATGGAATTCAACTTCTATAAAATCGCGTTGGTGTTCTGATTCATCTCATTCAAGGTTCTGGTATGAATACCTTGAATCTTTTGTATTTCTTGGATTTCCCTGTTATGGTGATCAGAGGTGGTACGGAGAGCAGCAATGGGTTCATTCACCATATTCATGGCAGTAGCTCGTTTCTCAGTCATGGCAGGAACGACGCTCTGATACCAATTGTTAGGATTGGATTTATGAATTTATTGTGTAGCTAGGTTCAAGGTCAGCTAGGCCTCTAGAATTGAGAGAAAGGAAAGAACAAAGAAAAGGAAAGAAAAGATTGCATTGAAAACTACACTTCGCTTGATTACCCATTATACAACTCATTGGTCTCTTATACAACACCAAAACAACTGTCAATGACCATCAATCTCTAACTAACTCTAACTGACTTACACAGTTACCAACCAACTCTAATGTACCTCACATATGGAAACTTAGGCACACATACAACTAGCACACACACATACAACTAGCACACTATCACAGCCAAACTAGTCACTGCTACATCATAGCTCACTGCTGCATCATAGCTCTACATCACAGCACCCTCTGCATCACAGCCTACACTGCATCACAACACCCTCTGCATCACAACTTGCACTGCATCACAGCACCAACACCCTCTTATTATACAACATACAAACCAGCACCCCCTTCTTATTATACCACATACAACTATGCCTAACAGTAAAGCTATCAAGAGAATATTGACTAGTGAGGTCGACATGAAAGATTTAGGTCTTGCAAATGTGATACTAGGAATGAAGATTTCTAGATCTTCTGATGGACTTTTCTTATCTCAATCACATTATGTTAAGAAAGTTCTTGAAAATTCAAGAAATATGTTGATAGTCCAATGAGAACACCTATAGATGTAAATTTATATCTAACTAAGTATAAAGGGCAAGGAATACCTCAATTGGAGTATTCGAGAATAATAGGCAGCCTCATGTATATAATGAACTACACAAGACTGGACATAGCATATTCAGTCAGCAAATTGAGTAGATACACTAGTAATCTAGGGGAAGATCACTAGAGGGTATTAGTTAGGGTTTTGAGGTATTTGAAATACACCATAAACTATGGGTTGCACTACACTCGGTATCTAGTTGTACTAGAAGAGTATAGTGATGCTAATTGGATATTCGACACAAAAAACACAAAAACCACTAGTGGATATGTCTTTATCCTTGGTGAGGCAGCTTTATCTTGGAAGTCATCTAAACAAACATGCATTGATAGATGCACAATGGAATTAGACTTTATTGTATTGGACAAAGCAGGAGAAGAAGCAGAATGGCTTCGTCATTTCCTGGAGGATATGTCAATATGGATGAAACATGTGCCTTCTATTTGTAAACATTGTGATAGCAAATCAGCTAATGGTAGGGCACAAAGTCATATATATAATGGTAAGTCTCAACATATACATCGTAGACATAATATTGTGAGGCAGTTGCTCTTTAATGGAATTATTTCCATTGACTTCATAAAGTTGAAAGAGAATATAGCAGATTCGTTAACCAAAGGCTTGAGTAGGGAGCTAGTATACTACTCATCGAGGGGAATGGGGTTAAATTCTATGATCTAAAAGTCTCCGGGATGGCAACCCAACCTAGCTAACTGGAGATCCCAAGATATAGGTTCAAAAGGACAACCGAATCGTGGAAACTAATTTTATGACTATGGAAATAACATCTCCCACCTATTCCTATGATGAAATAGTGATGCTTGTAAGCGATGTTCAGGGTAAGCTTTGTTATTAATGATTCTTATAACTTGTAAATCCAAGTGGGGTATAGTAGGATACTCTTAATAAGAGTCACCTATATGGGTGTGAAGTGGGTTGCTTCCATGAGAGTTTTAAGACTAAATTCTCTAAAGTACTTTATAAATTTATCAGGATATGTTTAGGGCCGAAATGAACACAACTATAAGAACAACATAATAGGCCAAAAATGTATTGACCCCTTGTGATGAATTAACCAATTAATTAGCCAAGTGAATTAATTAGGTTCAATTACATGCAATAAGAGTGGCAGCACAAACAAATCACCAAATTACTAAATGCATTAGAAATTAAATTTGACACGGTGATTTGTTTATGAATGGGGAAAACCTACATGGCAAAAATCCCACCGAGTGATTTTAAGGTCACCACTCCCGAGAATCTACTATTATCAAAACAAGTGGTTACAAGTAAAGGAATCCCAGTACCTTATACCAACCTACAATTGAACCCTTATCCTAATACCCAATTGGACTTGTTTTGTAGTAACAATCTCTCATTGTATTGCACAGCTCTCAGAACGTGACTAACCAAAAGATGTGTGGATCCTAGTACGCAACTTTATCCCCAACTTAAGAAAAAGGTTGGCTACAAAGTTCTTCTGTTCTTCAACACATGAAGATCACAAAGTTGCTCGGTCACAAAACCCTACGATGTACAAACACAACAGCTTCTTCAAGAACTAGGGCAAGCTAGGTTTTTGGTTACACTTGAGGAATTATGCTCTTGTGCAATTGCTCTCTTGGCTGTGCAACCTGATTCGGCCCTTAAAATAATCCATATATATGTTTAGGGTTGTGAAAAAAGAAAGTCCAAACATATACTCACGAATTGGATGAAAAACAATCCAGAAAAATTGAGTTTCATAATCCTCAAATAGCCATCTATTAAGCTAGCTGTCGAGTCAAAGGCCAAAGATGAAGGAGCAGAGGTGGATGGAGCGGTAGAAACCGAAGGAGCAACCGTCTTGGTTTGAGTCCACCTCGAGCGAAGCCATGCAAAACTCCACTTAATGGTAGCGGCATCAATGGCACACATGTAAGAGAAGTAGGGAGACTGAGGATAGGAGACAGAGAAATGGCGAAAGAGCCGTGTGATAGTTGAAGAAAGATGAGCTTATCACAGGTCGTCGTATCCTTATAGATAAGGGATAGTATGAAGTGAGAGGGGAAATCTATGGTAAGGTCCTTAATGAGGGAAAGCAAAAGTGAGCACGAGGCTCTATGATAGTGTTATAGTGAGAAAGAAGATGGAAAACAAAGGTCATAACCATGTTAAGAAACTGCGGACCTATAGCAAAGGTCGTGCAACGAGTGAACTAATGTTCACTCCAAAAAGAAGATATCTCACAGAAACGAGACGAGAGTTCGTCTTTGGATACAGTCCTCAGACGCCCACAATCAGGATAGTTAGGAAACTCTACCCTAGGAATGTGTAGTACCTCGGATACAATACCTGGAGTAACTACCATACGTATACCTCGAACATGAGTGACAAATTAGGGTGTAGAAGTGTCAAATCCGTACATATTGGAGTAGAACTCCTGTATGATCATGGAAGGACATGTGACAGGAATGCCATAAAGTGACTCCCAACCGCTACTATGAATGACAGTGGGTAGGTCAGTGTCAGAAAAATCAGACAAAATGACTTGGCATTCTGAATGAATGCCTCGTTGTGAAAAGTTCTCAAAGAAGTCCTATTTGGCCTTCTCATCATGGAATTGTACGTGAAATGGAGTGGGGCCAGAAGGAGAAGAAAATGAAGATGCCCCTGAACGAAGAGGGTTCCAAGATGGAACAGATTTATGCTTAGGTGCCATGATGCAACTAACGTAAGAGGGAGAGAGAAACAATCAGAAGAGTACCAAGCAACACATATATCAAAATATATAGAATTGAAGGTACGTATGCATGAGAATGCATGAACATTTAACATGCATGAAATAAATATATCACGAGCTCAGCCCAATCCAAACCTACCAGCACACAGCATAACAACAAAGTAAACACACATCTAAATGCATGAAATATTGTTATAATGCGAGTGTGATGCAATGCATGAGGTTTTAAACTTATTTAAGCAACACCCATCCAAAAATTGCACAAAACCTTCATCAATTTTGAAAAACCCTAAAATTTTTCAAACAACTCAAAACCTAGATCTAAATGCATGAAGAATGAGAGATAGAGAGATCATACCAAGTGATTAAAGGCAAGAATAGGCTGAAAAACACGTGGAGTGAAGGTTTAGAGAGAGAAAAGTGAGTTTGGGAGGTGAAAAACTTGAAGATTGTCAAGAGAGATCGACGGAGTGAGATCTGAAATAAGGCTCTTTATATAGAATCCTCATAAAGCTTGATCCATCGAGTGCTATCGAGCTTTAAAGAGGCGCTTTTCAGCTGTTGAACCAACTAAAGGTTTGTCAACAAAGAAGCTCGATGGATCAAGATAGCTATCGAGGAGACAGAAAGTTTGTCGATTGATTGAGATAGTTATCGAGAGCTATTGAGATTGCGATAAAAAAAAGCTGAAGAGTCTCGATAGATAGCCTATCTGTCGAGGCTATCGAGGAATTATCGAGATTGCTTAAAAACAATTTTTCAAGGAGGAGAAAAACACAAATATGAATGCAATCAAGCATGCTACTCAACCAAGGATCCAAATAACATTTTAAGCTCTGAAGATCATCTCTCAACAAAAAAAATGTTTAGCACATAGATCCATAAACACACACACACACACACTAACACACTAAACAAGTCTAACCAATTTTATATTTCAAAAGCAAGTTAAGACAGTTTAGTAAGCATACATTAATACATGTAAACCTTGTGATGACCAAATCACATTGTACCTACACATGTATCCAAAGTAGCAAAAAATATTGCGTGTTGTGTGTGAAAATATCGCAAGATTGCAAAAGTGTCTCTATGTTATGACTATTTGAGATATGAGTAAATCAATTTAACTCACACAAGATCATAACTATTTGACGGGGACTATCACCTTCGAGGTACATCCAATAACTCTCAGATCTTCTAGAATACATGTTTGCAATCACATATAAAGCATTTTGATCTTTTTGCTTTTATTGTTTCTTTGCATATTTTTCTTTTATTAAGCATATCATACATGGGCATATAAAAGAGAGAAAAGAAATACCCAATTATGTTAAGCTTTTTGATATTGCACTTTTGTTATGCCGAAACATACAAATATCATTTCATGATTGGCAAACAATAGTAGTGAGATAGTTATTTATGCCTTTTTCTTAGGATTTTCTAGTCCTTTTTGTCAAAAAGAGTGATACGAGTGTTAAGTACAAGATATTACTTAACCTTATTTATCACAAACAAGAGCCACAAAGCTTATTTACTTAGTTGTGCATAGAGATGCTCATCTAAGTTACAAAAGATACAAAGTTTAGAAAACTTTGTTTCATTAGCCATTCAAGGTACATAAGTACCAATGTACACAAACACACATTGTTTTTGTATTTTTCTGAGTTTTTCATTTTTTTTTTTTTATAAATGAAACAAAATAAAAACAAAACTAAAAAACAAGCCAAATAAAGCTATGCACAAAACTAGACTGTCTCAAAGAAAAAACCACACAAATAATGCAAAAAAAAAAAAAAGAGAGAGAAAAAGTGACTAAATCACTTGGAACCATTTTCTTTCTACACCTTGGAAGAACCTTTCCTCTGAGAAAATCCTTGAACCGGCGGTGAGGAGGAAGAATTGAAACCGTTTAAGTTTGAAAGGAACATGAGGGCTTTGAAAAGATCTCTTAAAGGTGCAAGAGAGGACGAAAGTTGATTTTGGCTTCCTGACGACATCATGTTGGTGCTCTATTGAGTGGCTAACCACTTATAACAATTTGGTCGAGTATGTCCAGCTACGCCACAGTGATGACAAAAATGATATTTCATCTCTTTAGACTTGTGAGCATTACTCTTCTTAGCCCTAGGGCTTTTGGTTTCTTTCTTAGTAAGCTTAGGGGGTGCTCCTAAGATATATTTATCCTTGTCTATGTTCTCACTAGCTATCACATTTTTAACATCTTTATTCTTAGAATCAATATTGTTAGCAGGAGAAACAAAAATAGTAGTGCTAGAAGAAGCAATATTAGAAGAAGAAAAATCATACCCTAAACTGGTCCAATCGGAGGCAGATTTTTGCATTCTGAGTATCTCATCAAGCTTTGCACTTGAGGTCCTCTCCAACTAAGTTCTCACTTGGAACAGTTCTGCCTCAAACTTCTTGGTTCTCTCAGCCAAGAAATTGTTTTCAAACCTCAGTATTCCAATAGTCTGATTGGCTTCATCAAACTTTATGGAGAGTTGTTCTAGTTCAAGCTTCACATCACTAAGCTTCTTAGTGGCCAACTTATACAGCTTCTCATGTTTTTTCGAGACCATGTACAATTTTGCATAGGCTGTGTGGATGTCATCTTGCTCATCTATCTTCTCAAATTTTGACTCCACCAAGTTTTCTTCTTCTTCCACATCTTCTACAATCCCTTCAGTAGGATTGACAATGGCTGTGAAGGCATTTAGAATTTCTTCATCCTCATTTTTAGAATCGTCTTCAAGTTCAGTGTCACTCAAGGTAGTAACAAGTGTCTTGCTTTTCTCAATAGACTTGAGATAAGTGGGGCACTCTTGTTTCATATGACCGAATCCTTGACAACTGAAACATTTAGGCCCTGAAGGAACAGTGTACTGACCGCCATCCCTAGCATCCTTCTTCCCTCTGTCTTAGCTCTTAGACTGTGAAGAATTTAATTGCCTACGATTCTTGTCGAAGCCCTTTGCATTGGCATTCTTCATGAACTTCTTGAACTTCCAGATGATGTAGGACTTCATTTTAGAATCTTCATCATCGGAAGACTCATCAGTGTCACTGCTCTTGGCCTTCAGTGCCATGCTCTTGTTCTTGCTTTTGCTTGACTTCCTGAGCCTAGACAAACCCAACTCATAGGTCTGCAGATTTCCAAAAAGCTTTGTCAAAGAAATTTTATCAATATCCTTTGATTCCTCAATAGCTGTAATCTTGGCATGAAATCTCTCTAGCAGAGATCTGAGCAATTTTTTCACAATCTTGGGTTCTGGAATGGTTTTCCCAAAATTAAATGCTGAGTTCATTATGTCCTTGAGCCAGGCATAGAACTCATCAAATGACTCGTCCTCCTCCATCTTGATTTCTTTGAAGCTAGCATTGAGTCTCTGAAGTTTTGAATCTTTGACAGCCTTGGTTCCTTCATAAGTTGTCTAGAGAATGGTCCACGCCTCCTATGTAATTTCAGTGGAGGAGATCTTCTTGAACTCCTCATTTGTGACCGCACTGAATAAGGCATTTAATGCTCTGCTGTTGAAGTTGGCCGCCTTGATCTTTACATCATCCCAATTGGCTGACGCTTCCTTTGGCTTGGTCTAGCCTATCTCCACATCTTGCCACACCTTCCCATCTAAGGACTGTAAGAAAGCTCTTATGCGTACTTTCCAGTATGTATAGCTAATTCCATCAAATAAAAGAGGTACAATAAGTGACTGTCCTGTATCCATGACAAACAAGGGCCAATGGATCTCACAGCAAAGATTAAACACTAATCAGAGTGTGCCTGCTCCGATACAACTTGATAGGCCAAAAATGTATTGACCCTCTGTGATGAATTAACCAATTAATTAGCCAAGTGAATTAATTAGGTTTAATTACATGCAATGTGCGTGGTAGCACAAACAAATTACCAAATAACTAAATGCAACGAAAATTAAATTTGACATGGTGATTTGTTTACGAATGGAAAAAACTAAAATGGCAAAAACCCCACCGAGTGATTTTAAGGTCACCACTCTCGAGAATCCACTATTATCAAAACAAGTGGTTACAAGTAAAGAAATCCTAGTACTTTATACTAACCAACAGTTGAACCCTTACCCTAATACCCAATTGGACTTGTTCTATAGTGACAATCTCTCATTGTATTGCACGGCTCTCAGTACGTGACTAACCAAAAGATACGTGGATCCTAGTACGCGACTTAATCCCCAGCTTGAGAAGGAGGTTAGCTGCAAAGTTCTTCTGTTCTTCAACACATGAAGATCACGAAGTTGCTCGGTCACAAAACCCTACAGTATACAAACACAGCAGCTTCTTCAAGAACTAGAGCAAGCTAGGTTTTCGGTTACACTTGAGGAATTATGCTCTTGTACAATTGTGTTCTTGGTTGTGCAACTTGATACGGCTCTTAAAATAATCCTTATATATGTTTAGGGGTGTGAGAAAAGAAAGTCTAAACACAAACTCACAGATTGGATGAAAAACAGTCCAAAAAAATTGAGTTTCACAATCCTCAATGGATAGCCATCTATCGGGCTAACTGTCGAGCCACGGGCTTTAGCAGATTTTAAACCTCGATAGATACTAGTTGTTGAGCTAGTTATCGAGTTTTAAAATCCGGCACTTCATTACTTGGTTCTTGAACAGACTTGCATGGCTTCAATTCTTGGATTTGAACTCTTGTTCCTTGAAGTATTAAACACATCTTAGATCTACCCAATTACAAGTAAAGTGCATTTTGTCAAAAGATTAGCCAATACATAAAATGTTGATAAATGTTCCTAACATTCAATCACATATGTCCTAACACAGCATTTGTTCAAAAAGGAGCTATGTGAATTCTATTGTCTTGGTATACCCAAACGGCTGAACAGTTCAAAACATCAAGTTCACTGGTTAGACAGTATATCTGATAGTCTTTTACAAAGGAAAGTTCAAAGTCAAAAGCTATTTCTCCCAATACAGTATCTTTTCTTCTACTCTTTCTGTGTATGCATTCTTATTTGCATTATGTTTTATCAATTTCCATTCATGTGGGATTGTTAGATAAATATTATAGAGTGAATAAGAAATTGACTCCTAATATGTCCATTTTAACAAGATTTTTGAAGTGGTAAGAATCCTTGAGTCCCACGTAGGAAATGATAGAGAATATGAGTTTTGGATTGGATATTAGGTTGGGCTTTGGGCATGTGTGGATTGGACCCATTTATCCAATTAATAATATTTTTTATTTTTTGAATCAGTAAGTCTATGTACAGCAGTTATTTCTGAAATAGTATATCCATTCAGTAATGTATATTTTCATAGTCCCTCATTCATAAAAAACAATTTTTTTGGAAAAACTCTTCCAAATAGAAAATATTTTGTGCATTCATTTGAGTCAAAGACAGAGAAAGAGACAAAGAGTAATTCGTAGAGCACAGACCTTGTATGCTTCTTCTCCATGTTGTAGATCATTTTATCTTGGGAGGCAGACGTCTGTGAGTCTCAAAGCACCACAGATTGTGTGAGAGGCGAATTCTGCTTTAAAGAGATTGTGTCAAACACAAGACTTGATCTGAATCATTCATCCTTCACGCATTTGGTCTATGAGTTTTTAATTATTTGTAGATTTCTTCTTTATATATATATATATATATGTATGTATGTATGTATGTTGTTCCTTTTTGTTTAATTACAAAAGTAAATTGTCAAAATATATCCAACAATACACACCAAGAAAAAGTATATGGCATGTTCCCTTTTGAAAATTTTTAAAGAAAATTTTGGACCCATAGTTAAATGTATCACACATACATAACACCATGCTTGGATCCAATTCAGTAGTAATTAAGGAACAATTTAATTGTCTAAGGAAAATAGAACCAAAGAATTTAAAATTTAGGCCATAAAATAACAGATTGAGTCAGACAAACAAATCAAGGATATTCATTACATACAGGACAAAGTTTAGCTATAAAATTAGTTATAGCCTAAGGCAACAACCTTACTCAATATCTTTTTATTTGAAGTGAATTTTAACAAAACCACCATTAAATTACATATTCTTCTTATATCCTCCATGCTTGCAAAATTTCTAGAAAATTAAAGATGAATAGCTATATCATCCATAAATTGTTTAAATTGCAAGTTTTTGTAGTTTAAAATTATGCATAAAATATAAATTTATAGATCATATAGTAAATAATATCTAATTGACACAAAATTTGACATCAATATATATATATATATATATATATATCTAAAAGCTAAAGCGTAGCAATTATTGCTGCTAAGTTCCTGTTACGCCACCTCATCGTCACATCATTGCCACATAATTATTATTTTTTTATTTATTTTTTGGTTCTATTTTTTTTCCAAAAATATACATAGATTATTGACTTTACACATTCATCTTGAGCAGTTTTACATTACATATAATTTTACCTTTTGAAATTCATCTACTTTAATTTAGAATTTATTTGTATTCCTTTTTTTTAACAAAAAAATATAAATAATTTATTGACTTTACACATTCATCTTTGGCGGTTTTAACATTATATAAATAGATTATTGACTTTATACATTTATCTTGGGTGGTTTTAATATTATATATAATTTTTCCTTTACATATTTGTCTACTTTAATTTAGATTTTCAAAACTAAATATTGAAATCAATGAAGAGTAATAAACCAAAAATAATGTCTACACATATCTATACTATATATAATAATGGAAGTTTTGTAATAAATTTTATAAAGTTCTTTATGCACTACATCTTAAGAATCTTTTCTTTTTTTTTTTTTTTTTTTTTTTTTTTTGCAATTCTAACTTTTTCAACTTTTCATCTTCTTCAACCATTGTCTTTTTAGTTTAATCTTTCATCCCTACAATAATTTTTTTTTTTTTTTTTTCAGTTTTCATTTGATTTTCTTTAGATTTTAATTTTTTTTCTTTATATCTTCTTATATTCTACAGTTTTCACTTTGTTCAAACTTTCATCTACTTCCACCCTTCCTTTTCCATCTTAATTTTCATATAAATTTCTTCTTACTTCATTTCCACCTCTCCCCTATTCCTTTCAAGTTATCCACGACAAAAAGGTCAATACTCTCTCTCTTTCTCCATTTTTTTTTTTTTTCTGTTTTGGTAGATTTTTTTAATTGTTTCAACCACTTTTTTTTTCTACTAATGGTTCTTTTTGTTATTGTTGATTTAATTATCACATCACATTTGTTTATCTTTTTGGTAAATTTGTATCGACTTTATGCATATTTAGGCAGTTTGGTATTCCTATTTCCAATCACAAGTTCTTTTTCTTTAATCCCATTTTTTTAATTTGATTTGGGTTAATAATTAATTATTTTGCAAGTTAGAGTTTTTTTTTTTTTTTTTATAGTGATCAATTTAGATGTTAAATTATGAGACTTTACTAATTTTTTTTTTTTTTAATTCTTTGGGGGTGGACAAAATACTCTTAAAAGTTGTACTAAAATTACTCTATTTTTCTTTTTATTTAGATAAAAGCAAAGGTTAATCAAACGAAAAAAAATCAAATGGGTGATATATTTTAGATTTTACAATTGTATTTTAATTATTATTAATATTTTATGACAGTGCATATATATATATATATATATATATATATATAGAGAGAGAGAGAGAGAGAGAGAAATTTAATTCTTAGATTTCGCTAATAATTGTTTATTTGATAATATGTTTTGGGTGGACGAAATTGCAATTTTTTGCATAGAAAATAAAATTAATAGATTATCAACAAAAAATTATTTTCTTAATTGGTCTAATTAATCTTCGTTAAGTTTTATTAATTTTTTATTTACGATTTTCGATGTTTTGGATTGTTTGGTAGAAAAAATAAAGTTTGAGAAAGTTTGTTTAAGACTAAAAGAATAATTTCCAAATTTTATGTTCTTTTTAATGATTCACAAAATATTATTAGTAACTTTTATTAAAAAATAGATATTTTCATTAACTTGCTTTTCGAATTTTTGAGAAAAATTATATTGTTTTCATTTTGGTATGACAAAATTCATATTTAAGATTTATGATTATGCTTATAATAAATAAAAATATGAATTTACAAATTAATATTTATGATTTATGATTGTTCCTATATTACATTTTTTATTATGAAATACATTACTCTTTATTAAATTAGTCCAAATTGTAAAAAATAAATTTAGTGAGACCACTCTAAAACGAATATTACGCGCAACACACGGGTTCGCGGCTAGTGTTTATTAATAATGTAAAGCACATGCAATTCAATGGTTTGATTTTCAAAATATGTAGTAATATTTTTTTCCTTGAGTAAAGTTATAAAAAATCAATTTTGTAACTAAACTTTATCTTTACAGCAATGACCACCATACGAGGAGAATTTCTAAGGTGGGTTATTATTAAAATTGCTAAAAAAGCAAAACATTTTTCTTCTTCTTTTTTTCTTCCAGAAAATTAAGACATTCAAAATTCTCAATTAAGTTTTTTATGAAAGGTTTTAATTCAAAAGAAAATTCAAGCATACTATATATCGGGTACAAAAACCAAATCAAATCCAACCATAATTTAATTAAAATTCTACTCAAATTTTAAAATAAGTGGAAAACATAGTATAGATTTCTAGGAAAAAGAAATTTTCCAAAACAACTCAATCATAAGTTTTGACACAATAAGTTGGACGATAGTAACTAGGAGTGGCAAAATTTGACACAACCTGCGAACTCGACTCAACTAATAATCTGTTTATAAACAAGTCATGCGTTAAGGCTACACAAATTCTGGTCATATTCGAGTCGACACGACTAACTCATTTAATAAAGGGGTCATGTTTGTGTTCAACATGTGAACTCATTTGACCCGTTTAGCTTATAAAAGTATTAGATTTTGCTATTATTATTTTATATTATTGCTTAATCTATGGTTGTAATTACTATATTTATTGTTATAATTGCATTTTAATTTTAGATATATGAGAAGTGATAATAGGTTATTCATGTCAGGTATAACATATTAATCAAACACGTAATTCAACGGGTCATTTGTATTGACGTTTACATGAATTGTTAATTAAACAGATTAAACGTGTTGGTTCAGGTCGACCAGTTTAATAAACATATCGTGTTAAGGGCGATAATTTTTGATAGGTTTACTAAACAAGTCAAGTTATAATCAACCATGTAGTCGAGTACTTATGGCTCAACACGACATGAACCCAACCCGTGAACACGAATTGCCGCCTCTAGTGGTAACTCATGAGAACATAATAAATTTTAAGCTAAACATACTTTATTGGAAGATACTTTAACCGAATGATTATTTTATGTCTCCAATCCAAAGATACTTTTAACTGAGATTTTCTTTGGCAACAGAATTTTTTTTTTTTTTTTTTTTTTTGGAGAAAACATACTTTATTTTTCTCTATTACACTCATTTCATTTTGCACAAGAGTTATAAATGCGTAAACTAGACAATTTACTTTATGGTTCAGTTTGGTGGGTTGTGAAGATGATTAGGGCTTCCAAGTATTTCACGTGCAGTTGATTCCTTCTAATACTAGGAAGTAGTCAGCACACAACCGTATAGTTAAGTTAGCCCTTGGAAGTAGTCAGCACACAACCATATAGTTGAGAAAAGCGCCTTCTGCTCCTTTCTGTCTTTTTTTTTTTTTTTTTGAAGTTTTTTTTTTGGTTATTATACGTTGACTGCTGGACCGGTAATTGGTGTCTCCTTGAAATTAAATTAACGGTCAAATCAAAACAAAGTTACTACACAGTTAAGATGTAAGTGGGTACCAGGCCAAAATGGGGAATTAGCATTGATTTTCAAACGTTATAGTTAGTAGACACCGTTTTGAAACTATATTTTTTACTAGCATCTCGATTTTCAAAAAATCGATTTTGGGCTATAAATCGACTCTTTAAGTGTCGATTTTCATGGTCTAATTTCGTCTGATGTGGCAATTTTTCCACGTAGCGTCCACTTAGAAATCGAATCTTAGAGACTCGATTTACAAACCAAAAAAAATTTCAACCAAATGACTAAGTCTAGAAACAGAAATCCCAACAAAAAAAAAAAAAAAAAAAAAAATTAACAACACCCAGGTGTGCGCGGCCTAGGTAGCGCACCTGGGTCGCGCGCACCTGGGTCGCGCGACCCAGGCCGCGCGCACCTGGATTGCACAACCCAGGTGCGCGAGGCATGGGTCGCGACCCAGGTGCGCGCGGCCTGGGTGCGCACAACCCAAGTGCTCGCGGCCTGGGTCGCGCACTTGGTGCGCTGGGTCGCGCCTGGTGCTGCTGGGTCTGTAGAAAAATGCAGAAGGAAATGAAATGCAGAAAAAGGAAGAAGGAAAGGGAAAAGGAAAATAAGAAAGTGGAGATGTAAATCGAGTCTTAGAGACTCGATTTCCAACTAGCCGCCACGTGGATAAGATGCCACATCAGACCAAATCAGGCTATAAAAATCGACACTTAAAGAGTCGATTTATAGCCCAAAATCGACTCTCTAAGAGTCGAGATGTTAGTATGGTATATAGTTTCATTCTGGTGCCTACTAACTATATTGTTGCGAAATCGTGGCCAATTGCCTATTTTCACCTGGGTACCACATCCACTAAAGATATGAAGGATACTGTAGAATGACTCAAAAAATATATATAATTTTGACTTGTTTCTTTCTTCCTCAATTTATCAAAATTATTTAATGTTTCCACAATCTTTGGTTTCCCTCTTTATATAACACTAGTGTGAGTTGCACGTCCTGAGCTTTAAAATTTAAAGTTGACAACTTAAAGTTGACAACTTATTTTAGTGTTAAATTTTCAATTTCCATCCCATTGTCTATATTAGAGTAAAAATTTGAAGTGTAATGGACAACTAACTAATCCTTAAAATCCCATATTAATCTATGTTGTAAATCCAAAAGTACCAATACATTTAGTAAAAACAAGTCCATAAAATCGTATAATAGTCTATGTTGTAAATCCATAAGACCCCATAAAAGAAGAAGAAAACAAGATTCTAGCTGATCATTGATGAAATTTAAAACACCTTGACAAAGTATCACTACCAAATACAGTTTTTTTTTTTTTTTTTTTAATAAGTATATATATGAAATAAACTAACTACCAAATATAGTTAGACACATCCACTACCAAGCACTATGTCTACCTTGTAATCATAGTTGACTATAGCCAATGGTTATTTACAAAATCAAAAAACAAGGCATGTTTTCCAGCTAAATTCAACCACTCTAGAAACTAAGCTTTTAGATATATCTCCATGCTAGAAGGTGATAGTATGCTGCACACATTCACATTCTAATGAGTTTGTTTACATCTCTAACCTTCAATAGCACAACACTATGATTTTCTATCATTGTGAACCACTTGATTTTATTGCACTTCATCTTCCACTCTTGCATAAAACCAAACCTTAGTATCAAGCCAAGGAAGGGTGCTTCCACATCTAATGTGAGAGGAATCTCCTTGATCCTACACAACCTCTCTTTGGTATGCTTCATACATCAACCTCTTCACTACCTGTTCCAGCTCCTAGATTGGTTTTAACCAAAGCAACAGCCTAGGAAGGGGGAAGGAATTAGAGAGTTGAAGCTTTAAAGGTTAAGAGTAATAGCATGTTTGATTAATTCAAAAGTCAAGCAAACACCTGACACCCATTCAAAAATTGATAAAATAATAAATAACATTTTCTCCCCTGTAAATGATAAAAATGCTAGATTAATCTCCATTGTGTTAGTAATGACTGCAATAAACAGTTTTTTGAATCAAGGCACAATAGCCATTTTTGGCCTTTCACAATACACAAGGATCTCAATAAGACGCGAAAACTTAAAAACAACAACAACAATAATAATTACAGAATCAGAAAGCATGACAAACCTCATATGTGACAGCATCCCACAATTCGTCATTAGTAAGGATAAGATAAGCACCTCAAGGGAAGCATCAATCTTTTCCTCCTACAAGTTTTATAAGGATGTCAGTAGCTAATTATTCACAAAAAAACTGAAAATAAGAAGCATGAAAGGGGCACTCTTAACCAGACTAAATGTACCAACCAAAGCTCTCTTAAAGAGGGACTTGTACTACTATTGACAGGTGTGAATAAACAATATTCCTCTAGCAGAAAGCTAATTCACATATGTAGGTACATTGAGAAATGCCAGTATAAATTTTGTACATTTTCAAATTAAAAAAGATTATTAGTACACATAATTATTCTAGCACACACGAAGATAATTACGATGCAGGCATAATCATATCAGCAAATTCATTTGTTTTTCTTCTTAATAATAATAAATAAATAAAGGTGATCTTACGTTTTCATTCGAATCACCATTTACCATAGTAAGGAAGTAAAACTTCCTTTACATAGTAAGCATCAAAAGTCAATGTTAAGAAAAACCCGCACCTAAAATTCTGGATCAGCAGCAACATATTACATCGAGAGTCTATCACCAAATGCACAAGAAAGAAAGAAAGAACTCCTTCAACTCTCCTAGTTGGTGTGGTATAATTTTATTCACCAAGACACATGCAATTTACTAAATCACCAAAAATCTTGAAAATTAATGTATGATGAACCTACCAGCCCACATAACAAATTCACCAGCATTCCTTAATCCATTATGGCTCATTAGTTTGATCTAGCTTGTGATCAAAAGAAACAAAAATAGTTGCAGAAAATCACAAGATGATAAACAAATGAGATAACAAGTTAGCAGAATAGGAGACGCATAACATTTTAACCGAATCCTCTCACATTAAAAAGATTTTCTATATTATATATTGTTTGCTACTCTCCATTATTAAATGGTCAATACATCATCTACAGTGGTGCACTTATCAAAGGAACTCATACAATTAAATCAACTAAGTCTCTAAGATAATGAGAAACAAATCCTTGAAGGGATTTCAAAGTAGCAACAAATAGCACTCAACTATTCAGAAGTGAATGAAAAAAAAATGACACAATTGAGTATTTTCCTATAGCAAGCCAGAGCTTTGGTAGTGGAAGTAGCTCCAAAGAAATTGGAAATTTGGTAGTGTATCTCTTGACATAATTCAAAATGAATAAACTTAACTCAAGGGATCAGAATGCATTTTTTGTTTTATCCTTTTTTGTTCTTCTTTCCATTTGAATAGATAATGAGGGTCGATTTTTTTGTTCGTTAAACATTACCTAAAGCATTCAAACACATGTTGAAGTATTTTTATAGTTGATCAATCTTGATATAGGGTCGCATGGATGAAAGCTCCAAACTAATTTATTCTCTAAAAGCTAGTTTCAAAGTGGTCTGCATCACTTAAGTCCCAATATTGCTAGAAAATACATTCACATGGATTATAAATCCAAACACAGAGAGATATGATTATATAGTGGTCCCCAAATAATAGAATGAGACAGAATAATTAGCTGATAAGGAATACCGCGTCATCGATTTCTTGGTGCTATAATGTCAGCGAAGATGGTTTAAACATGGTAAAAGCTGCTGACTCTAGTTTTTTTTTTTTTTTTTTGCCCCTATTTTCTCTCGGCTAGGATGGTAAAAATAATAATAAAGGCACATTAAACTTTAATTAATTCTTTAAATCATAAGAAATATATAACCATTCCATATCACATTAGACATCATAGGGCCTTTTCACTTCAAGTTATATATAAGTCATGCAATTTTCTCTACATTTTGGTAAACTTATAAAAATTTTAATTCGAAAACCATGGGGTTTGTATGAAAATACATAATTTTCAAATGGGTAAAATCAAGAACAATTACCATATGTGTAGCTATATAATTGGGCACAATTTTTCTCCCTAAACATGGCCATGAACACATCTAAAAATTCACGCAAGACAAAAAAATTAGCTCATTAAAAATAAAATAAGCTAATACACATCTATTTTTCTAAGATAAAATAATTTAAGTCAAAAATTCAGACTCACTATAAAAATAAAAACTTGAAATATAAAATACCAAAATTTTAAGGAACTAATTTTAGAGCCCACACAACTCAGCATGAGATTTGATTCCGTGCACTGTGAATAATGGTCGATCACGCTGTCTCTAGTGTCAATCGTATTGGAGTTTCATCTAATTTTTCACCATTTCCATAGCTCGAAGAACAAAGTCTCCTATTTTAACAAATATGTGCTTTGAGGCATGTTGTTTCATTGCACCTTTAATTGTGTTAACACCAAAAGTGAGAAACTTTTTCACATCTTAAACAAAGAGATGAGCAAGAAAGAAATATAGAATAGGAAAAGAAATACACATTATAACAATAATTTGAGGAGAGAAAGACGAAGTACGCCATTGACATCTTAGAGATATTTATGAAGATCTTTTCCTTTGTGTTCTCTGGGGAATTTTGTGAAACATATATAGGACTGGGGTGTTGTCATAAGGTTTTGGGCTTTTGATTTGGAGGGGTCCCTGGGTTAATCAAGAATTGCAAACTGTGTATCAAAATCCTTGGGCTATAAATATAAAAATGGAACCACCCGTTGGTTCATTTTACTCTACTTTTTCTTCAAAGATCAGCAATGGAACCATGGCAAAGCTAGAAGGAAGTGAAATTGAAAGACAAAACTTCAGGCAAAATTCAAATACCAACACAAATTAAAGAAGGATATCTAAAACAAGAATGAAAAACCCACTGAAATTTCAGAGAATTGGGTTTTGGCGAAATTCCCAGCCTTGAGATGTCAAACTTTCATCAAAAATATAAAAGGCTCACTACCAGTTATGTGAAATCAGTACCTCAGTATAATAAACAAAAGAAAAAGAGAGATAGAAATCAATCAAACTATAAAGAAATTTACAGATAGAAAATACCTGTCGTGTGAGCTGAAAGAAAACCACCGAAGCCACAAATCAGTCCTCTGCTTTTCCATTTCCTCCTCTCAACCTTCAAAAAAACCATCATTAATATCTGGTGAAAGAAAATTGGCAATTTTGCCTCACTCGGTCTTGTTGCTTCATACGCTTGGCTGTGATCTTGGAAGGGACAGAAGAGGGTATGAGAAGTCTTGGGAGGGTCCTTTCCACACCTACCCATAACACATATCAAAGATCCGGAAGAAAGAAAGAAAGAAAGAAAGAAATAAAAGCAAGGTATATAGAAGCAAAAAGGAAGAAAGCAAAAGATCATACCTTTCAACTTAAAGCCTTCCCTCACTCCGATCTACCCATCCCCCTTTGCTCTATTCAGATCGGCCGATATACCACCATAGACGTCCAAAAAAACCCATCGGCAACCACGGCTTGCTCTCTCGTTCCAAAAATTCTCTAGACATTGAGAAAGAGAGAAAAATAGAGGTTGAGAGGCAGAGAGAGTTCCAGATTCCCGAACTCTCTAGCCGTCTCGCTCTCTATCTCTGCCTTCTTCTTTTTTTCTTGGTTGCCAAACGAACCGTTTTGGCTTCAGAAAAAGACAACAGACTATACTTAACCAAAAACACTGTAGAAAATACTGTAGAGGCATTGCCTCTTTTTATATAACTAATAGAAATACAATTAACTCTCCTTCCAAATTTGTCTTTTCCACTCTATCTGTTCAATTTCTATTTTCTTAATTCATTTCCTTATTAACTATCTACTTTATAAAATGTTCTCAAACGTGACAAGGTTCCCACGATATCCTTGACATCAGTTTCGGGTCCATGAAACTTGGAAGAGCCATTAACTATATTGTTGGAATCCAACAAGTTTGTCAACTTGGAAGACACAAGTGATCACCTAGTCCTCACCGAGAACAGGATTGTGTTAAAATCTAATTAAGAAGTCTGAACACAAAAATACCATGCCTATCGTAGTAAATGCATCTCCACATATCCCTGTCCTATCATAACAAATGCAACCCTCGTGATCACCTACTCCTCACCAAGAATAGGATTGTGTTAAAATCTAATTAAAAAGTCTGAATACAAAAATACCATGCCTGTCATAATAAATGCATCTCCAGATGACCCTGTCCTATCATGACAACGACATCCCCAGCCTCGTCCCATCATAACAAATCCGATCATAAGTCATAATTAATGCATCCCTTGGCCCTATACTATCATAACAAATGCATCTCTTATTCCTGTCCAATCTTAACAAATGCATTCCCACGTAGCTGTCTAGAAAATTATAAATGCGGCCGTATCAACAAAAGGTATATGAGAGTAATCAAAATTAAAGTTTTCAGAATGTACACTGACACGAAATAAAATTTGCTGCATGTTCTTAGCAAATTATGAGAGATTAATATATTGTTGTAGATTGTAATTTTTTTTTTTAAAGAAAAATCCAAATATATTTTGTTCACTATAAAGAAAACCTCTTTTTAGTAAACTACTCTCTCTCTCTTTTAAAAATGTCGAACCAATTACCTTACATCGAATGCATCCTCACATGGCTATCTAGAAAATTATAAATGTGACGACATCTATACAAGGGTGATCAAAATTAAAGTTTTTCATATTGTACATTGACATGAAATAAAATTTGCTGCATACCCTAAACAAATTAAGTGGGATTAATTTATTGTCGTAGATTATAGTTTTTTTTTAAAGAAAAATCCAAACACGTTTTGTTCTCTATAAATAGGGCATTTAGTTTTATCAAAACAAGAAGAAAACTTCAAAAGAACTCTATCTCTCTTTCAAAAATGGCGAACCATTTACCTCAAATTGATGTTCTACCTAATGTAGATGTCCTAACTGATTTTACAGTGGGCGATACTAATCTTCCCATCCCTCAACTCGCACCAATCCGATGGGACAATCCTACTATTGGAATGGTGTGTTATTTTTAAGTTTTTATGGAGTGGTAAATGTTTTATATCTAGTTAAGTCTTTGTTTGCTATTAATTTTTTTTTTCTATAATTTTTTCTCAGAACTTTGAAGACTTTTTAGAACATGTGTTTCAAAATTGTAGCAGAGAGCAAATTTTTGAATTGGATGGAGATAAAATAGTAGGCTTCCAGGTTTTCATTGGCCGATTTTTTATGGAACTGGCAAGGAGGGTGGTTGGTTTCAACATTAGTAATGAACCCCCCTATATGTTTATCGGTGACTTGTATCACTCGGTAAGATTCTCAACTCAACAGTGGCATGTGTCACTTACAACTGTTTGTCTGACTCAAAGTAACGAGGAAAGAAAACATGGTATATCGTGTGACATTGTCCATTTGAGACGTATGGTTTCACCCCGATTGCTCATACAACTTGTTGATGTCTGAGGAATTCAAGTTATTTTTCTCTGGTATCTTCACAAATTTTTCTCCCTATTCAACTTTTGCTTTTTATCACCCCATTTTTTATGGGCCAGAGGAGAGAATCAAGTTCATAAGTGAGATTGAGACTTATAGACGTTCATATGACGAACTTTTCCGAACTGAACTGAACCTTAATGATGAGAACTACGGTATTAGGCAATGGTGGCTAAAGATTCCTCTCGAGACTGAATTAAAAAAAAAAAATTTGATCATCCCTTTGACCGAGGCCAATCAAGGAATGAAATGTATTATCAATCTGAAAATGGTTTACCGAAATACATTCGCTGTGTTCATGTACATTTCATGCTGCAAGAGGTATGCTCTTTTTATTTGTTCTTACTTTTTTCTGTTTTGCATCTTTTTTTTATTTTTTTTTCCATTATAATTATTAAGTATGCTCTCTTTTATTTGTTCTTAACTTCTTATTTGATTTTTCAAATAAGATATCCCATGAAGAGATAGATTATCATATAAACACTATGTGGCCTGGAATCTGCTCAAAGATTCTCGATGCTTTTATTAGAGCTTTCCATGACCAGGAGGGTGATCTTACTATGGCTTCGGCCAGGACTATAACCAGGGGTCCGAATGGATTTATGCCCACATTCTAGAGGTTAGAATTCCAACTTTTTCCGCTCCTTTTTTTTTTTTTTTATAATATTAATGATCTATTTTTATATTTTATCTCCGGAAATAAAGTAAAAATTTAAAACTTTAGTGTTTGGTTTTGATCAATTCCTTTTCTTGCTGTGGACGTTTGTCTATTATTATTATTTTGAGAAAGTTATTATTATTATTATTTGTAAATGAACAATTATGGCGTATGTTTTTTTTTTTTTTTGGAGAAAACAATTATGGCGTATGTTTAAGCGCTTTAGAAATTGGTTTGTAAGTCTATGTCTATGTCCTGTGCACAAGCTTATGGCATTTTCACGGACCAGAATTTTTAATTTTCCTAAGTTTTTTATATGATTGTTTTTAATATGCATTATCAGTTAACCATGCTCCTCAAAATTTATGTGTGGCCATTAGGCCATAGGGTTGTTTGGAAGTCCAGGACCTGGTTGCCACATCGTACCTTTTTTTTTTTTGGCAGAATGAAAAAAAGGGGGTCCCATACCCACAGCAGGCTGAAGGCTCTCTACCATATTGCTGGAAGCCTTCCCTGGCTTTGGAATACATCGTAAAACTCAGAGACTATGGCAGTGAAGAAAATGAATGCGGCCCTGCCCCAAAAACTCCCTTTCTCAAGGTTGAGCAGGAGAAAGAATCTCCACCTATTATTCCTCTGTACTTTGTGTGGTAGGCATTTCTAACCAAGCCCGCTAGCAAGCAAATCTCGGCAATCAAGAAAAACAACCTGAGAGGAAAAGTTCATAAGATAAAACTCATCAATGTAATACAGTGCAAGAAGCACAAGTTTAATTTGCTAGTTGCTTGATAAAACACTTATATGGGTTTTCAATTTAAGTTTTGCTGTAATTATGATCCTCTATTCAGCTAATAGTGCCTATGAACATTGTCAAGTCTATTTGAGACCCTATATTAAAAGTTCGATTTGGTATGGGCACATACCAGCAGATAATGAAAAGAATTACTGCCCAGGCTCTTGAACCTCCAGGACTCAAAGGCTTTCCACAGCAGAAGCATTGGCTTGACACCATTATAAGGGCTTGACTTGCCAAGAGGAACAGAAGTGCACCCACACCCAAGGAAATTTTTTTGTTCATTATATGATTAGGAACCAACAACTCAGCTGCTGAGATTAACAATATCATTTACCCAAACCAATTTTCAAGTGCAACAGAAAAACTTTTATGATCCTATAATTCTGATTTGGGGGAGGTACTTTCAGTATCCTTTTATTTTATACATACCTTTGAATTAAATCTGTTTGACAGGTAGATGACTTACATAAGCATCAGGTGGAAGAACCATAAGAACATTAAATACTAACTAAAATGGTTGTTAAACATCAAGTCCCAACTACTCTGAAAAAGATTATTCACCTACCACAAACAAGTTAATATTCCCAAACCATAATTCAGTTTTTGCTAAGAGAATCCCCAAAACATCTTCTTCTTCTTCTTCTTCTTCTTCTTTTTATTTGTATATGAGAAGCCATTTGAGGTAGAGTTCTAGGCTAAAAAACATGTTTGTTTTATTACTAAAACGGATAATTCTCGTCTCATTGTTCTAAGTCTGTGTGAGAGTGGAAGGACAGATTTAGCATTTTCTACAAAATGTTCAGACTGAGAACATCATTTGGATTAACAGATCTTGTAATTTTTTAAAGAAAACAGCCAAGAAAATCACAACCTGCTGTTTGTTATTGAGAAACTGTGGAAAGGAAAATAGAACTTTGGGAAAACAGTATTAAATATCTTGAAGTCCAAAATAACTCAGATAATTCAATTCTCATTAGAATTAGTACAATTTTTGGTTGCCTAGTGCCTTTAAATAAAAAGAAATAAAAGAAAGAGAGAGGAGGAAATAGATGGGACAAAGAAAAATGGAATGACTAAACAAACTTGATAATTCTATCGTTGACAATCTTTGTCTTTGTTATTATGCTATGATGTGTTCAATTTTTGTTCATCATTGCTGTTTTATTTTATAGGCCTGATAAGATGCTTGATACTCCATTGTTTCTTCTAATAGTGTACTGAATTTCTTGGAGGGTGGATCTTTATTGCCAAAGGCACTTGCCAAAAGGGTCTCAACTTTATGCGGATCTTAATTTGATTTTTATTTTATTTTATTTTATTTTTTATCTATTTGGCTGTCAAGAGTTAGCATTTATATATCTCCCAACTTACAGTGTCCATGGGATTTGGTTGAGTTGATAAACACAGAGAAGTTGACTTATGAAAATTCATCCAAATATAGTGCTAGTACCTTAAAAGAAGGATCTTGAAAATAGTAGTCTGGATAGGTTTCAATTATAGGGGGCTAGGCAAAGGACTAAAACTTACTGCCATGTTGAAATTCTGCTAGTCGCCTAAAACGTACTGCTAGTTGAAACCTCTAATAGCTAAAACTTATTTTTTAAAGTGCAATAATCATATGCATAGTGCATTAAATATTTCATTGTGAAGAGTATAGATGTATTTAAGATTAGCCACTACATGGCTTTCTATAAATTCCAAATTGTAGAAGCCATCATACTTATCTACAATTATTGCAGAGGTCACCAAGTTATGGATTTCTATAAACTCTGGGCTCCAAATGTTCACTTCCCACATAAAATCCTTTTCGCCAAACTTAATATATAGAATGGTTTTCTAATGTAAAATAAAGGGCTTTGGAGTAAGAAGTCTCCTTTTCTTCATGTCCATGATATGTCTTAGGAAATTTCTTAGCTCAGCAGGCTCATGAGAACTATAGGAGTATCATAACTGATATCAGGTTGTGTCAGAAGAGCTAAGCTCATATATTATGTGGCTTCATTAAATTCAAATTATTTTTTGTTGTATCCCAAGGCATGTGCTCTAATTTAAAATATGCTAGACTAGAATTGGTTTGAAATGTCTCGATTTTGACAATTAGTTAATTTCTTATGTTTAATGGCTAGAATTTATGGGGTCTCTTTGAAAGGAGTTGGGGATGATAAGATGTGTTGGAAACCTGCTATGGGAAAAGGTTTTTCTGTTCGTTCTTACTACCAAGTGCTGACAAGAAGTTTCGATCAGTCCTTCCCTTGGAAGATTGTTTGGAAGTCTAAGGTTCCCTCTAGAGTTGCTTTTTTTGTGTGGACTGCAGCTTTGGGGAATATCTTGACTATTGATAATCTTAGGAAGCGGCAGATCTTGATTTTGGATTGGTGTTGTATGTGTAAAAGAAATGGGGAATCAGTTGACCACCTCCTAATCCATTGCTCTATTGCTTTTGATTTATGGTCAATGGTGTTTACTATGTTTGGCATTCACTGGGTTGTGCCGAGAACAGTGGCGGAGCTGTTGGCTTGTTGGCAAGGAAAGTTTGGAAGGCATCGGAATTCTGCTATTTGGATGGCTGTGCCTCATTGTTTGATGTGGAGCATTTGGAGGGAGAGGAATAACCGGCATTTTGAAGATTTAGAGAGATCAGTTTCTGATCTTAAACTCTTCTTCCTTAACTCGCTTCTGGATTGGGTTACAGTGTTTGGCGTTCGTTCTTTTTCTTCCGTCTGTGGTTTCATGGACTTTTGTACTTTATGCTCTTGATTTGTTTTTGTCCTTGATGTATACCTCCGGTATACTCAGGTGACACCCCTCTTCTGTTAATATATTTTTATTACTTATCAAAAAAAAATTTCTTATGTTTTATTTGTTTTGTAGATCAATGAGAAGGCTCCTGAAAACAATCCAGCATACGCTGCTATCTATGTTGGCAACCTTTCCCATTAGGTAATAAGAAATGCCTTGAATTTTGGTAATTTCTTAATTCTTGCACATAGCACATTAATGCAGGACAAACTTGTCTTTGTACACTGTTTCCTGACTAATTTGCAATTGCCCCAAATGTAGTAGAGACATTTTTTTTTTTTTTTTTTACTTAAAGAAAATCCCAAATATACATACGTGCTTGTTTACACACACATGACATTTGAGACAGGCAAATGGTACTCTAGGAAATGGTTTTGAAATTTAAGAAATTTCTATATTATTTTATTAAGATTAGGTTAAGTACCATAGTTAAAAGGGAATACAATGGGGTGGGGCCAATTTCTCCTCTCCCATTCCCGTGCCACCCATGTGAGACCCTACCAATATTGTTCTTTACTTGTGTTTGGACAAACTTTCTTCCCCATCTCTACTTCACCTAAAATTTGATAGCTCCATCCCCATTTACCCCCAACCCACTCAAAAACTACAGAGAATGATAGAAACTCACTCTCACTTGTATGTCAGATGTTCTGCTTAATTCTATTTGATCTAGGATTTAAGTTTTACCATTTGTTCGTATTGGCAACAAAAAAGATTTGAATGTCAGAAAAATTGAATTGTTTGTTAAGACTAATAATCTTACTGAGGTTAACAAATAATAACTTTTTGGTGTATTTGTTTCCATTAACACACACTTATAGTTACTACCTACTTTGTAGGCGTGGACTAATGGGAGGCTAAAGAGTGTTGTACACAGAACAGTGGTAAACGAAGAGAAGCAAAGGCTCTTCAGAAAGCCAGGTGATGTTCTAGCAACTGCAGAAAATTATATTGAAGAACATGGGACAAAGAGAAGCAAAGGCTCTTTAGAAAGCTAGGTAATGTTCTAGCCACAACAGAAAATTATATTGAAGAACATGGAATAGAAGCATTTGAAATGCTTATAGCCACTAGCAAGGCATGATCAATAACCATGGCGCATTGTTCTTTTTGGTCATGTTGTATTTTAAATGTATAATTATTTTTTGGTAACTTACATTTTAAATAATTTATTAACTATGCTTGATTTTTTGTACGAATTTTGGCTTCTCAATGTTTGTAAACTAGGACAGATATTGAATATTGATAAAAGGAAATAATTAAAGGAACTGATTTCGGTAAAATAAAAAGAAAGAGAAGAGAGAAGTGTTAGGTTGGGGTTGTGGAGTGAACATAGTAAACATTGCCGTAAGAGAGTTAAGCACTAACGTTCTAGTCTGGGGACCCATTGTTGAGTTGTACTTTCTTTGGGCTAGTTATTTAGGTGATGAGCTTGTTAAAATTAATGGTCCATAGTTTAGTTAATTGGTCCACAGATTAGGCTTACTCATATGTTAAATCACATGCTCATGCTTCATAATAAGTAATTAAAGTTTCCCTAAAGTAAAGGTCTTATTTACTAGTTATTGTTCTGTTTCTTTTTTCTTTTCTTTTTTCAATAATTATAGTGGTTTTGTATACAAAATCTAAGTTGTTTTTGTATGCAATTTTCTTATTAAAGGTAACTGGAGGTGTTGAGGAGCAGCTGGAAAATGTGGAACAAACTTAAGTTGTTTTTGCATACTGCTACATTTGCTTTGGCTAAAACATATGCAAATTGTGTAAATTTGAGGCAATATGTCCACGGTATTTTTTATTTTGTAAATTATATTATAGTAGTAAAATTTTTGAAATTGGTCATTATTAATGTTTATATTTTGAATGTGGATATTAAATTTTGATCAATGTGAAGGAGCATATCCAAATTTATTTATTTATTTTTGAACGAAAAATACTTATTTCAATGGTTACAAACCGTTGAAACTTATCTTAAGATACTCTTTATCAACGGTTGAATGCATATTGATAAAGTTGTAAAACTTTTTTTCAACGGTTCCATAGGCCGTAGAAAAATATTCTCAACACAGTTTTTAATAACGGTTCTCTACGGTCACTCCAACCGTCGAATATACTTTTTCCAACAGTTTTTAGTACTTTTTTCATCAGCTTCAACCATTGAAAATAGCCAAATTTCTTGTAGTGGATGTGGGTTCATCAACCCCATGCCATGTGATGGTAATTGGTAATACCACATGTACCACACGGGCCTTACTGGAGCTATCGCTCGAACCACTCTTCTCTGGATGCAAGACGAGGACTCCTACCATCAAGCCACACCCCCATGTGGTGTTGTCACATCATACTTGGGTCAACCTCTAAATAACTTTGTAATACCAGGAAAAAAAAAAAAAAAAAGAGACCTCAAAGGTGGGGTATTTAAGTAAATTTTTTTGTGGGTTCAATTTTATGATTAATTAGGTTGAAACACTAGTTATATATAAAAGCTAATTAAGTCAATCTATAACTATAAATATTTTAAGGAGACTCCTCAAAATACTTAAGTAGAGAAAGACTAATGACATACTTGAGATAAGAGCCTAAAAAATCTTATCTTTTTTTCAAATTTAAGTTTTATATAAAATTAGAATATTTTTATCTGAATATTTTTAGCCAAGTAATAAGACTCCACACTTGGCCTATAGGTTGAATTTTGATGCAGCTGTGTTCACAGGTATGGACAGGTCTGGTTTTGGGGCAGTGATTAGAAATGACTGAAGGGAGATCATGGCAGCCATATTTGCCAAGGGTCCAACAGTGCACTGCAGTGAGGAAGATGAAATGCTTGCGTGTAGAAAGACGATTGAATTTGCGATCGATGCTGGGTTTTCTAAGCTTGTCATTGTAGGGGAAAATAGTAATGTTTTTTCTAAGCTTGTCATTGTAGGGGAAAATAGTAATGTTATGCATGCTATTTCTTTGAAGGCTGATCAGTCATTGCTTTGGAATGTGATGGGTGATATTTGTTGGAAAATCTGGTTTTGCATCTTATACAAAACACACAGCAGAAGCAACAAACACTGATCTACTTCATTCATGAGAGATAACATGTAACCTTAAATTCTAGAACGAAGAATTGAAAGCATACCTTTATGCAGTGAAATTCAAAACCAAGACTTGAGAATATCTCTAATCTTCATCTCAATTCCACATGGTGCCCAAAAAGTGTGGTCTCTCAATCAATCTTTATGTATGTTGATCCTCAAAGAAAAATGTCGTATACATTGAAAGAACCACCAACAAGTCAGTTGACAGGGAAAAAATATATCAATACTTGCAAGCAACCCAAAAAACTTCTTTTCTTTTCTTTTTGATAAGTAATAATGCTCCATTCACTTAAAAAAGGAAAAGTATAAGAAGGCAACCATAAAACTTATAAGTATTGTGAGTAACTAGAAAACATGGAAGCAAAAAAGCAAAATTTTGAGTGCACTACTTTTGATTGTTGGAATATATCTGTAATTGTGAACAACCAGAAAACAACAAATGTTTCAAATCATATTTGAGTGTTTGAATAAATAAAGCTGCTATATGTGGCATCAAAATTATAAAGCAATACCACAATATTGGGTCCCACCACCATCAAAACAACAATTATATCATATTTTGTTCCTTCACACAACACACAAAAGCCTTCTCCCAGCTATCACAACTAACCCCCTTTTTTATGTGACTCGACCACCCCAAGGGAATCTCATTTTGCAATTCACTCACATCTTGCAACATACTTTTTTATCAGTAAGTTATACAAGCATCTAGTCAGTTTTGAAACGATTACCTCAGCCTATCCCCATTCTTGCGGGTTTTGAGCTAAAGCTCATATGGATCTAGCAATAAATTTGTTGACCAGAGCATAAGTCATATATTGCTAACAGTCAACCCCTTTTCTATTAACCACAAACGCTCAAACCTTTCTAGCCCTTCCAATTTTCCTTCTTAGCATTCATCATCACCATCCAAATTCTCCAAAATTTTCTCAAGAAATGTTAACTTTAACCGTTCAATTTGCTTTCAGCTATAATTCTATCCCTCATTTTCCTACCATACATCAATAACTTGCTAGTCTGAAAGCCTTCTCATCGGAATGCATGTTTCGTTTGATAGTATAAATCCCCCCACCCACCCGTGGCAACACAGATGGATAGAAACAGAGGTGTCTGGCTACAAGTGTAGAGCATAAAATTTCTTGTCACAAACGGATGCACACTCCACCAAAATATTTATCATCCATTAAAGCCTTTTGCTAGTAGTCTCATAACCAACAGCCGGCAGCAGTAGGATCGTCTGCAAGACTGAGGGCCCCACAACCAATTTCTCACACTCCTCAGTTACAGATCAATAAAACCAGATATTGTAAACTGATCAAAGAACCTCATCAATCACATGTCCTCCATCCTTTTTTCTTCTCCTTCCACGTGGTCTATAATTTCCATCACTTAGAATGATTATGACCAAAATATAGAAAAACCCAAAAACAGAAAACAACTGACGAACAAAATTTTACAACTCAAAGACATCTGAAAATTAAGCTTAAATAGATTCTCATTCTACTCCTGAATGTATCAACATAACCTTCTGTTATTGGATAACATAACAATCCAAAGATTTTTATCAAAATAATAGTTATATCTGTACACAACTTTTTTCCTTTGATAAGAGATAAGGTTTTATTAAAACAGAATAACTACCTCATGTACACAAAATTTATATTTAAGGTAGCCTAAAGAACTACACGTGAATGAGCATTATAATAAAAAAAAAAAAAAGATGTACGAAATCTACAATCATAAAGACAGAATCTATGAAATCTACAAATAGAGTGAGATCACTAAAACCCTAGTCCTGAGACCAATCAAACAAAGATCAAGTAAATAGCAACTTCTTCAATCCTTAATGCTTACCCACAATCAACATTCATAGATAACAATGCCCTTGATGAGAAACATACAGCATGAGACCTGATCATGCATATCTTCCAGCATCTGTGCAAAGGCCAATGCAGGCCTAGTGCATGAGATTTTTTGCTCATTGATGAGTCATCATACTTCTTTAGTTACAAAATGTTTGTCCAGGACCATTATTTTATCTCAACCAGCTTGGACAGAAGGCTTCCTATTGGATGACTTTCAAAGCATTAATATGTACACAAGGCAGACTACAATATGTACAATGCATATTTAAGAAATACAATTAAGGTAAGCAACAATAGTGCAAAGAAGTACATTCCAAAGCGCAACAGTGCAAAGAAAGCTATAAAAAAATCACTTTGTACGCTTCACAAAACTTTCAGCAATGTGTTAAAAAAATGAGATTTTGAAAAAGAAAACAGAAATAGTTTTACTTTGTCACGAGGGAGAGAGATTTCTGCTTTAATAGGTGTATTCGAACATTATGACCTCTACACTCTAGAACTCTCACATATAGAAAACAAATAATCAGAACTTAGGAGCACATGCCACAATCCTTACTGCTTAAAGGAAGGGCCAGCCCTGCCCAATAGTAAGCTCAAAATGATAGTAAGCTCAAAATGAGCTTAATTCAAGCATATTAGAAATATTAACAAGCTCAAAATAAGCTTAATTCAAGCTCAAAATAATAAACTTATTTAGGCCACCACCACATAGCACAAGATTAAACAAGCATATTAGAAATATTAACAACAACCTTTCTTAAGCCAAATATTCTTCCCATTAATATTTGTTTGTCAATCAAGCAGCCAGGTAATTTAGTAGCTACCATCCAAAATTTACAACTATAACTATTTTCCAAAATTAGAACTGCTTTCCTCAAGTTTGTATATTGAAAATAAATTAAAAGACTCAAGATTTAAGATGCTGCTGTAGGGGTTCCTCACGCACTGTCTTAGAGGGTCGGGCCATCCCAAATTCATTTAGCAATGGCTAGATGCTGCTGTAGGAGTTCCTCACACACCGCCTTAGAGGGTCGGGCCATCCCAAATTCGTTTAGCAATGACTCATTGCACCTGTTAAGCAACATTGTTGCAACACCTTGAATAATGCAACAAAACAATATATTTGAAGGAAAAAAAGAAAGGAATAGATAATATACCTCAATGCCAGCATATTTGATGGATGAAATGTAATATCCCTGCAAGTCAAGGCATACACGTTAGAACAAGTGATACATTTAATTTTTTTTTTTTTTACAGAGACATATAGAAACACTTACACCAACATTGCATCTTGGATTAGTAATGGACTAACCAAGCGAAACTTTTCGGTGGACAAAACAACAATATTCAACTCCATGAAACCATGGAGATCCATGGGCTTGTCTAATATAGTTGAAACTTCAAGAACCACAGAATACAAGTACGAAGAAGATGCAGAACGAGGTTTGACATAGGCGCTTCTCCTCCTATCAAAATCGCCATCCTCTGTGTCTGAGTCCGAATAGTAGGAAGATATAAGAAGTAGGCAGAATTTCTGATCGCATAAGTGGATAAGACGGCAGCAAGGATATCCAGCCTCTAGAACTTCATTATATTCCCCAAAAATTTCTCTTCCAACATTCAGGCAGCCCTCAAACCACTGATTTTGATCTAAATCAAAAGCCTGAATAACCACATGCTTGGGATGATCAATGTCGTCAAAGGAAACCCTATAAAACGTGTTACCAACACCAACAGATTTAACATACCGGGTGACAAAATAAAAATCCCTTTAGGTAGGTTGGACACACATGGAGCAGGAAACCACTTGCGATCATCGATTTTGTAGGTGTAAAAATGAAAATCAGTGTAGGAGGCAACAAGAATTTGTTTTCTGTTTTCAAGAAGGGTGGTCACCATCTCCCTAGGTTGAGTCTGAAACGGAGGATTAGGCAAGGGTTCCCAAGTTCCAATATCAGGGTCAAAAAGCTCCATAAAGGCAGGTAATGGATATTTTAAACCATCTATAGGACTTCGTAAACCACCTATAACGTATAACTTACCATCCCGGACAATGATGTGAGGGGATCTTCTAGGATGATTCATCGGAGGAGCGAGCTTACAATCGCCGGAGTTCTTAATCATAAGTATTTTGTTGACGGAATTGTGAAAAATAAAGATATAAGAGCCCACTGCAGTAACGAAAGTTCTCGTCGGAAGTTTCAAGACAGCAAACGGAGATAGAGTACTCTTTATAGGAGGAGTATTGATTCTGTTTCTCTTTCTCAAAGGAGAAGATGACTATGCAGAACAGATGTCCGGAGACAAAATACCAGAAGAAGGAGACAAAGTAGAAGATGGTGGTGCAGAACGGATCTCTGGAGCCAAAATACTAAACCATGACGTCGTACTCTTGCAACAACCATCAATTTGTGAGTAGACGAAAGGTTCATCACGCGTATGCCCGCAGAAGAGGATCACTCGTTCTTGATTCATAACTAGCTTTCTGTTTCTATTCCTGATTTAGGGTTTTTGGCTAGGATTTATGGCTTTCGATTGAGAGGGAGAGCGTCGAGGGTTAGGGTTAGGGTTTGGAGGAAACTATGCCGCTTAAATAGGACACAGAGTTTGGTTACAATCTGTTCAAAGGATGGTCATGGGCAGAGTTTGGGTCGGGTATACCGAAACCTGACTTGAAAATTTTATCCATGAATATTCGGACCTCAAGACCTAATTACCGTCCACTCTCGAGGCCTATCTGAATTTTTTGCCCGTGGATACCAAACTTGACCCGAACCTCTGAGTGAGTGTTTAGAGGTTATTCTATTTTTTATGTAAAGTTTAATAATTTAAATTCATTATAATTTTAGATTATTATATTTTTCAATCACAAAAATGCATAGGGATGATAATTGAGAGATTTAAATTTATTGGATAGAAGTTTGAAGTTGTTTGTGTGACTAAAATGTGGGTGTACGGCTAGTTTTTTTTTTTTTTTTTTTTTCAGTAACAATAAATGTGTTTTTTTTTTTTTTCAATACAGCAGATGTGTTTTTGTAAAGAGGTGTGTGTTCGTTTAATTTTAATTTTTTTTTAAATAGATAAAGCAATTTAATAATCTTTAGAAGAGTAGTCATATTTTGTAAGTAACTTTTTAGTAGGAATTAAAGATATATCTACTTTATTTATATATACACATATATATATATATAAGTGTATATATCTATTTAGTTTTTTTTTTTTTTTTAATATTTAGATTTGTTTTTGGATAAATGTAGGGGTGTTTAACTTATTTTTCTATTTTTAAAAAAAAACAATAAACTTATAGCTGCTTTGAAAAAGTGCTTGGGTTAGTGAAAAAGTATTCTTATTTTGTAGGTAATAGTTTAGTGCAAGTTAGACATATATTTTTACCAGACTATCTTTTAGTTTTGTCTCTATTTAAACCTAAGGATATAGAGGTATTTTAGAACAAAAAAAATTCGGTTCAAACAAGAGAAGTTTCTTAAATAGTAGTATAGATAATATGGATTAGATTAAAAACCTCACCTAATGGGACTCTTAAAGATTCTACAAAGCCAATATAAAACTAGGAAGACTACCATGGTCCAAAAGTTACAAATCAAATTAGAAGAGAACTTAAGGAAGCAGAAAAAAAAAAAGAAAAAAAAAAAAGAAACCTGCCATAAGATGGAATTTGAAAGCATAATTAAGCTTACTGAAAACAATTTGCTCAATAGCTACAAAACTTATTATTGGCTTTTACTTTGTTTCTTCTATTATCATTTTGCCGTTTACGTTTGTATTCTGCGGCTAGTGTGATTGTTGTTGGTTCAGGTTTGTCAATATTTTTGTGATCAGATCAAGATCAGATCTTCTCTATGGTTGTGTTATTCTTCTATGGTTTCTTGATGGTCATAAATCTATGGTAGAATGGTTACTGGAAAAGTAGTATTTCATTTTTTGTTGTGATCTTGCTAAGGATATGGAAGCTGGGCTAAAATCTAAAATATGATTAGGGGTGGCAAATGGGTGGGTTTAGAGTGGGCATAATTGGGTTGGGTATATAAAATACATTTATTCATTAAAACCCATTTAACTAATTGCTTCTAGCCCAAATCCAACCCAACCCAACTCAATTATTATAGGTAAACCTCAACCCACCCAATTACCCAATTATCAAAATTACCAAAGTGCCACTAACATGAAAATGACTAAAGAACTCTAAAATTTTCAAAAATGACCAAAATACCTCCAAAACCCAAGAAATGACCAAAATACCCCCCCGAAGCCTAAAAATTACCAAAATATCCCCCGAAACCCAAAAAAGGACCAAAATACCCCGAAGCCTAAAAAATTACCAAATACCCCCAAAACTTGAAAATGACAAAAATACCCCCAAAACTCAAAAAAAATGACCAAGTACAAGCACAATGTATCTCTTTTTTTTTTTTTGTTGAGCACGTGCAGGGTCTAATTGGGTTGATGCCCATTTAACCCAACTAATAATTGTGTAGGTTTGGTTTTAATTAGAGTGGGTGGGTTTGGGAGAGCAAAGGGGTTTGGGCTTACTTTGCCACCCTTATTTTCTACAGAGAAGCTTCGGTAAGTTGGAATAGAACTAGTAGAATATAGAACCCAGTACAATTGCATAGAGCATCACCCCAGTCAATAAGTGGCTAACGGGTTTGAAGCAAACAAATCATTCTTAGTTTGGTGTAATTTCCAATTTCAGTGTTCTTCCAACTCGCACCTCAAATGATATTTACAAAATTTTTGAACCATTAAATCGATCATATTTAGGGGTGGCAAAGTAAGCCCAAACCCATTTGCCCACCCAAACTGACCCACTCTAATTAAACCCAAACCCACTAAATTATTAGTTTGGTTAAATAGGCATCAGCCCAATTAGACACAGTGATAATTGAGTTTTAACTAAAATTCATTGAAGCCCATTTAACCCAAAAATAATATAACCAAATTCAACCCAGCCCTTCCCACCCAAAAACACCCACATGATCATGCTCACCCTCGTCCTCATGATCGTCGACTTGACCGTGAGAGTGAGTTGACGAGCTCGGATCGGAGCTGAACAAAATCGACTTGACTTCCAGACGAGCAGTGTGACTCAACAGAATCTTCTGAAACTCGTCCTCCAGCCGAGCCAGGGTGATCCAAATCGTCGAGTTCAAACCACTTTCATCACTGTTGCTACTTTCGTTGTTGATGGTGGTGGAAGATAGCGACCGTTGGATTTCATCGACAGCTTGTAAGTAACGATCAACTTCGTTCCAATCAGAATCAAAGATCATTTTCTTTCTAGCTTCCTCCGATGCGGTTGAGTCCCACCGCAGGATTGTCCCCTCCGCTTCATCCAACGACATTCGTTTATCCTCCGGTGGCTCCATTAACCCCAAAAAAAAAAAAAAAAAAAAATCTAAAAGAGGGTTTTTGATTTTTGGTTATGGTGGTGGTAGTGGAGATATTTAGAGAGAGAAAGAGATAGGATTGGAATAATAGGGAAAATTAAGGGTGTGGGTGTGTGACTGACTAACTGACTGTGTGTGTGTGTGCTTTTGTCTTGGAGTGTGGATTTTTGAGTGTCATAGAATTTCTTAACAAAATAATGCACCTACTCAACAAACAAACAAACAAACAAACAAACAAAAATGAAAAAGAGATACAATGTGCTTGTACTTGGTCATTTTTTGGGGGGTTTTGGGGGGTTTTTTTTGTCATTTTCAAGTTTTGGGGGTATTTGGGAATTTTTTAGGCTTCGGGGTATTTGGTCATTTTTTAGGTTCTGGGGGTATTTTGGTAATTTTTAGGTTTCGAGAGTATTTTGGTAATTTTTAGGCTTCGGGGTATTTTGGTCATTTTGTTGGTTTCAGGAATATTTTGGTCATTTTTTGGGTTTCGGGGGTATTTTAGTCATTTTTAGGCTTCAAGGGTATATTGGTCATTTTTTAAGTTTCGGGGGTATTTTGGTTATTTTTAGATTTCGGGGGTATTTTAGTCATTTTTTGGGTTTCGGGGGTATTTTGATAATTTTTAGGTTTCAGGGGTATTTTGGTAATTTTTAGCTTTGGGGGTATTTTGGTCATTTTTGAAAATTTTAGAGTACTTTAGTCATTTTCACTTTAGTGGCATTCTGGTAATTTTGATAATTGGGTAATTTGGTGGGTTGGGGTTTACCCATAATAATTGGGTTGTGTTGGATTTGGGTTAGAAGCAATTAGTTAAATGGGTTTTATATACCCAACATAATTATGCCCACCTCAAACCCATCCATTTGCCACCCCTAGTGGAAAAGGCCAGAAAGGTTTTTTCTTTAGTTTTTCTTCTTTTTTTATTATTAAATTATAATGATAATACAGATGGGATTAGGGAAAAACCCAAACCCCCTAAACCAACTCTATCAGGTTCAGGAGAATACCCAGCCCAATTCTCTTTACCCATGAGAGATTAGGGAATACCCGGAACTATTGGGTCAGGTACCCATTACCCCAATGGGATCCGGCCATCCCTACATCTCCCTAGTCAATGTACCTACATATTATCAAGTTTTTCTCTAATAAAGCCAGTAAAGGAAAAAGAAGAGACAAGCATGCTTTTAAAAACCGGTACGATGAGCGAACCGAAAAAGGAACTGGTTATCAATTTTCTAGTCAGACTAGGGTCCGACCAATGGTTGAACCGATGACATAATAAATAATTTAATTAATAATTTTAAAATAATAAGAATTATATATATAAAGTTTTTTTAACTAAATATATATATATATATATATATATAATTTAAAAAATCATGTGAGTTTAGTTTTCGTGTATTAAATTTAGGAAATGAAAATAACAAAATCCACAACTCATATATAAAATTTTATAACTGTGAAGAATCAAATTAACAATGTATAATAAATATTTATTATTATATATTTAATACTTATATGTATATATATAAAGTACTAACATAACATGGCCCTTTTTTTTTAACCCTTCCCTTACCTTTATTGAGTTGTTTTGTAAAAATTTGCTCCTTTCAAAAAGTTGTAACGTGGCTCTAGGTGTGAGTCAGATAAGAGTGATTCTCGTACCCCTTCTTTTCATTAATACTTCACCTACCCATTTTTTCAAACTTCCATTTCTTCTTTCAAACTTAGTCTCATCCGAAACTAAAGTCATTCTTCTCTTTTGTTTTAACTTTGAAGCCTCTTACATTATAGTCTCACATTCTCACTCTCTCGGTCTCAAAGTATTTTTGCTACAAATTAAAAAATTTCAAAAAGTTGATGCTGCCAAGGTAATTCATATTTACCTAAATAAAAAAAAAATCAAAAATCACATTTTAATCTTTAGTTCTTTACCTCTCTTTTCATTGAGTTTTTCTTTCTTCCCATAGTTTTGGATCATCATTCTTATGGGTTTTAGGTTGGATTTGAAGGGGAAAAAAATGCAACTTTTTGAAAAAAATGTGTAGTTTTAGTTTTCAACAGAACCAGTCAATAACTGGTTCCCGGTTTTACGGTTGAACCGGGCGATTCTCAATTATTTTCGATTTTTTTGATGTTTTTTAGTTTTTAGTCATAACTGGACTAAATTAGTGGCCTGTTTCCGATTGAACCAGCCGGTCCGGTTTTTAAAACCATAGAGACGAGAGAATGGCTTGTACATTTGGGTTAAAATAGTGGCCAATGAATAAAAGCATCTCTAGCGAATGGGTAAGTTTCAAGTCCTATACTGCCAAAAGAGGAGAAGAAAAGAAAAGAAGGGAACCATATGGGCTTTCCGCTTTATTTCTGTTTGTGTTATTGGTGTGTACTGCTTTATTTCAGTAGGTAGATTATCACCAGGAACATGACTACAAAGCAAGTACAAACCACCCCATTAGGCCCACTATTCAGCAAAGAAAAAGTCTCAGCTATTGCAATTTTGCAAATTTTACAGCGCCTGGAAGGATATAGGCAATGATGTGTAACCCCAAAATCTGCACCTGATCAAAACTAGGATTAAGTAATTCAACATTTCTTCCACAAAATAATTGGATTGTTCGACTCTCAAAAAGCATTTGCACAACCATGTTACATATCAAACTAAACTAAAGGCACAAATGAAATTTGCGGCTTTCTATCACTTGAATCAAAACAGCAAGACATGTCGGGTCCGTTTAGATCGAGCATTTTGCTGAAAACCGAAAACACTGTAGCAAATACTGCGGAACCCATTTTTAATAAAAAAATTGCTAAAAAAGTACGTGAACAGTACGTGCACAGTATGCACATAGTGCACCGTCCCCCAGCAGCAAAAAAAAAAAAAAAAAAAAAAAAAAAAAAAAAAAAAAAAAAAAAAAAAAAAAGAAGAAGAAGAAGAGAGGAAGAAAACGTGAAATGTTGAAACGTGAACGCTATCCAAACTCTCTCTTCATATCTAAGAGAAATTAAATGAATAATTCTAGAGACAGCCACACACCTAATTTCACAATTTGCTGACTTGCGCAAATATGAGTGATGGATATTTTCTGCCTTATGCAACCCACCATTTTACGTGAACCATTCACAATCGCACAAATTAACAAATTGTGTAATTGAGTGTGGAAATGGCTGTCTGTTGGCAGACTGACATTAAATGGTAATTTAACCTGGCTAACATACTAGCCTGTTAGTTTCACTAATGCATCTATCAGGATTGAATCCAGATCAGTTGGCTTCAAATTAACAACTAGAAACCTGTTCCAGACTAAGTTAATGGTCGTTTCTTAAAAAAAGAAAAAAAAGAAAAAGTTAATGGTCAAGATTCTCCAGAAGATAGTATTTAGAAGTTGATAAATAATGGATTTAGAATGTCAATGATTTACAAGAGAAGAAATTTCTGTTACTGCGATGCCAGTCTCATGGGAATAAACATATAAAAATAAATAAGCAAAGCTATAGAAGGAAGAATGTTAGATTAAAAATGGGTCAACGATAAAATTCTATTTGATCATAAGCTAGAGGAAAACCAAAGATGATTCAAAAACCAGAACAGAATCCTAGGTGATTGCACTTGAAGTTTTCCAGTATTCTCAGCAACCAACCAAGAACCTTCCATTTTCAAAGCACTAAAAAGGACAGATGGGACAAGTGGTAGCAAGCATCTTCAAATTTATGCATTTATCATACAAGCAAATGAAGTAATCAGTTCTTAAGTGGAAACTTCACAAGAATCAATACAAAATGGATACAATGCAAAAATACTTCAATTCGAGTGCTCAAAGTGATTAAAACTACTCATCCAAGAACTAGCCACTCACCAGGTGATATTTCATAACCCCCCACAACCCCCCCCCCCAAAAAAAAAAAAAACCCTTTATCCCCCAGACCAAACAAAGTACAAGTAGATAACTCACCAATTATACAATTACCTCCAATATGAAAGGATATTACTTAAATCTAGCTTTCAGTTCCTTGTACAAGTCTCTTCAAATCCTAGTATCAACTATTACTGCCGCAAGCAACTAGGCGACTACAAGAAGTTAGCACTAAAGCATCAGCTCTTCTATTCCACAACATTTGTTTTGTCAATCTATTTATCAGGATTACACATCTGCAAAACAAAAGTAATCATTGTGACATAATCAAAACTCTAGCATTTCATCTAAGAGACAACCAGAAGGGAAAAGAAAATAGAAACAACTTGAAAAACAGAAATGAAGAGAAATCATCATAATTTGATAAAATCCAGTACTATGGAAAACTAGAGATCATCATGGACTTGATTTAGAGCGTAATGCTAATATGACAAAACCTGTAATTTTTGGGACACTAACTTCCAATAACAGAATAGCGCATAACTAAATGCCTAAAATATAAACCAAAACTGTCATTTCAATATTTCAACATTAATCTTCCAACATTTCATTGAACTTAAAACATGAAAATTAAGACTCCCAAATACATCCTGAAATAATCAAAAAAATTAACAAGTTTACAATCCCAAAAACATAACAGAAAATTCAATTTATATATATTTTTTCTAACAGAGTGTAGTCTACTTGTATAATTCCGACAATCACTAACCAGTTGTCTTCAGAAAGTTCACTACACTAATCTTAAAAGGTGGAGAGAGAAAGTGGGTGAGCTCAGCCACTTAGTAAGATAGAACATCACATAGCATTTTCAAACTGAATATAAGTAATATTTAAGCAATATATTAAACTTTACATAACATTTCCATTTAGTATAGATAAATAGTCATTCAATACAAAAGGTAAAACAGGGAACATTTAACCATTCAGTGAAAATTATATAGCTTGATAAATAAATAAAAATTCTCTTAAAATTAGCCAATTTCAATAAACACTAGATTAATACAAAGAGCATAATTCCATAAAAATAAAAAGTTAATAAAAAAATCCCAAACCCAATTCACAAATTCCTACTTTTTATGGGGTCTATGAAAGCTGATTGGTAGGCAACCTTAGACCGTTTGTGCGTTTTTTGGGGGGGCTCAAAACCCGTGACATTACACTTTTGGTGGAAGGCATTTGCATTGCAACATTATTCTGTAATTGGGTAAATCAATTACAACATTAAGAATGATATACATGACAGTAAAACAATTTTCCACTGACAAATGGTAAATAACAATAAAATAATATATTAATACAGAAAACGTAAGCTAGACAAATGCTAAACAGTTCGTGGAAGAATCCCATGGAAAATAGGAACAAATAACCTTTGAGAGGTAGATAAGAATAATAACTCATAAGCAAAAATAACAATAACAGTGGCTCCGAAAGCTGTCGGGAACACTGCACCACACCACTATAAACAATGGTCAACACTTGACCTGGTATTGGAATTTGCTGTAGACAATCTAGCTGTCCCTTTTAAAACATTTACTTAACTACATCATAAAATAAAATTTATAAAATACAACATAGTGAATATTTTCTTGTAAAATTTTTTTTGCATAACTTTCTAATCTTTATAATTTAAAAATACTGGTTACAATAAAAGGATAAAATCTATGTTATCCATAACAAACAATGATTCCTTATTTGGAAAATTCACTCTTTGAATTTTTGTATGTAACATAAACCTTAAGAGATGTCATTTTTCCAAAGTGCACTTACCTTTGATTCACCAATCAAAGTAATCTCAAAGTGAGCAAGCAATATCAATTAGGACCTAATTAAAAATAAGCCACTTATCAGATAGTTATAATAAAAATAGAGAAATTAGAAGCTATAAATATAACTTCTATTAGATAAAGGGCTAAACGCCTAGAAATATGTGCTCAACTCCTCAAAACCAATAAGTTAGCCACTGAAGTACCTAAACTTCATTTTTAAGTCCACCAAAACTTACAAAACATTTGTTACACGGTTGCCGTAAATGAAGATGAACCCAACTTTCTTTAAATACTAAAGCATCCAAAATAAGTCACCATCATATACATTCACAACTCTATCCTTCTTACCACAACAAAGATTAAAAAAAAAAAATAAATAAATAAATAAAAATAAAAAAAAAAAAAAAAGTAATAAAACATATTTTAGGACTACATATAAATTTTCAACATCTTTAGATCAGTTTCACAAATTCATTTCACAAAAATCACCTAAACTGGGACATTTTTAAGCTTAGAGTCCGTTTTCAAGGACCTAAAAAATTATGGCCTAAAACCATCAAAGTCATCACTAAATAAAACATTAATCTCTACCATTTTTTTTTTTTTTTTGACAGGTAACATTAATCTCTAACTTATGCTAAAACAGTTTTAGAAAAATTCTCAAACATTCATCACAAACATGCCTATTTTCAGTTTTTAAAGCTTGTTCCATGCACTGCTGGACGGATATTGAAGGGTCACTAAAATCTCATATTCTAACCATAATAACAACCATCTGTCATCACTAAATGATACTAATATCACTTAAATTCCATCAATACCAAACAACCACAAAACATGGCACATTCCAAACAAAGCACTAAGTATTAAACCTTATGCCTACACTAAGAAACTTAGGTTATGCTTGGTAATAGCTTTTGTTTTCTATTTTCAAAAACTTGTTTTTGGGAAAATAAAGAAAAACAATTTTCTTGTATTTTTGAAATAAAAAACATGTTTGGTTAGTTAAAATTAAAAAAATAATTTTTTGAAAAAAAAAAAGAAAATACTAAAATATGTTGTTACTAAGATTTGAACTCTAATGCTAACTCATTAAATGAGACAGATTCATTAAATCAAACGCACGTTTTCATTGATTTTTGAAAACTAGAAACTGAAAATAGCCTTTTACATGTTTTAGTTTCCTTCACAAATTGAGTTTTGAAAACAATTTTTGTTTTCTGTCCATTTTGAGTTGCCAAACAAGTTTTTCAGTCTTAAAAATAGAAAATTGTTTTTGAAAACAGAAAAATAAAAGGAAAAAACAGTTACCAAACATACCCTTAGCCTCCACCAATCCATGTAAAGATTAATCCAATTTAAATTATTAGGATTTCAACACTGATCTCTAAGAATTTCAGCACCATATTTTAAAGGAACCCCAAATCAGTTGTTACGAAGATTACGGTTCCCAGAATCAACTGTAGCAATTTCAGCACTCGTCAATAATTGTAGTACAACTATTCCTTCCAGTCCCTAGTATCCTTATTATTCCTTAATTCCTTCACAAAATTAACACTTAAAATTTCGAAATTATCAAATTTTCACAGCCCCTACACGCCTGGCCTCAACAATTAAGTTGCCTAAACTGAAACCCCTACACTAAATCAAAAACCTCCAAATTTATAATTAGAGATTTCAGCCCCCTAACTCCCCAGCCCAAAAAGTAACGCTAAATTCCTTAATTATTTATTAATATAAACCCTCAAATCAAATGTCCAATTAAGATTAAAATCCCCAGATCAACTGTGAGTTTTGGATTTACTCAATCCCCAAGTACCCGATTGCTTCCAACCCCAAATTCTCTCACATTTACATAAAATTCCTCCATAATTTACAATAAAAGTAAAGTAATCATTTTTTTTAATGAAGTAAACATAATATTCAAATATTTATCTCCAGGAAACTAAGAGATTATTGTCAACCTTAATTACTTTAGCAAAAGCTACCGTTTGATTATGCCATAATATCCAGTAAATACACTACAACCAGCAGGACAATAAATTGCTAAATGAAGAACGTTTTAGAGAGAGAGAGAGAGAGAGAGTTTCCTTCCATGATTAAAATTTCTAGAATTTCTCTCATAGGAAAACATCAGCACTGAACAACGAATACATAGCCAACAAAAAAGTATGATTTTAAAATCATATTTTCTTCCATTTTTCTCTAGACATGAACCTCTTTACTTATGAGCCCCAGCTTCCAGTAATATCAGTAATTAAAAATTATATATATTAGGAAAAAAAAAAAAAAAGAAGCAATCAAGTTGAACTAAAAAAAAGTTATAAAATAAACTAATAATTCCATTCATAGAAACAAAATTACATTAGAATTCTTCCGAAAAAGCAATAGATATATGTTAAGTTCTGTGATGAAATTTTTCTAGACTTGAATCGCTGTACTTTTGGGATGAAAGCAGGTGTTAATTAAAGGAGGTGTTACTTTAGCAAATTGGTTGAGATTACTTTGCTTAGCAAGTTAAGATGGGAATCCTGAATAGTTTTCCTATGAAAGCATTTATGAGCAAATCACCAAAAGTAGAGACTGAATTTAGTGAGGACTATTTCAGGGTATAAAGGTTAGCCCAAAAGTACAAAGATTCATATCTAGAAAAATTTCATCCCAAAAGTAAAGAGGTTCATATCTATTGCTTTTTGGGATGAATTCCAATATATTTTTGTTTCCATGAATGGAATTATTAGTGGGACAGAAGGATAGTGGAAAAAGTTTATGAAGCAGTGGGATTTTTTTTTTTTTGTTTCCTGTAAATTCAAGAATGTGATAGACCAACTTGAATGGGCTTTCACTGGAATTTATGGTCCAAGTTTTGATCGTGATTGACGATTGCTTTGGGAGGAGTTGGCTGGAATTCATAGTTGGTGGAATGTGCATTGGTGGTGATTTTAATATAGTGAGCTTTCCATCAAAGTGCTTTGGTTCAGATTACTTTTCATCTGCTATGCATGAGTTTCCAGACTTTATTTCCAAACAAGGCCTGATAGAATGGAAGAGGGTACTTCTACTTGGTCTAATTCCAGAGAGATGGCTTCATGGTCTAGGCTTGACAGGTTCCTTCTATCTTCAGATTGGGAAGAGAACTGTCCGAATATTCGTCAAAGACGACTCCATAGGTTACTCTCGGACCACTTTCCAACTCTTTTAGAAGGGGGAAATTTTCAGAGGGGCAATCAACCTTTCCATTTTGAGAACACAAGGCTGAAGGTTGAAAGTTTTGCAGAGAGAGTGAGATACTGGTGGGAGTCCTATCTTTTTCAAGGTTCCCCTAACCTTCGGATTGCTAGCAAACTAAAAGCTTTGAAGATAGATTTGAAGAAATGGAAAGATGAAGAACTTGGGAATGTAGAGGATAAGATGCACAAGCGATAGAAAGACCTTGATAAACTAGATTTGATTGAAGATAACAGACCTCTAAACAAAGATAAGATATTGGAGAAGGACCAGCTTCGCATTGAGCTCGAAAAGGCAACTCTTATGGTAGAAATTTGGCGGAAACAGAAATCTAGGGCCCTTTGGATTAGAGAAGGAAATAGAAACACTAAGTTCTTCCATAGAACAGAAAACTCCAATAAAAGATTTAATACCATTAACACTTTGTTGGTGGATGGTGAGTTGACATCAAACACAAGTTCCATAGCTGCATGCATCTCTTATTTCTATAAACAGTTATACTTTGAGAATGAGGATCAAAAACCTGTCCTTGATGAAGTGGAGTTCTCAAGGATTTCTGAGGAGGAGGCTGCTTGGTTGGACAGACCCTTTGAGGAAGACAAGGTATATGGCGTCATCAAAGGTTGCAACAGCAATAAATCTCCCATACCAGACGGTTTCTCAATGGCTTTTTTCCAATCATGTTGGGGCTTTCTAGAGCAGGAAATTATGGAGCTTCTTGCAAACTTTCATTCCCAAGCTGTTTTTGAGAAAAGTCTTAATGCAACTTTCCTTGCTTTCATTCCAAAGAAGATAAATGCTGTAAATGTATGAGATTTTAGACCCATTAGTCTGGTGGGTAGTATTTATAAAGTCATTTCCAAGGTGCTGGCTAATAGGCTTTAAAGAGTGATTCTGCAATTATTTTTGAGTCTCAAAATGCCTTTGCATTGGATAGGAAAATCTTGGACTCGGTTGTAATTGCTAATGAGAGTTTGGATGGTAGGCTCAAGGCGGGTGTTCTAGGTGTTTTATGCAAATTGGATGCAGAGAAAGCTTTTGATCATGTAAGTTGAGATTTTCTTATGTATATGTTGCAGCGATGTGGGTTCTCCAGGTAGTGGATAAAATGAATTATGTTCTGTATTTCCACAGTGAGATTTTCCATTTTGATCAATGGTAGTAGCCCTAATGATTTCTTTGGGAGTTCAAGGGGATTGTGTCAAGGTGATCTACTCTCCCCACTTTTATTCGCTATTGTTATAGAGGCTTTAACTTGTTTGATAGATGGTGCGATTCTGGCTGGATACATTCCCAAATTCACCTTTGGTTCCAGAACTCATACACCCTTGACGGTGTCTCATCTTCTTTTTGCGGATGATACCGTAATTTTTTGTGATGCTATTCCTAGTCAGATAGATAAATTGAGAGAGATTTTATCTTCTTTTGAGGTAGTGTCAAGGTTGCATTTGCATGCTAATCTGGCTAAATTGGAATTGGTTCCAGTTGGAGAGGTGTCCAATAAGGGGGAGCTTGTGGCCTTATTGGGTTGTAGGCGATCCTCACTGCCAATGACATATTTGGGGCTTCCATTGGGCGCTAAATCCAAGAATAGGGCAATTTGGAACCGTATGCTTGAAAAACTTGAGCGAAGACTAGCAAGTTGGATGCAGTTATATTTATCAAAGGGTGCTAAGGTTACTCTAATCAAAAGCACTCTCTCTAGTTTGCCAACTTATTTCCTATCCCTCTTCCCTGTTCTGGAGGATGTTGCTAAAAGTATTGAGAATCTCTAGAGGGATTTTTTATTGATTGGTATTGATAAGTCCCCTACATTCTGTCTGGTTAAGTGAGCTCAAGTTTGTAGCCCTTTGAAGTCTGGCGGTTTGGGTGTTCGAAATTTGAGAAGTTTTAATCAAGCTTTGTTAGGTAAATGGTTGTGGAGGTATGGAACGGAGACAACTAACCATTGGAGGAGGGTTATTGAGATTAAATATGGGAATAATTGGGGTGGCTGGTGCACAAAATGAGTAACAGATCCTTATGGTGTTAGTCATTGGAGAACCATAAGACAAGGCTGGCCAACTTACTCTAAATCCATACTTTTCGAGGTTGGTACTGGTAATAGAGTTAACTTTTGGCGTCATTTATGGTGTTGGGGTTGTACTCTTCTAGAGGATTTTTCAGAACTCTATAGCATTAGTTGTAACAAGGAGTCTTCTATTGCAAATGTCATGTTTTTTTCCTAATCAGAGGCTTCATTGGGATCTTCATTTTCATAGAGCTGTCCAAGATTGGGAATTAGAACTTTTTACTTCTTTTTTGTACCTAATTTATTCTATACCTCTTACTAGTGAGGGGCATGACAAACTTTGACGGAAGCTAGCAAAGATAAGGGTTTTAAAGTTAGTGAGTACTACTTATCCCTTTCCTTGACTCCTGAAACTCTTCTTCCTTGGAAACATGTGTGGTGCTCAAAGACCCCACCTAGAGTTGCTTTCTTCTCACGGACTGCCGCTTTAGGTGAGATTCTAACTCTTGCTTTCTTCTCATTGCCCCATTGCTTTTGAGCTATGGTCTATGGTGTGAGTACTACTTATCCCTATCCTCGACTCCTGAAAATACTGGCTTATTTTCAGCTTGGCAAGGCCCTTTTAGTAGACATCAAAACATAGATTTTTGGAGGGCTGCCCCGCAAAAGGAACACAATATGCTTTGAGGGAAAGGAAAGGTCTATTCTTGAGATTAAATCGTTCCTTCTCCACGCTTTGCTGGATTGGAGTTCTGTTTTTAATACTTTTCCATGTTCTAATTTTTTAGATATGCTTGATCATTGTAATTTACGTGCTTGATGTACTACTATCCATGTACAGCTCCGGTGTACCTAGGTATTTTGATTAATGATATTTTGTTATTTATCCAAAACAAAAAAAAAATGAATGGAATTATTAGTTTGTACTTTAATTAGTTCAACTTGATTGCTGCTTATATTTATATATATATATATATATATATAAACGGTTCAACTTGATTGCTGCTATGTGATATTCATTGTTCAGTCTTAACGTTTTCCTATGACAGAAATTATAGAAATTTCTGACTAGTATCAAATTTTCTAATATTAGATTAGACAGTTTCCCATTGAATTCTCTTTCTCTTTCTTCTCCAGCCCTCCCCTTCCCTTCCCCCAGCATTTTTTTTTCTTTTCTTCTTACTCTTTTCAACACTGGTATTGTTCATATCACGATTCAGTATTCACAGAACCGTTCACATCTTCAAAGATTCTTCTTTCTTGCCATCTTTTTTATCCTATATACATAACCCTTTCCTTACTCCTTTCAAAAACCAAAACTTTGTTTTCAATACCTTTACACCGCTTCACAGCTGCTGGAAAGACATTCCAGCAAGCTGCTTCTCTCAGTTTTTAGTTTCCAATGCTTATAAAGAACATCCTGAAATAAACAGATTCAGGAATATAACTATGGTTTTTTTTTTTTTTTTTTTTTTTTTTTTTTTTGTATGGTGGGATAGAGTTCTATAAAAGAGTAATTTAAAGGCTCGGGCTTGGTAGAATTAGGTTTAGATATTGAATATGGTTTAGGAAATAGAGTACTATGGCCATTGAAAAAGAACAGGCAGCCCAACCAGGTGTAGCAGCCAATAAGAGTTTTATCCTAAATCATTTTGAATGCCACAAAAGTTCTGTCCTACAGCATTATCAAAACCTATACTCCAGTTTATTATCCTAAAATCCCACAGTTAATTTCAAGTTGCTACAACATTTATCCAAGAAACAATGAGCATTTATCCACTAGCAAAGCAGTTAGGCATTCTCCAGTACTCACAGGAGCATGAATGGACATTATGCCACAAAACAGGAGCTTGTTGATGAAGTAGAGGTTTGTTATATTCTCTAATGAATTAAACTCTGTTCACTCAAATAAATTGCAAGAACCAAAAGAAACTTTTAAATTAAAATAAGGGAAGAAAACTACTGCCCCCAATATAGCCGCATTGATCTTTCACAAATGTCAAGATCAAGGAAGTAGAGTTTTGTTGTATGCAAAAAAAAGTTCTACATGCTAACTAAGATAAACAATAATAACCATAATTATGAAACAAATTACATAGCTACTCACTCTAAATTCCCAAAATCAGATAGAACTTGCGGAACTCATACTTAAACCTCCTCATGGAACATCACAAGCTATGGAAAATAAAATCAATAAAAATTTCTGATCAAGATATAACGTATATTTCAATGTTCACTTCAACTATCACACCAAAAGCATAACTAAAGTCAAAGGCAACCAGTATTATCATAGGGAAAGCATGATATTTTGTCCTACCTATTGCCTTGAGGACTGGTCTTGAAAAAAATCACTTGCGCAAGCAGAAGCTTGTAAAGGAACCACACAGCACTGCAATGTAGCATCGGAAATTGTCACCGATTCATTGGAACAAGTCGTAACTAGTCCAGGAGCAGGAGCAGGAGCAGAAGCAGAGCCCTCGTTAACCAGGAGAAACCCGTCACAGGAGAACTTGGATTGTTCACCATCATCAACAAGTGTTTTCAATCTAAAGTTTCTCCTACAATACTTAACTCGATATCTATCCTTAGGCCTTGCAGGTTTGCATCTACAATACTTAAACTGATATCTATCCTTAGGCACAGTAACAGGCTTCCATCTACAATACTTAATCCGATATCTATCCTTAGGCACAGTAGCAGGCTTGAATCTACAGTACTTAAACCGATATCTATCCTTAGGGGCAGTAGTAGTAGTAGGTTTGCGTTCATTACCAGAGGATAGATTGGCAGAGTCCATAGTAGTGTCATCTCCATTTGAATTCTCACGAATAATTTCCGTCGAAGAATTCCCATCCCCATCTGAAGGCCGAACACAAACTGAAGGTTCTGAAACACTTTTATCAGGATTTTCACGCAACTTGTTATCACTGCAAAGTTGAAGCTTCCCACAAACACTGGGATTCCCCGAGGCCGCCGACCTCGGAATAATAGCCAGGCAACTGGTATTCAAGGAGCAAAAGTTGCTGGAAATCCTTGGGGAGCTATTCATAACCCGGTGCAACCGAAACGCCAATTCCACATCGTCAATAAAAACCCCATTCTCCTCCTCATTGTTGTTAGCGTCAGAAGCAACAAAATCAAGAGCACCATTGGCCAACTCCACGGCCTTCCTAGCCACCAAGGCTTTCCTCACGGCCTCCTCTCTGGCCTTAACGGCGACCTCGATCTTGTTCTTGGCCACAGAGCTGGCATCATTGGCGGCGTCTTGGAGCGATTTGAGAGAATTCAAATCAGGCAAAACCCTAGACGACTCGTCAGAATTTCCCTTGAAGTTGTTCTGACTCTGACTCCGACTCCGACTCCGGGAAAGCGCAATGGGCTTCGGCACCCAACAATCGACACAAACGGAGAATTCATCGGAAGAAGCGTAGGACCAGGGCGCGACGTGCCGATTGTTGTGGAAGCAGTGGCTATGGACGCGGCGGTTGCAGAGGCGGCAGCGGAAAGAGGAATGGTCGGCTTGGAGAAAACAGTAGGAGCAGATGTGGGAGGAGTTGACGCGGAGGAAACACTTGTTGCAGAGAAGAACGATGCGCCATTCGCTGCGTAAGGTTTGGAGCCTTTGCCTTCTAGGGTTAGGGTTGGCGGTGTCGGTTCTAAACCCACAAGCGTGGCATTCGGATAAATTGGGGAGATCTCTGGTTATCTTCTTTGGGGCTGGAACGGTGTCGTTTGGGTTTGGGGATATAGAGGAGGAAGAAGAAGAAGTAGAAGGAGAAGAAGAAGAAGAAAGGGGCTTCTTTTCGTTCTTGGGAAGGAGCGACCCATTCTTGTCCTTGATTTTGGGGGGTTGATTCGGCTTCTCCATTGCCTGAGGCAGAGACTGAAGGTGAGGCGTTTGCCGTTCGACGGAATATTATTCCCACCGGGAATTTACTCGCACTAATAAATTGCTGTTCTGATTTCTTTTTTTCTTTTCTTTTTTAAGGTAATTTGATTATTTTAAACCGAAAACCTTTTTTTTTTTTTTTTTTTTTTTAATACAGAAGCATTAGGAAAACCTCAAAAAGTAATGCCATTCAAAATATTGGTAATGTGGAAATAATTTCACAATATTTCTAAATTGAGAATGTTGTAAAATTATTGTGAATTATTAATAAGAAATGTTAACCAATATCTCATAATTATTAACTTTAGAGCAATGCTATAGTCACAAATTATTTTACAATATTTTTACAAATTATTGATGTAGCCAACATCTTATTGGTTTTCAATATTAAAACTATTTTTAGAAACATTTTATTAGTAAAATGATAAAATAATAAACGTTGTTGACAGCATTTTATATTTTTCCATAAAAATTGAAATAACATCCATGTAATAACTCGAGTATCCCCTAGTTCTATCACCGTGACATTGTCTGACATTGCATTTGGCATTAAAAAAATCCACTTGGTACTCGAGTTTCTTGGACTCGAGTACTGTGCAACTCTGGTACCCGAGTCCATTAAACTCAAGTATATAGTCTGTATGACAAAGTGCAAATCATGCCGATTGATACTCGAGCCCATAAAACGCGAGTACTGTGTTAGCAGCACCCGAGTCCATTAAACTCGAGTATCAATCTGTATGAAAGAACCCATTCTTGAGTGGAAAGCAAAATCATGCAGATTGGTACTCGACTCCATGAAGCTCGAGTATCAATCTGTATGGGAGGCCCTTCAAGCCTTTGTCATTTTTTGCCCCTAAGTTGTCCACAACTTTGAGAACAGTCCTCATCTGAATGAAAAGTTGCTGTAAAATTGCAAAGAGAAAGATTAAGTTGATTAAGGTAAGATCTTCTCTTTTTTGAAAATGCGAGCATATTTTGTTTCAATTAGTAAATAAATTGTATTGTACAAATGAAATTCACAAGGTGTGGATTTATATTTTGGTTGTAATGATGATTGATGGAATTTGCAAAAAATTTCAAATTGTATTGTGCATTTTTGACAAATAAAGTTCATTCTAGTATATAGTCTTGTAGGTCTATAGTCCATCAAAGTGTATATTTGGTGCTTCTGATCTCTTTGCTGTAGGGTTGAAAGATGAACAGAAGTAAAACTGTTGGTCAATCTTAAAACCATACTTGCTACATATCTATTATACATGATAAGGGAGCATAATGCTCAAGTAAAAGGAGCTTTTTAAAAATAAAAAAAAAACTATAAATTCCCTACTTTTACATGCAGGATGACTTCAAAATGTTTCCATATCTTGTATGGAAAGAGAAGCTTTTCTTTTTTACAATATTATAGTGGAAAGTGTGTATAGAACTTCATTTTCAGAGATGATTTATCTCATAAGGCTATGCTTTATCTTGCATTGAGGAGCATTCGTACCACACTCTTCATCTTGGGCCTTGCATTTGGTGATACATTCACACAACCAAGAGCAACTTTCAGGACTGCAAGCATCTGACTTTTAATGGCAAGTGATGTTCTACTGACATTAGAGTCAAGGATGTGATCCTGTTTTCCCACCCCTTGAACCCCAAGCTATAAGACTTAGGGAGGTAACATCCCGCAAATAGGCAGGCATCCCAAATTAGAGCTATATTAAAGAAGAAGTAGAAGTACAAAAGAACATTAAGAACAAGAGTTAGATAACAAATACAAAACATAGACCCTCTGTCACCTTTTTAAGTGCTTCTGCAAGTAACTTCTCATCCAAAACCAAGTCATCTGGGATTTCTGTTCCCCAAGTAGCCACCCTTTTCTCCTCCAGTAGTGTAGGTGTTTCTGTTTTTAGGTTCAAGATACAATGTCAAGTTAGATCATATACCACAGCCTTTGAAGGAGCGATAGAACAAATTGAAAGCCAACACAAATTTACTTTTTATTTCAAAAAGAATATTACAAGGAAAAGACACAAAAAAAGCCTAAATCTAATACAAACCTTTAGTAGCTTCTTTACAAGCAATATTAGCCTTCATAAGATTTGTTGCAGCCTCTATTCCACCAGCATCAGTGCAATAGCTGTTCTGAATTATCTGCTTGCAGCACTTGTAACCTCATTGGTGATCCTTCCACCATGAACCCCGTACACTTGTGTGGTTGTTAATATAAACATCTTCTTTATACTTGCTTCTAGGAAGTGCCTTCTCCTACAAATGCAATAAAGCATGCTACATAAGTATGCAAGAAAATATAACATAAAAGACCAACTTTCTTTTGTAATTGAGAATTTTACTGTCTAATACAAAAAATCCAAATTTCAAGACCAACAATGCCAATGAAAAGTATTCATTGCCTTAGATACAAACACCAAGTAAAATAATTAATTTCACAGAAAACAACCATAGAACAGTGCAAAGAAGCAATTCATTTTGAAAATCCTAAAACATTGTACATTAGATCATAATCCCAGATCTAGATCCATTTCATAGCCATTGAATTACCAAGAATTTAAACCCAAAAACAATTTGGAGCAAAATATTCTCAAGGCAAACACTTCATATGGCAGCCTATTAGACTTGACAGGGTGATCAAAGAGCATGGAACAAACTCATGTCCAAAAATGCTATATATATTGTAGACCTTAATCATGCATTTCACAACTAAATGCTAAACATCAACATTGTTCAGAAACCCATGGCTTTTCATTCCAATCATCTTTTGCTCATCAAAAGTTTAAGTTTAAAACTTAAGAGAGTAAGTTATAAAACTAAGTAAACCATTGATACACATCATACCTGCCCCTTTATGATTCTGCCAGCACGATTATATTCAACTTCTCTTTCACTCTGTCCTAGTAGAAGCTCCCTTGGAAGTTCTCCTTCAGTAGCTCCATTTCCATACTTCTACAAGATGTCATCTTATGTTTGGGACTTCAGCTTCTCCTTTATGACCTTATAATTTTTATCAAGCAACTCAGCTTGGGATGGAGCTGCTTGCATGTGAATGTCTTGTCCCTTATCAAATGCTTCCCATGAATGGATGTTAAGCTGCTTAAACTTTAAAGCTTCACTGCAATTCCTATATTGATTATCTCCCTATAATAAAAGAGTCAAAGAAACCAAAGTGAGATAAATACATATTATAAACCTGCAAAAACTGCACCCAAAGAATTCATAATACAATATCTAATGTTCAAAGAAACCTACCTTGTAGAACTTCTCATTAGGATCTGCATCTGGGAGAGGATCTTCATGCATGGACCGAGCTTTGGGCTCATAATCTGTAGAGTTGACATCAAGATTCAACAGATATTTTACAGTGTCCTCCCGAATACACAAGTTCCTGAAATATATATGCTTCAGAATAGTAATATACAACATCCAACCCACAAGTGGGAATAAATTTCTACATAGTTGTATACAAGACCAGCAAGCACAAAAAAAAAGCATTTATTTCCATCTTCCATTAGAATGGCATTAAACTGGTGGAAATAAAAGGGAGCTTCGACCTAACAGTTCCTGTGCTTCCACCATCTGTTGTACACACACGCTTTTCAACCTTTTGCAAAGTCCATTTGTTTGCTCTCATCAACCTTGGCCTCATCTACCCTTTGATCATCTTCATCATCATCCTCATCGCTGATTCCAGCTTCACTAGCTTCACCATTTTCACCATTTTCACCATTTTGGCTAATGTTTTTCTCCTCAAGTTTCTTAAGCTACTGGTCCTTTAGGAATTTCCTTCGAGCTTCATCTCTTGCTTCATATCTCTCAATGACACGGGAATAGGTAGATGCATCATAGCCATTCCATCTGTCCCGTTTGCCATCATAGTCAAGCTCAAAGGTCTCTATTTTTTCATCAGGTGCAATGTGTTTGCTCATCCACTTTGCTCCTACTTTACGGGGCCTTTCCATACATGTGTTTGAATCATGAGTCATAGGTCCACAACTGTTGAGAAGCAATTAAAAAAATTATTACCCCATATATGCAATGAAGAAAAAAAAAGGAATAACGTGGGCTTCTTTTTTTATGGTAAAAATGGGGTGGTACAAAATCCAACTAGTCAATTTTGTGGCATTACCACCAAGAGACCCTCACAGGATACATACCTAGTCCGTGAGACCACCACTCGTCGGTACCTCGTTCCGCTTAGGGCATGTTCTTTGCGGTTATGCCCCTCTTGGTCACACAACTCGCATTGCACCTTCCTCCCCCCCTCCTTCCATGGTGTGGTTCTCAGCTGCTTCCTTTTCTCATCCATCTCATTCCTGATTCGTGTTGAGACAGGGCGACTTTCTCTAGGATCAATTGGGGGTTAGGGACAACCCTTCAAGTTTCTTTAGGATCTGGCCATGATAATCTATCTTTCAACACAGGGAAAACGAGAGCATAGCTCTGGAACAGTGCGTACACGCTATAGCATGGGTCAATTTATTGCTGTGCATCATGTCAATACCTAATACAAACTGCAATGACATGTGAACATGGTATCTTGTACAGTTTCCATTTCTAACATGTGCAAGTTCTTTGCAGCAGATTAACTCCATGTGTGTGATTCCCATGTCCAACAATCCCTGGATTATGCGGTGTATCTACTTGATATGATTGTTGTTACGCGCTCAATCTCGTCACCCTGTGATGCTCTGCCTTCACCTTATTTCTCATGAAGATATCTAAGGCATATTTACACAATTTTTTCCCTGAATTCGACTATGTTATGCTCTTATTGCGACGATCATCGAAGTAAGCATTCAGTTTGAACCATGTGTATTTCACCATTGCTATAATGGGCAGGCTACAAACACCTTTTAGAACACTATTAAAGCACTCCAAGACGTTTGTAGTCATCGCCCCATAACGGTAACCCTCGTCAAAAGTTAGAGCCTATTTCTCTTTGGGCACATCCTTCAGATATTGGTGCGCATCCCGATTGACATTCTCAATAAAATCGAAGGTGGAATTGAAATTTTGCTCCTAGGAGCACTTGTTGCCCTCCATACTAGATTCTTGAGAGTTTCATTGTTCTATCTAGTGTTGACGATACTGCATAGATGATGAAGATAGTAACGATGTTGCGTCAGGGGAGTCTGCAAAAAGTCTCGATTAGTGTCTCTGAAAATAGCTTGTATCCCAAGTTGTCTGTCAGATATGACACATAGCTTGCTTCAGCCAATAACATACCTTCTTATACATGCCATGAACTAACCCTAAGTCTTTGTGCTCTCGCTCTTGACAATGGCAAAGGCTAGTAGATAAATCTTATTATTAGCATTTGTTGCTATTGCAATCATCAATTTCCCTTTATATTTTACTTAGAGGAGGGTTGCATCAATGCTAATCATAGGCCTACAGTGCTTGAACCCAATAATACATGGACAAAACGCCTAAAATACGGACTTGAATATACAGATTCCTAGTTCATAATTATCATCCACTAGTAACTTATACTTTGTACCCGGACTAGCATCCTAAGTCCTGCCAAAAAACGCGGCAACTCTGCATAAGACTCCTTAAAATCCCTGTATATAGCTACAACGGCCTTTTATTTGGCATCCCATACCTTGTATGTAAACCATAATTATTACATTAGAAATGAATACAAGTTAAATAATTGTAGTTGAAGAAAAGAAATCAAGACTTGTAAGGCTATAAGATGAAGATAATATTTCTCTCTTTATTCCTTTTTTTTTTTTTTTTTCAATTTCATTTTTCATAACATTAGGTATTCATGGATTTTGGAAAAAAAAAATATCATGCTTATACTTCCATAAAGATTGATGTCTATATATTGTATTGAAAAAAGAATGCAAGTTAAAGAATACCTTGTAATGAGATACTTTGTGTTTTAAATATGCCAAAGCAACGTGGCGTAAGTTATTTATCTTATACGCGAGGTCTTCTTGTATATAGCGCTCAAGTATGTATGCTAGGAACACCGAATCAATCATCTGTCCATCATGAGCATTCTGAATTTTGTCTCACGTGTGGGGGCCCTTGCATTTTATGATTTTCCAGATATTGTCTCCCTTGCAAAAGATCGCACAGACTGACCATGGACAAGAATCATCCTCACAACTCACCATAAGCCTCTCTAAGTCTAAATGCTCAGTTTTGAACCTAAAATTCTCTCGCACTGTGTACCAAGTCAACGCATGTCGCATCGCCAATTTTGTTGGGAATACCATTCCTTTCATTGGCTGCTCCCTAGGGCGTCCAACTTGATACTTCCGCTTGCATAACCGATGATGGATCAAACATATTATCCCAAGTGTTTTCGGTGAACCATTCCGGCGTAGGATCGGGATTGGGGCATATGTCCCTATTCTCTTCTACAACCACATTCTTGATATGATCAACATCCTCATGTTCCCCCATGTATCTAGGAGCTCCTCGAAGTCATCCCTAGTAACATTAATATGGGTTGCATCATCACCAAGTCCGTGATCATCTTCATTTTCAAATATGCCCTTATGCAGCTCATCATGAGATAAATGTTTTCCTTCATGCACTTCCTAGGGCCCTTGCTCCTCCTCAATGTGTGAAGCATGGGGAAATGTCTGCCACGGTTCATTAACATACCCATCTCCTGTGTTTTCTACACACCCTTGATAAGACTGTAATGGTATTGAGTCAATGTGCTTATCTACAATTCCATCCAAAATAGTATGTTGTGAACCCTCTTCAGCTTCTACTATGGTGGGCTCAACAATGACATAGAGATCCGAAGAAACGAATCCTTTCACCACCATTTGTTCAACAATTTCCCATATCATCTTCACTTAGGCACTACTCAATAACTGTAGTGAATTGTAGAAAACCTAGGTGTTTACAACCCGTTGAGGTGCTCGATACACGATGGAAATGTTATGCCTAGAGTGGTTTAACCCCATCACCTTCAATATTCTTCATTGCAATTTCATAAGGCCTATCCCATGCTTCACCCTAACACATTTTTGCTTTTGGTTTGGGCCTTGGTATGACAACCCATGCAACTCATGATAATACATCTCTTCATCATAGTACACATAGAAAAAGTAAAAATCCATCACCGACTTGTTATTAACAATATAAAAGTTGTCATAATCTATAACCACTTACATTAATTCAATAAATTTCTTAAGTTGAAAGCAAATTGTCTTCACTTTGATTGAAAAATGGAATGAAAGATCTTTTGAACAGAGTTGTAATGAATCTCTGGCTATGAGTTTGTTAGAAATTCTTCATTCTTCGTGTTCTTCATGTGTTTTTAGAATGTTTTTCATCTTTAAAAATTTGTAGTGAAAGATCCTTGGGGCTTTAAAGCTTAAATCTAAGGATGCTTTGATTGATTAGGGCTCTTGAATTTTATGGAGACTTTGAAACTTGATTCCAATAGAATTTTGAGACTTGGAAGGATGATTTGGATGAATGTTCTTCGTACTCAAAGATTTGTAGTGGAAGTCTTTCGGACTTGAGAGGCTTGAATCTGTATAGCTTCACTAATTATAGTCTCTTGAAGTTCTTGGAGACTTTGAGCTTGATTCCATTGAACTTTGAGATCTAGAATGATGATTTGAATGATATCTCTTCAAATGTTATTTGTATTTGGAGGTTGAAACTCTTGAATTTCTTGGAAGCTTTGGAGCTTGATTTCGGCAAAGTTTGAATGTGCTTGAATTTCCTCCTACAAGACTGAGAAGAGTCTCTATTTATAGGAGTCTCGAGGAGATTCAAAGACACATGATTGGCTTTCATTGGTGACACATGTTGTAATTAGAATAAAAGAACTTTATGCCTTGTTCTTGATTAGCCAAAGTATAATTTGGACTCATATATTTGTGTAATTGTGATTGTTTTTAATTTTATCGTACATATGTACGGGTTATACCCTAGTAATATATAAAATCATAAGTTGTGAGAAAGTTCCATCAAGAATCCAATTTTCTAATTGCAATCTAATTTTGTGCCAAGTGTTATTCTAATAATTATTATTTAATGTCAATTACCTCTATATTTTAAATACACTCCAATCTCATGCTAAGCATGATTCTTTTTGTTTTTTTTTGTTTTTTTTTTAAGAGAGTTTCAACCTATGGCATCCGCTCCTAATGATAACTCTAATATACACTAATTGTGTATCAATTATGTTTTAAATGGCTAATCAAAAGACATGACTTAAACGTACAAGAAGGCAGCTAATTGGAAAAAAAAAATACATTGAATAAAAAACCAATTCTTAAACAACTTTTCATTGAATAAAAGGTTAAAGAATAACCTTAATCAAAGGACATTGCTTAAACAATATGGCAAATAATTGAAAATTTATTATTCTTACAAAAAGCCACAATTCTTAAACAACTTTTCCTTGAATAAAAGGTTAAAGAATAATTAAAATTTAAAAAATAATTTTTTTCAATGAAAAGAAAATAAAACATTTTGTTTCAACATCATTCAATTGTAATATAAAGCTGAAGTCTTTAATCCCTATAATCTATGGTTGTTACACATTTTCCATAAAAATGACTTCTATAGTGGGAGAAAACTGAGTGCAAGAAAATGTATGAGAATACTTATAATGATTATGGAAGTGGTTATCCTTATCCTCATTGAAATGCAAGTTAATGACCTTGCACTTTCCTCTCTCCAATCATTTTCCATGCAATTTCTAACCATTTTGTTTTCTCTCACTTTAGAAATTTTTTATTTGGAAATTACATAATTGTGTCTTCTTTTTCTTTCAAAGGAAGGGTAGTATTCAATAAGTGGTAAACTTTTTCTTTGTTTTGCAAACCTTCAAATTAGGCTGCAAGACAAATATACAATAGGATTTGAACACTATCAAGACAAGAGAGACAGGGACGTGGATTGATAGAGAAAAAGGAAAGATAACTAGCTTATACTTTCATGAGGATAAGAAAAATCAACTCTATCATCATAACTTTTTCATATTTTTCTTGTCATCAATTTTCTCTCACTATATAAATCTCTTTTATTTCGAAATGAAGTAACAAACTTTCTTGCTCCTCATATTAGATTGCTACATTGATGCATGTTTGTTTTGTTGCTCAACAAAGGATGATTTGGTTGGGGGGAAGCACTTTGAAATGATGATTTGGCTTATGACAATGATTTATTTGGCTTGATTGTAAGGGTTTTTAGTCTAATTGGGTTTAAGGGTTTTGGGTAGTGATTAACATCATGATAGGGGAATGATTTATGTTTTGGATCTTTTTGAGAGAGAGAGAGAGAGAGAGAGAGAGAGAGAGAGAGAGAGAGAGAGATCCATTGCCAATGGTGTTGACGTTGGATTTCTGACCCAACCCCCTCTTGTCTAGCAACATGTGTGTGTGTGTGTGTGTGTGTGTGTTTTTTTTTTTTTTTTTTTTTTTTTTTTTTTTCGGATATCTAATCCAAGCAAACATAAGGTCTCTGTTGATGGATCATGGTAAATTTGTACCACTAATAATTATGATTCTATGATATAATTGGTCATTGTGAGTGCTCCAGTTTGGGCCCTTATACGTTTTAATAATGTTCTCTAGTAAAGGACTGCTGTGAAGTGGGATCAGGATTGGGTTGCTAGGTGTAGTCCCATCCTATGGATGGGCTTAAAAGAATGGCATTCACTCAAGGTTATGGAAGGGAAAGAAGTCATCACTTAGTTTTATGTGGATCGAGAACAATTTTGAACCTTATTTTTCAAAGGTCTAACTGGCTTAAACTAAGCCTAGAGTTAAATTATAAGTTTAGGAGGGTGTTAGACACTCAAGTCTGCCCAGCCTAAAACAGACCTTTACTCATGTTATTGGGTCCTATCTAAAGAATACTTTACTAAGGAGGAACAAGAAATAATCACAAAATTAATTTTTATTACCATATTTACCCTTTTTATATTTATAACTAGAAAATAAAAAATAAAAAAGAAGGAATAAAGCAAAGATGAAGTGTGTCCTTGCAGCAAAATGATGAGGCATAAAGTGATAATCAATTTTAATATGTTTGTTGTGCTTGTGAAACGTATCATAGTGAGCAATTTGAATGGTATTTCAGTTGTCATAATAGAGAGGCAATAAAGAATGCTAAAGGTGCATTAAGGTCTTGCAATAGCCAACCTAACCATAGATGTTTAGAGGCGATGTTTGCAAGTGCACGTTACTTAGCCTCAATGATAGGATGGGCTACAAAATACTGTATTTTACTACACCAAAAAAAAAAAAAATTGAGACAATCGCTAAGAGAAAACATCACCCGGTAGTAAATCACCATTTTGTAAGAGCTTGTTTCATGTAAATTAGAGAAAACTTGAAGATCTAAAGAAGAGTAGGATGAGACTAAAAGACTATAAAAGAGTGTTCCCTTCACACAACGAATGATCCAAAGGACAATGACATGGGGCATAGAGCGAGGTGCATTCATTAATTGACTAACCAAATAGTGAGCTAGATTAGACTCCCAACTAACTATCAATAAAGAGTGGCATTTGGAGTGGTTCACTATGTATGGAAGGAAGTTCAAAATTGGCTTTTAGTGGATTGTCATTATCTTGCAATTAGTGAGGCCAATGTGAGACATAAATCAAAGGTGTACTTGACAAAAGAAAAAAAAGAACCTCTTAGGGCTAGATGAGAGTTCAAGTCTAAGGAAGTAGCTAAGACCACTCCGATCTTTAAGCTTAAACTAATAGGAGATTGTGAATTTAATATTTAACCATTATTCTAACATTCACATTCATGATTGGGCCTAAACTCTACTGAATAAAGGGTTAACACATGGAATTTTTAACTTTTAATGGTAGGTAAAATGCAAATAGGATTCAAGCTCAGAACCACACGTTGTTATACCATGTTAAAGGAGAAATAAAGAATGAAAAAATTCTAAATTTTTTGTATACAAGAAACAATAAAGATGCACAAGTAATGGCCTTTGGCCTACAATTATTTAGGAGTTATATTAGGGATATTACAAATTTACTACATAGATAGTTTAAAAATTGATATGTCACCACTTACCAAAAAATAATTCAAATGTTCATTTTTGTGGTTGAAGCATGGGAATCATATTTATTGATATATCACTTTGTAAGCATTATGGTGAAGAACCATGTGTTAGGGAGATAACAACCATGTTACATTAACCACTCCCTCATGACATTCTTGTTCAATATGGGACTTCATGCTCACGTGTATTCTCAATAATCTCCTCCTCACATGTGAGTCTCTACCTCGCTATGAGTTTTGACCAAATCCTACTTCCTCCTCCATTGCCTATGGGCATTTTCCATCACTAGCATGTCCAATTCTATTCATTATCACATTAGTTTGTAACTTTTATATGGTAAAATTTATAATATATTTAGTATTTATGAAATTTGTAATAGCTTTAGCCATTTTTCATTATTTGATTTATGGATAAAGTTTGACCATATATGTAGTTGCAGTAAAAAACTAAAACTTCTGCTAAAGTAAATTAATATGCTTACATATCTTGAAAATCTAACTATTAAATTTTATATTATTTATGTTTGTAATATACATATCAAATTTTTTGTTAATTGAATATTATTTATTTCATAAATTTATTTTTATATATAATTTTAATTAAAAAATTAAATATTTAAATATTTAATTCATGAAATAAGTAATAACTAACAATAAAATTTAGTCCAACGGTAGATCCGTAGATATCTAATAAAAAAAATATTGTTTAGTTTTACAACTAATAACTAAACTGCCAAAGACCTTGTAGCTAGATTGGTATCTTCTTATACACGAAGAGCTTGAGAGTTTAGGGAGAAGAGTTCGAATTGTAAAATTAACAGCATGTTATAATTATAATTTTTTTTTTAACCAAACTATTCTATTCTAAAAAAAAAAAAAAAAAAAAAACCCAAACTATTCACATCAGCTGCAACTTTTACATGATTCTCACTCAGTCTGTTTCTGTTTGTATCAATGGTTGGAAGCGTTGAGGATGTTGACACCGAGAAGATCGAGCCCTTGCCAGAATACTACTTCGATCCGACGGCAGTGATCAACGAACCAGTTGTGGAAAAAAGTAATGGTGATAAGAGAGAGATTGTGGTTGGGAGAAATGTGCACAGTACATGCTTGGCCGTGACAGAGCCCGATGCTGACGATGAGCTCACAGGGGACAGAGAGGCTCATATGGCTTCTGTCTTGGCTCGCTATAGGAAATCCCTCCTTGAGAGGACCAAACACCATCTGGTTAATTAATGCATCTCTTCTTTTTTAACTCACCCCGTTTCCCTTTGGCTTTTCAATCCATCTAGCTTTTCACACAATGTCTACATTGTTTTTTTAAAATTGGGCTTACATTGTATGGGAAATGGATTTAATTAACTTAGGTAGTATTTGGTTTTGGAGGGAATTTTTTTTGACGAAGTTTCCAGGTATGACGTAAGTTACTGTTATTTTTGTTTTTTATCATCAAATCAAGATACAAATCAGTCTTTATTGTATGCGGTAATATGAATGCTATGTATTTGTGCTTATTTGATTTTTTATTTTTTGATAATGTGCTTATTTGATTAGGAATTTGATAATGAGTGTTTATGTATAATTTACGTGCACATGTTACATATACCTCTTTTTTTTTTTTTTTATCTGTACTTTACAATATAATTTGTGACATGATTTTGGTATTTTATGTAAAAATTTACTTTTATATGCATGTCTGTATTAACCTATCAATTATATATATGTATGTATGTCTGTATTATAGTACATGAGGCTTACCAAAAGCTTTTTTAAGATGGGTCTGTACTAGTGGCCAGGAAAAATAAAAAAAACTAAACTAAATGGTTTGTAGCACGTAGAAATACAGGTCTTGAGCTCAACATAAGAACACAATATAAAATTTCTTGTATCTTTTTTTTTCCTAGTAAAAATTCAAAATTTTTTATAGTTGCAGAGAATAAATTCAATGCAGAAATTGACTTTCAAGCTGTTGCATCATGCAAAGCTTTAAACTGTCATTACTGTGGATCATAGATGCATGTCTGCTTAAGGGTCTTTTTTTTTTTTTTGGGTATGTTGGAAAAGGTTGTTTCCTTTCCTCCTCATGATCTAGTTTATCTCGAATTTATGTTGACATTCAATATTCAATACTTGGGTGAAGGGGAGCAGAAAGAATTATAATGTATCGAAGGTTCTATTGCTTTAAAAGATAATAAATTTAAATTTATGGTGCACCTACATTTCCTGTTTCTCATGTTTGTGCTTAGAACCTTTAATGAATCAAGGGAAATATATTGGATTTGGAATTTTTGTTATTAAAATTTACCTATCAAAAAAAAAAAAATTGTCATTAAAAGTTCATTGTGGCATAGATGCATCTTTATGTTGATTCATACTATCTTTTTTAGTATTTTCCTAGGAAGCATGGGTGCGGCGTTTGGGCCGCCGCACCTGTGTCCGACACAGCGTGATGCGGGGACGCGCAGGTGACGCCGCTGCCTGCGTGTCCGTGCCGCGTCGGACATTAAAAAACTATTTTCTTCGGTGCGACATGCTCCGAATCAGGCCGATACGGCACCGATTAGGGCCGAATCGGTCGGTATCAAGCGCAACGCCGATACCGGCGTGAATCGGCCGATACGGCCGAAATTCAAAAAAAAAAAAAAAAAACCATCAGGTGCGAAACGCACCGTTTAACTTAGCCGAAAAAAAAAAAAAAAAAAGGTGCAAACATGTGAGAGTCCTTTCTCTTCAGTTCTATCACTTAAATGCCTTTGGTCAGAGAGGCTTTATTTTGTTTGCTGTGCCTCTCTGACCAAACACGTGAGCCATCATTTTTTTTTTCTTCTTTTTTTAAATAATGAGAAGCTATACCTTTTTTAATACCTGCTCCATATATTTTTTATTTTGTTTTTGGGCTGATCAAGTAAATGAGCCACTAAGCCACATCTTTTATTATTATTTATTTATTTATGGGAAGTCTTATCTATTTTAATACCTCTGTCAATAATTCAAGTGTCAAAAACTTGTGCATATCTATTTATTATTATTATTATATGAGTTTTCTATTATTATTATTATTATTATTATTATTATTATTATTATTATTATTATTATTATTATTATTATTATATAAGCATGCTTAGCAATATATAAAATATATATAGGGGTGTTCACCAAACCGCATAAATCGCACAAACTGCAAAAACCGCACCAAAACCGCCCGCAAAATGACATAACCGCACCGCACCGCAAGTAATTTTACACCGCACTGCACCATACCGCATGGTGCGGTGCCGTTTGCGGTTTTATAATAAGAAAACCACATAAACCGCACCGCACCACACCGTCTCTATATATTAATATTTTTTAATTATTTTTAATATTAAATATATTATTAATAGTTTAATAACCCTAGTTAAAAAAAGTTTGATAATCCTAGCAAGTGTTGATTAGGAAAGCCAACCAAAAATAAAGAAAAACTAGCTTAATAGATTAAAACTTGGACTAAAACAAAGGAAAAAATTAGTTTTGGGTTGAGTAGAAAAAGCCGAAATTTTGAAAAATATACCAATTTTAAATCATTCAAACCTCATCTTATACACCACACCGCATATGTGACCGCAAAAATGAGGTGCGGTTCGGTTATGGTTTTGGCTAAACTTTAAACCGCACCGCACATGTGACCGCAAAAATAAGGTGCGGTGCAGTTATGGTTTTAGCTAAACCGCACGGCAAAGTGCGGTGCTAAAAATGGCCCCAAACCGCACCGCACCGCACCGCGAACACCCCTAAATATATATATATATATATATAAATATTTTTAATAATTTTTTAATCGCCGCACCCCGCCGCACCTGCACCCTATTTTTTTAAAAATTGCCGAGTCCCGCACCCGTACCCGCACCCGAATCTGGAAACGCACCCGTGCTTCTTAGGTATTTTCCAACTCCTAAGAACACTATGCATTTGTGTTGCATAAGAAGATGTATTACTTTCTTTATCATTAACAGGTTTACATTAAAGCATGAAAGTATGTGGAACTGGCATAGAGAGAGGAAAGTATGGCAATCTCCCTCTCTCAGTGCTGTGATTATAGCACGAAATTGTACAATGTACATGCATTCAATATTTATCTGGTTTTTTTCTTCTTGTCGCAAGAATTGCATTTGCAATTGGAATTCAGAAATCTCTTTGTTTTATATGGCAAGAAATTTTAACAGTCTTCACTTAAAAAAATCTCTGGTAGGTTACCCATATAACTTGGGCTTCGATTATGGTGCTCTGGCACAACTTCAACACTTGTCCATCAACAACCTTAGGGATTTATTTATAGAGAGCAACTATGGTGTCCATTTAAGACAATTTGAAGTGGGTGTTTTGGATTGGTTTGCCCGGCTATGGGAACTGGAGAAGAATGAATATTGGGGTTACATTACAAATTGTGGCACAGAAGGGAATCTTCATGGTATCTTAGTAATGATAAACCTCAGCTTTCGGAGCTTTTATTTTGAGATTGTAGAAACTAATTGTTGCCCTTGCAAAGAATCTAAACATGTAGATTCATTTTGCAGAAGGGAAGTGTTTGCAGATGGGATTTTGTATGCCTCACGTGAATCACATTATTCGGTCTTCAAAGCAGCTCGGATGTAAAGGATGGAATGCATAAAGGTGGAAACTCTAGTCTCTGGCGAGATAGATTGTGAGGATTTTAAATCCAAGCTTCTTTGTCACAGGGACAAACCAGCCATAATTAATGTTAACATAGGTAATGCTCTCTCTCTCTCTACTCTTAGCTGTTTTATAGCTCACTCATGTTTTATGGTTCACTCCTTATAATTTTGCAGGAACTACTGTTAAAGGAGCTGTTGATGATCTTGATCTGGTTAAACAGAAACTGGAAGAAGCAGGATTTACACGACAGGTTCTACATCCACTGTGATGGGGCTCTGTTTGGTCTCGTGATGCCTTTTGTCAAACTTGTGAGTATTCCGTGGTTTTCTATCCACTGCAGCCTTTCATATTAAAAGAAGGGAAGTGAACATTCTCTTAAATATGGTGCATATGTAGTGCACATATTGGATTTTTGCAGGAATCGGTAGTTTAAGTTTTAATATGGAAAGTACAAGGACAAAATCTTTTGCTTTGCTGTCTTAATATATGACATTCATGCACAACGTGTTGTCTTGTTTGAGTTGTCAGAAAAGATTTCATTTAAATAGTTTTTAGGGATTAGGAAAGGTATGACCTACTCAACTGGAGCCATGTTCTATTTGCCTATATAAATTAAAAAAAAAAAAAAAAAAAGACCCTTCATGGAAGACTTTTTCTTTTCCCTTCTCAGAAGTTGATAGTTTGCAGAAGCATGGGTATGTTCCCAAATGGAGTGCAAGGATATGATTAGAAAGAGAAGCCTTGAAACATCTGTGTGTTTTCTGTATTCTTATTTTAGACTAGACACCATTTATGACAATATGCTTGTTTGCACCAAAAGTTTCTTTAGTTCTGTTTTTTTTTTCTTTCTTTTTCTTGTGGTTACCAATCTTATTTTCTTGAATGAAATTTCCAAATAACTTCTGCATGATCTGCTGTGCTAATTTATATTGGTGATGACCAGGCGCCAAAAGTTACTTTCAAGAATCCTATTGGAAGTGTGAGTGTTTCGGGTCACAAGTTTGTAGGATGCCCAATGCCATGTGGTGTACAAATAACGAGATTGGAGCATATTAACGCTCTCTCCAGGGATGTGGAGTACCTTGCTTCTAGGGATGCAACGATTATGGGTAGCCGAAATGGTCATGCACCCACCTTTCCCTGGTACACCTTGAACCGGAAAGGATACACAGGGTTCCGAAAAGAAGTTCAGAAATGCCTTAGAAACGCACACTCCTTGAAAGATCGTTTAATATCTGCAGGGATTGGTGCAATGCTGAATGAACTGAGTAGCACGGTCGTATTTGAGCGCCCACAAGATGAGGAATTTATAGAAAGTGGCAGCTTGCATGCCAGGGCAATATTGCTCATGTTGTGGTAATGCCCAACATTACCATAGATAAGCTTGATGATTTCTTGAATGAACTTGTTCAGAAACGTGATGCATGGTTTCAAGATGGGAAGCTTCAACCTCCTTGTATTGCATCAGATGTAGGTAAAGAAAATTGTCTTCGTGCTTTGCACAAGTGAAATGTGTGGTGCATTCAGAACTTTGCAACTAGGAATTTTTCTTTGCTGTAGCAGAACACTCAGCTTTATCAGATTAGATGCAGAACCTTTTACAATTCAACCTTTTACCTATATGCTTACAAAATACTTTAGTCTAGCACTTGCATTAAATTAGCGTTGTTATGTTTCTTAATTACATTGATTCCATGCTGTTACATTCTTTGAGGACTGGGAATCTCAAATAAATGTCTGGTGCTATGATGCCTTATAAGCTAAATCATCTGACATATTTATGGACTGTGCTATGTTTATATTCCAAAACATAATGAGGGAGAAGGGCAGCAAATATTATTACTGAAATTTGTTCAGTGAGCTTGGTCAAAGGTTAATTTGTGTGTGCTTGAGTTTCCCTTTTAGAAGCAAACGTTATGAAATTTCAATCTTCTGTTCTGTATTAGTGAACAAATTTTCTTTGAGGGTTCATTGTGAAGAAAGAAAGAAAAGAAGAAAGTAAATTGCTCACAAAAAAAAAAAAAAATACTGTAGGAGTGACAGTTTGAATCTTCTGCTATTTGTATGTTTCAAAAACAATATGGAGAGCTGCAGTTTTTTTGAGAGTTGTTTATCTAGATGCAAATTCTATATTGGAGGGGTTCAATTATAGTTCAGCAGCGGTAATGACATTATTTGTTGTGCCGTATATTTAAGGGGTTCAATTGTTTACGAGTATGTGGATCTAAAATGAATTTGGGCCTCTTAAACCGAGAAGTACATGAGCTTACAATGAACTTGAGACTTTTTAGCTGGTGAAAAACAGCTATAATGTTCGTTCAATTGTTTACGAGTATATTTAAGGGGTTCAATTGTTTACGAGTATATGGATCTAAAATGAATTTGGGCCTCTTAAACCGAGAAGTACATGAGCTTACAATGAACTCGAGACTTTTTAGCTGGTGAAAAACAGCTATAATGTTCGTTCAATGTCTAGGTTTAGTACATTTCTTGTATTGCTTTTCTAGGAAGAATATTTCTATAATTGCTTCTTTGGCCCGTCATAGATCATTTTCCATTTGCACTGAACTACAATAGTATCAATAGGCTTGAAGCCTCTGTCAAATTTGAAACATATGATTGAGAAACGAGGAGTGAGGACTTTGCGGAAAAAAGTAAGAACTCGGTGGAGGAACTATAACTATCATGGCTCTGCCAGTTATGTAGGCAAATAAACTCTAATCATCGAAAAAGGATTCATTTGGAAAATTGGAATATTTTCGTTGATTCAAAGAAGAAGAATCCTAGATTTATCTGTTTTTTTCGTTGATTTCCATGACAAACTTATGTTTGTTAAAAAAAAGGTACTAATGCTATATTTGTGGTGGAACTTATTCAATTTTAGGAATCAAAGCCTAAAATTGTAATAGAAGTTGAAGCAAAAGACTTCAAACCTAATAGTCCTGTGGCTGTGTGCAAAAAATAATGGTGAAAGCTTTTGCAATCAAATTAAATGAAATTTTGGTAGAGATTGTCTCTAATACTCATAATGCATTTGTACAAGGTGAACACATCGTAGATTTTATTCACTTTGTTGATGATTCATACGAAGAAGAAAAATTAAAGGATATATGAACTATCAAGTCGTTTAGAATTTTAATGACATGACACTTCATGCCCGGTAAAATTCATGATATAAAATATTACTTAAGAAATAAATTCTCTGCCTTTCAAGGGAAAAAGAAGAGGTTTCTCAAAAAAAAAAAAAAAAAAAAAAAAAAAAAAAAAAAAAAACTTGGCTACCTCTTTGATTGGCAGCTGCGGAAGCACGACACGTTGGTTTCCGCCATCATGATAAATTGATGACATTGCTCTTTCACATTAGAAGCTTCACGCATCTAACATGCATTATAGTCAAAATCACCGATAATCGTTAGGTTAACACTCTACTAATTTGAGTACATTAGTTTAGTTTTTCTTGATTTAAGTTGCAATTGCTTCAATGACCATTCTCTCTCAACTTGTTCACTTGAGGTATCTTCAATATTTATATAGGATAAAGTTTCGTTACAACCCCCATTAAAAAAATTAACATAGCTACACATTTTTAAAATCTAATAGTTGAATTATATATTCATCATGTTCTTAACAAACATATAAAATTTTGTGTCAATCGGATGTTATTTACTATTCGATTCATAAACTTAATTTTTATATATAATTTTAGACTTCAAAAACTTAAAATTTAGAAATTTGATTAATAATATAGTTATTGATTTTTTTATTTTCTAGAAATTTTGCAAGTATAAAGGATATAAGAAGAAAATATAATTTAATGGTAGATTTTTTAAAATTCACATCCGATAAAAAGATATTGAGCAAAAGTTATTGCCATTGGTTTATTACAACATAGTTTGTAACCAAACTTTGTTCATTTTCATATGAATTATAAATTTATAATATTTATTCCATGGAAATTATGATAAAGTTGCAGTAACTCTCTATTTCAATTACGAATTTGAAGTCATTGAAAACTTTATATTTAAATGACAATTCATTGTTAATGGGAATTCCTATTAATTAGCAATCTATCTAACATATCCGATTTGGACTTTAGCCACAAGTAGTCAATGGAGATTCCTATTGTTACTGGCAATCTGTCTAAGATAACCACTTTGGATTTGGGAGACAACAAAGTTACTGGTACAATCCCATCATCCATATAAAAAGTAATGAAGTTGGAAACACTTCTATTGGAAAACAACTTGATCATTGGAGCAATTCCACCCTAGTTGTTAAATAACAAGGGGCTGAAGAGATTTTTCTTGGAGGAAATGATCTCACTTGGAATAACAATGCAAAGATTGTTCCAAAGTTTATATTGTACGAGTTTCGTATGATGTCTTATGGTCTTGCAAGATAAATTCCATACCATTTTCCCCACATAAGACCCTTGACTTACTTGACTTGGGTGAGAACCAGTTAGAAGGAATATTTCCACACGTAAGACGGGTTAAGACTCGACTTAATAGACTTACAAGTTCTCTCCCACCTCATCTCTTAGACTTTTGAAATTTTATTCTTCTTTGACTTCTTTCCCTATCTTAAAATAATAACCTCTACACAGAATTGCTGAAAAACATATCAAATCATGATTCTTATTATGTTGGATACAGTTTTTACTTTATTATTTTATCAGCCTGATGTACACAATTTATGTAACATAAGAAAATAGCATGAGCAATTTTTTTTCGCCAAAAGTTTCATTTAAATTGCTTTATTAAGGTACATATATTATAGAAATAGACAAATAAAGAGAAATATGAGACTTGTTAGTTTATTAGTGCTTGTGGTTTTGGAAATCTATTTGACATTCTTCATATGCTCAAGCATTTAGCTTTCTTCATAACTAATTTGGACTTTGGGATGGTGTGCAATGAAGGTGGTGAGGTGTTTAGTGTTTTTTCCTAGCGAGGATGAAGCAAACCTAAAGGATCCACACAAACGATCTTGGAAATAGGTCCAACAAAGTAGTATTGCCAATGGTGCTAGATCATGGAGAAGTCAATGATTCCAACGGATAGGAATGTGCAAGCTGGTTCCCATGCATGGATGAGCGTGGAGGGGTTGACGCAAGGCTAAGGGGCCCACACAAATTATCCTAGAGTAAGGACTAACAAAGTAGTATTGGCAATGGTGCTAGATCATAGTGAAGTGTGCAGTTCCAGTGCAGGCCAATTCTCACAGATGAGTGTGTGGTGTTGACATGTGATTCCCATTGATGACGTGCTGGTGATGGTAAAACCGTACAAGCCCATAGGCAAAGAAGAGCAAGAGGACTTGGTTAAAGCCTACAAAGAGGCAGAGACTTACACTTGATGAAGAGGTTGTTGGGTATACACACGTGATTAAATTTTCACATTGAATAACAATAAGAAGGGTGAGTGGTTAATATAACATAGTTGGACCCAAACTCATATGCTTAACTCTTTTAGGTTAAATAATGTTCCTATATGTTTTATTAACTACACAAAAGAGTATTGCCAATATGCTAAATCACAATAAAGTGCACGGTTCCAATGGATATGAATGTGCATGTCTATTATCATAGATGAGCATGTCGGGTTGACATGTGGTTCCCGTGGATGGCATTCGAGGGGTCCATGGATGACGCATTGGTGATGCCAAAAGCCTATAGGCAAGGGGGAGCGAGTAGGACTTGATCAAAGACTACAAAGAGGTAGGGACTCACATGTGAGAGAGAAATTATTGGGTATACATGTGTTAGTGAAGTCTCACATTGAATGAGAATGTCAAGAGGAAGTGGTTAATATATATATATATATATATATATATATGTATATATATAAAACCGAAACCTCTAAAACTCCCACAATTTTCCACGTCAGTACAATATTTATTATTTAAATAAAATTATTTTTGTTTAGTCCAAACTTAACAAGGAATAGAACTCTATTTCTCTAATAAGTCTAACTTAAACTCAAACTCATCATTTTAAAAAAAAAAAAAATTATTTTTGTTTAGTCCAAACTTTATAAGGAGCGAAATTCTATTTCTCTGACAAGTCCAACTTAAACTCAAACTCATCATTTAAAAAAAAAAATATTTTTGTTTAATCCAAACTTAATAGGGAGTGAAACTCTATCTCTCTAACAAGTCCAATGTAAACTTAAACGTTGATAATTTTTCTTTAATATTTTTTGGTTTTTCAGAAGTTTTAATATTTGAATTTTTGAGTTATTTTTTTGCAGGATCTGAAATTGTTTGAAAAATTTTTTGTAAGCCATTGCATGTTCAAGTAATGACTTCTTCATCAATTAGTAATACAAATTGAAATTATACAAGAGCAAATTATACAATTGTGTAGTTTCTTAATCAATTTAAGATTTTATAAAATTATTTTAGATTACCACACAAATTGGTAAGTTCTCGTGCATAGCACGGGTTATCGACTAGAATATATATACATATATATATATATATATATATATAATCAAAATCTTTGAAGTTCTCACAATTTTTCATGTTAACGCAATATTTAAATAATATTATCATTTTATTTAAACAAAATTATTATTTTTTAGTCCAAATTTAATAAGGAATGAAATACTATCTCTCTAACAAGTCCAATTTAAACTCAAACTTATCATTTTTTTAAACAAAATTATTTTTGTTTAATCCAAACTTAACAAGGAGTGAAACTCTATCTTTCTAACAAGTTCAACATAAACTCCAATTTTGAGATAAAAATTAAAACTTAATTATTGTTCCAACCCTAAAAGCAATAACGTTAAAGTGCGTGTCATAATATTTTCCCTTTTTTTATTTTTTTTTAATGTTGAAGTGCTACAAAATTTTTTTTATATTTTATTTTTACATAGAAATACCACTTTTAATTTTTCATCAACTTTTCTTCTACGTACTACTTTAGCAAATTTTTAGATATATATACAACATTTTCCTCTACTACTTTATCCGCTTTTTGGATAGATACCAAAGGTAATCAATTTTTTTTCCTTCACATCGTCTTTTTCTAAGCTAAAATCAATAGCTATTAGGTAGAAAGTGTCACAATTTTTTCCCCAATACACGGTTTCTTTTTTATTTATGTTGAATTGTCACAATTTTTTTTATAGTTTATTTATTATTTTTATCAAACTTTTCATTCCACCATTATCAATAATTCTCCTTCTCTTATAATTCATATTGATTAGAAATCTAACTACTTTACAATTTGAAATTTTAAACTAGATGAAATTCTTCAAAATTGATTTAAAACGGAAGTCTCTAAATCTCTCACAATTTTCCATGTAAGCACAATATTTAAATAAAATTATCATTTTATTTAAATAACATTATTTTTGTTTAGTCCAAACTTAACAAGGAGTGAAATTCTATCTCTTTAACAAGTCCAACTTAAACTCAAACTCAAACTCATCATTTTTTTTTAAACAAAATTATTTTTGTTTAATCAAAACTTAACAAGGAGTGAAACTCTATCTCTCTAACAAATCCAACTTAAACTCAAACTCAAATATTAATAATTTATCTCAAAATTTGTGAGGTTAATCATGAACACTATAAAAGCAATGCAAGCCCCAATGTTTTTTTTTTTTTCAAAAGCTGAGTAGAGGTATGAGCTCTTCTTATGTTATTTTCTGCTCCTCTACTTTGTTAAAAAAAATTTATTTTATGTTTTTCATGTATTTTTTCAAAAGTAATTTTTGTACATCTCTTTAGCCATTTTTTACAAGATAAAAAAGCTTGTAATAATTGAAATGATTTTTTTGAATGTAACTCATTTTTATTTTATACTTCTCTATTATTTAGTCATATATATTTTGTTTTGTTTTAATAATTTCTTAGCAGTAAATCATCTGATTCTTTAATATTTTTTGGTCTTTCAGAAGATTTAATATCTGAATTTTTGAGTTATTTTTTTTTGCAGAATCTGAAATTGTCTAACAAATTTTTTGTAAACATTACACGTTCAAGCAATGACTTCTTTATCAAATTGTAACATAAATTAAAGTCATACAAGAGCAAATCATGCAATGACGTAGTTTCTTAATCAATTTAAGATTTTATAAAATTATTTTCGTTTACCTCACAAATAAGTAGGTTCTTGTGCATAGCACGGGTTAACGACTAGTTAATATAACATATTTTTTTCCAACCTCATAAGCCTCCTTAAGGTGTTTATCTCCACCAATGGCTACCCATCATTGTCAATATAAAATTCCTATTGCTATTGGAAATCTATCTAAGATAATCAGTTTGGACTTGAGAGACAACAGGGTCACTAGTGCAAACCCATCATCCGATCCATAAAGAAATTGGAGAATAACAGCTTGCTTATTCTAGAAATTCCATACTGGTTGTTAAATATAAAGGGGCCGAGGAATCTTTTCTTGAAGGAATTAATAATCTCACTTGGAATAACAATGCAAAGATTGTTCCAAAGTTTACATTATACGAGTTGCTTATGAAGTCTTGCGGTCTTTCAAGATAAATTCCAGACTAAATTTCCACATATAAGACTCTTGACTCATTTGACTTGGGTGAGAAATATTTAGGAAGGAATATTTTTGCAATGGCCTTTCGAGATGGAAGTTCCGCATATAATTTTGTTAGATGATTGACTTAAAAGTTCTCTCCCAACTCATCTCTCAGGGTCCGTTTTGTTAGGGGGATTTTATGGAGGATGGAAAAAAGATGAGAAAAAAGGGGAGAGAAAATGCTTTTTGAGGTATTTGGTTGAGTGAATTTTAAAGAGGAAAAACTGGTGGGGTCTAAGTATTTTCTTTCTTGACCCACCAAAATGCTTTCTCCCCAATTTGGAGAGAAAATAAAGAGGGGAAGACTAGTTGCAGTCAAATGATGGAACTACCCCACCTTTCACTTTTTTTCCTGGGTGTGATACAAGTACGATACTTTTCTTCTTGTTTCCTTTTTTTTTTTTTTTGGTTGACATTTTTGGTTTGGTGTTTGGTCCTTTTTAGGTGTTTTTGCTCTTTTTTTTTTTTTTTTTTTTTTTTTTGTTTGGATTTAACTAGACATAATTAATTTTTTTTCTTTTTTACTGGGCATGATTTTTCTTTTTTAATAAACTTGGGTGATTTTTTTTTTAATTGAGGCATCATTTTTTAATAAGGGCATATAAGTAAATTTATATAAACTCTATTTTCTATTTTCTCATTTTTCTTCTCAACCAAACAAAATATTTTTCTATCGCTCCACTTATTCACCTCCAACCAAAGACAAATAAGGAAACTAAATCTTTTCTTTCCTTCCATTTGTCCTACTTCCAACCAAACGGATCCTTAGACTCTCAAAATTTTTTTAGAAGAAAATAGTCTCTCAAAATTTAGTTGTTCTTTCTCTATCCTAAAAGAGTAATGATATAGTTACAAATTATTTTACAATATTATTACAAACTATTGATTTCCTCTCACTTTTTCACCTTCCACAACTAATATAACTTTTTTATTTACCAATAACCACCCACTATATCAAAAATTTATAAAAATAGTTTATAACTTCAGCATTTTCCATCCTAAAATAAATTTTACATTGAGCTATGAAAAAAATATTGGTAATGTCATTTCAATCATGATTCTTAATTATGTTGGAATTGGATATAGAGCTTTTACTTTATTTTATTAGCCTGTTATGCACTAGCCTGTTATGCACAATTAATGTAACCTATTCAAAATTTGTTTGGAAGGTAGAGGTTTTAGGTTTGAATTCTGCGATGGGAAGTACTTGTGAAATAACTATATAGCCTTGGCTTATGTTCACTAGTGTCTTCAATGGGGCTGGGTGCATAGTTATGATTCATCCGGATTCTTTGTTCTTGTAGGCCCGTTGGAGTATTAGAGCATCTCCAACAGTTTCTCTATATTTTTGTAGAGTTTGGACAGTGGATAGTGATATTTACCTTTTACTTACTTACTTTTTCAAATACATCTTTCAACAGATTCTCTATCATTTTTTTATCTCATTTAAATATTATTTCTTATATTTTAACACAATATCCCCAGACCCCCATCCCCACTCCTCTCTTTACTCGTTTTTTATTATGTTTTATTCTTTTGCTAATGAACAGTAGCACATCATGTTTGGAGAATGACTGTTGATTAGCAAAAAACTTTTTGAGTTTTAAAGAATCTGTTGGAGGACTATTTTTTGGTTTCATTCTCAATTATAGAGATTATTTTGCTTTTACCTAAGCTATTGGAGATGCTCTTACTGTGATCATACCTTAGTGAAAGATGCCAATTTAGGTCGCCCTCCTACCCATTATTTGTTCATAAAAAAAATGATGTACTCGAAACAAAATGACATGAGGAATTTTTTTCGGCCAAAATTTTCATTTATATTACTTTATTAAGATATATATATATATATATATATATATATATATATTATAGATATAGACAAATAGAAAAAAAAAAAAACGACACATTTCAGTTTATTCAGTGCTTGTGGAACTGCAAGATCTAACAGATCTTGAAAAGAAAGAAACGAAGAGAAACAGGGTTGAAAAAGTAGGATATGATCGATCAGAGTCCAGAAGAACCAACAAGTTTGGTTAAGCCATAAGTAGCTCCCATGGCCATCCAACCCCCAATCAACACCCTTAGCGAGGACTTGGCAATTGGTGCCTTCCCAAGAAAAGCACCTAACCCTCCAAACATTAACAAGGCAAAGCTTACAACTGCTATTATCAACCCAACCCTCACTGCATAATCCCTTACAAATGCTGCCCCTAGTAGCGGTACCAAAGCCCCCACAGCAAATGAAATTGCTGATGCTCCAGCTGCATGCCAAGGGTTTGGCAATTTCTCCTTTTCAGCATCTAACTGCTTAACTCCCATGTTCTCAGTGTCACCTTCTCTCTTCATTTGCGCCAATTCTATGTCATATTGTGAGTAAACTGAGACGAACTCTCCAATAGCCATACTACAGGCTCCGGCAACCAACCCTGCAACCCCAGAAAGTATCATAGTCTTAACATCTTTTCGGACAGCTCCAACTCCAATCATTAGGGATGCCGTGGAAAGTAACCCATCATTGGCACCTAAAATGGCAGCTCTAAGCCATTGTCCCCTTTTGGTATAGTCTAATTCATCATTTTGAGTTTGTTGCTCAACATCAAGTGATTTGGCTACGTTGAAGGATGGTTGGTCGTTAGCTTGATTGGCTGCCATGGAAGAAATGTAGTAAAACAAAAAACAAAAGCAAAGAAAGCAGTTATAACGAAGAAGATTATGATAATAGGTATAAGGAGATGCACAAGCTCTCAGGACTGAAGGAGGTTATTTATAACGAGAATTCTCGAGTGGTGACCAGTTAGAACGGGTGGAAAATGGTGTTGTTCCTGTTAAACGGAATCTAATGCGTTTTCACACTCGAATTGAAGGTTATATATATGTTCCTTGTTTTTATTTTGCTTTGGATTGCGAGGGAGAGTGTTTTTTTTATTCTTTAAAACATTGAGCAACCCATTCTCTTGGAAAGCTTCAACGCGATAAATCTATTTAAATATAGGATTAAAAAAAAATTAATAAAAAGATTAAAGGCTTTTAAGGAGATATTCGATCTAGGATGACGTTGTTGTTCTTGCTATGTACGTACTACTCTATATTGCTACAGCATCTGGTACAATAAGCACCGGTTTAGACTAATGTACTTGTCACAATGTATTTAATTAATATGGAATCTAATGTGTGTCCACACTCGAGGTTATATTCTTATATATAACTAGTTACTAGCCCGTATTATACAAGAGAACTTACCTATTTGTGAGGTAGATTAAAATAATTTTATAAAATCTTAAATTAATTAAGAAATTACACCATTGCATGATTTGCTCTTATATAATTTCAATTTGTGTTACAACTTGATGAAGAAGCTATTGCTTAAACATTCAATGACTTATAAAAAATTTGTCAAACAATTTCAGATGCTGAAAAAAAATAACTAAAAAAATTCAGATATTAAAAATTCTAAAAAACCAAAAAATATTGAAGATAAATTATCAACGTTTGAGTTTGAGTTTAAGTTGGATTTGTCAGAGAGATAGAGTTTTACTCATTGTTAAGTTTGGACTAAACAAAAATAATTTTGTTTAAAAAAATGATGAATTTCAGTTTAAGTTGAACGTGTTAAAGAAATAGAGTTTCACTCTTTGTTAAGTTTGGACTAAATAAAAATAATTTTATTTAAATAAAATGACAATTTTATTTAAATATTGTGCTGACATGAAAAATTGTGGGAGCTTTGGACTAAACTAAAACAATTTTGTTTAAAAAAAATGGTGAGTTTCAATTTAAGTTGAATTTGTTAAAGAAATAGAGTTTTATTTCTTGTTAAGTTTGAACTAAACAAAAATAATTTTATTTAAATAAAATAACAATTTTATTTAAATATTGAGCTAACGTGAAAAATTGTGGAAGTTTTAGAGGTTTCGATTTATATATATATATATATATATATAGATTAGGCTTCCTGAATTTTACTTTACTTTGGATTGGGAGCAGGGGCGGAGGGAAGGGGGGGCGAGGGGGGGGCACCTGTCCCCCCTGAACTTTCAAATTTTTTTACTGATAATGATAGTGTATTGAATTGAAATGTCTTATTTGCCACCCTACACAAAAGACAAAAAAACTTTTCTATTTATTGGGAACAACCTACAGCTACATGGTTCAGAAGTCAACAGCCTTAACTAATAGAACTCTAAAACTACTATAACTTTAATATAAAACTATTGGTCCACCTAGTAATGATTAAAAAAAAAAAAAAAACCTACTACTAATGCTATATGCCAATACGGAATAGGAATCACGACAGCTTAATACTAATAGAACTTTTTTTTTTGTTTGATTGGAATACTAATACTAATGCTAATAGAACTTTGAAAAAAAAAAAAAAGTGTATATATAATACAGTATAAAGCACACCTCCCAAAAAAAGAAAAAAATTAAAGTCCTTTAGATTTTTTTTTTAAAATTAAGTAAAGGGAGAATAATTAGTTTTTTCATAGTTTATAATTTTGTTAATATAATAAGAGTAAAAATGAGGGGTTAGAACTCATTCAAACCCCCCCCCCCCCCACCCCCCAAATCCCTCCCCTTTCTTCCTTAAGAAATATTCAAATAAGGTAATTTAACTCTCTCTCTCTCTCTCTACTCTACTTCCCTGTACTCACCCTCCATCCAAACAAGCTATTAGAGTTTCTATTGAGTTTTTAGAAGCATTCAAGTAGAGTTTTTACGAGCATTCAAGTCATTGAGTCACATTTAAATATTTACAGGCATATTGCTTACTCTTAATATTTATATTTAAATTTTTTTAGATTAGTTTTTTTATTTTCAATCTTATCTTTTAATTGTCCCCCCCTTGACCTAAATTCCTGGCTTCGCCACTGATTGGGAGTGTTTTTATTTTATTTATAATTTAAATAGTTACTCATTTACATATGATCACCTTTAAGCCTCTTTGTAATATTAAAATTCACTCTGAGAAGAATTAATAATTCATCAATAAATATTGCAAATTGTGTATGCTATTATATTTAACTAGCTTGTAATCTCATATATATGCATGGATACACTTAAAGATATACAATAAAATGCACAATATAATTTAAATACTATTGATAGTCATTTTTATATTTTGTTAACCCTTTAAAAAATTTTGTAAGGATATTATTGGGTATAAAATGTAAATTGTCCATATTATTTATTTATTATTGTGAAGACTTTTTTTTTTTTTTAACAATTCATTTACTTTAAATTCTTTGATTTTTGTACTTAATAACTCACTTGGATGAATATTTATGATGTGGGCCCACATTTGATTTTAAAATTAAAAAATAAAACTTTTTAAGAATAAATAATTTAGGACACATGGTGCAAAACTAGAACTTTAATTTGAGTTTTTCTTAGCTTCATCAATTATTATTATTATTATTATTATAGATTGTGACTAGGCCATGTTGATCTGAGTTGTTCTATTAAAAAACCCATTCAGTTCATGGAAAACCTAAGTGTTGGAAAATTGCCTCAAATTCCATTTGTGACTTGGAAAGTTAATTAGGTTTCCTAGTTGAAGAAGGAAAAATTAATTTGGGTTTCCTTGATGTAGATGGAAAGAATATTTCTTGGTGTGGAAGGAAAGTTTATTCCTTATTAAAGAGGTAATGTATTTCTAGTCCAAGAAGGAATAAATTCCTTATTAAAGAGATAATGTATTCCTAGTCCAAGAGAGAATAGATTCCTTATTAAAGAGGTAATGTATTCCTCATCCAACGTACTCACCAAACGAAGATTATAATGCAATGTGCTTGAGTTAATGGACTAAGAACCACCTGGGTTTTGACCGTGCAAGCAAACTGAGGAAGAAGGAGACACAGTGTTCATCTGTTAAGCTGTTGCAAATAGTATTTTTGATTTTTGGTGCTTGGTCTATTTGTCTTCTCTTGATTGGGTGAAATCTTGACTTCGTCAGCTTCAAGTTTTGGTTTTCTTTTACTGTCATATGCTCTGTTCATTTGATTTTAGGTAGATCCTTATAATTTTTGAAACCTAGGGTTTTAAAATTCTTTTTTCAAAATTAGGTTTTTGCTTGTATTCATCAATGTGGGACTGCTAGACCATAGGATTAGGCTTCCTTCATCAATGTGGGGCTCCATTGATTATTGCTTTTCATGATTTTGCAATAGTATTGATTATTGCTTTTTTGCTTTCCCTTTCCATGGGTTTGTCTCCCAAAAACAAAACAAAAACTTTTACTAATATTGTCTGTTTCTGTGTTGTGCTTTGTGTGGACCACAGGACCACATGATACATACCCAATTGCTGGTATATAGTTAATTACATTTATCAAGCCCACCTCATTTGCTAGTATATAGTTAGGGAAATTGAAAGAGAAATTTGACGGCCTAATAAAGCAATTATCTATAATAGATTATACTTTTCCAAATGCAAGCCCATCTCATACTTTATTCTGTTGTATTTTAATGCAGATGACTAACTTGACATTCAATTTTGAGATTTATCATGGTGGCCAATTTGTGCGGAACCCAGATTTGGTATATTTAGGAGGCAGTACTTCTTTTATTGATGAGGTTGACCCAGATAAACTTAGTTATTTTGAAATACAATATATTTGTTGTGATTTGGGGGCAAATAGTACATGTAGATTTCATTATCATATTCTTGGAGGTAATTTGGAGCAAGGGTAAAGGCTTATAAACGAAGATGATGATGTAGTTTATATGTGTGAGATTCACGCTGCATGACCTACAGATAAGATAACACTATATGTTGAGGTGGGTAAGGAGCCACTTGTATTTGAACAACCATTTGGTAATGAGGAAGTAGCAAATGATGATGATGTGCATGAGGTGGGTCAGAATGGTGATGATGTGCATGAGGTGGGTCAGAATGATGATGATGTGCATGAGATGCATAAGGAAGGTAATGTGGATGCTGAAGGAGGTGGTGGATAAGATTTTGATTAGTTGGATGAAGGGCCAAATTTTGATGATAATGTATTTGGAAATGTAGATGAGGGCCATCTACACATGATGAAGTTAGTGGTAGTGCAGCAGCCCCACATAGGCCCTCTGAGGGAGATAATGTCAATGCAACTCCACATAGGACTACTGCAGCTGACAATGACTCACCTCTTGAAAAGGGTGAATGGATTGACCCACCTCTTGAAGATGACATGGAAAGTCTAGTAGGGTCTGATGATGATCAGCTAGCACCAACTGTTGCAAAAGAACCTAAGTTTAATGTCCAAACTGACATGAGATAACTATGTTAAAGAAAGGAATGAAGTTTCCAAACTCTAAGGTATTTTGGGAGGCATTAAGAGAATATGCTATAAACAAGCCAGTAGATATCAAGGTCAAGCTAAATGAGAAGAAGAAGATATCAGTTTATTGCATAAATAAATATGAATGGAGGTGTTATGCATCTCAACTATTTGGGGAGTTGACATTCCAAATAAAGACATTCAATCCAAAGTGCACTTGCCCTAGATCCTTCAAACACAGCCAAGTGACTGCAAGTTACGTTACAAAGAAGTTTATGTAGGAGTTTGACAAAAATCCCAATTGGAAAGTGGCTGGTGTTCAACATCATGTGAAGTAAACACTTGAAGTTGACATAAGTTACAGCTAGATGTATAGGGAAAAAAGGAAAGCTATTGACTTGATTATTGAGGATGAACAGTTGCAATATGGGAATTTTAGGGATTATGCAGAGATGATAAGATTGACTGATAAAGGAAGTAGGGTTATTTTGCGAACTGAAATGGAAGATGAAAATGCACAGCCCAAATTTAAGAGAATGTATATCAGGTATAATGCACAAAATGTTGGTTTTTTGGGAGGTTGTAGACCAATCATTGTTTTAGATGGGTGCCACCTGAAAGGGAGATTTGGTGGGAAAATACTTTCTACCACAACTAGAGATGCGAATGATAACATTTTCCCAGTTGTATTTGCTGTTGTTGAGCAAGAGAACAAAGATTCATGGGTATGATTTCTGCAACAGTTTTTAGATGACATTGGGAATCCAGAGCAACTTAATTTGGTCTTTATCACTGATAGACAAAGGTATGACCTACAATTGTACTAACATATTTAACCCACATATTTAAAGTTTAACAATACATGCCTCAGTTCATTTCAACATTTTTAACTAACATATTTACTTGATCTATTTTGTATATGAATTAGGGCCTTATACCTGCAATTAAGATGCTGTTCCCAACTTGTGAGCGTAGGTATTGTGTGAGGCATATCTATAATAATTTTAAAGTGGATCATAAGGGCTTGGAGTTGAAGAATGCACTATAGAGATGTGCTGGAGCCACAACAATTAGGGAGTTTGAGAGAAGAATGTATGAACTGAAGGATTTGGATGTAAAGGCATAAAAGTATCTTGTTGACATCAACTCTGCACAATGGTCTAAGTCTCACTTTAGTAGTAGAGCTTTGTGTGATTTTTTAGCTAATAACTTGAGTGAGTCTTTTAATGCCATGATCTTAGAAACTAGGGATAAGCCAATTTTAGCAATGTTGGAATGGATCAGAGTTAGGCTCATGACCAAACAATACAAAAAGATGAAAGGTATAGCAAAATACACTGGAAAGGTGTGTCCTAATATTCAAGAAAAATTAGAGAGGTCAAAACATGAATCTATACCTTTCAGTGCTACTCCATCAAGCAGGTTCATGTATGAGGTTGATAATGGTCGTGAGAGACATGTGGTTGACTTGGTTAGGAAAACAAGTAGTTGTAGGATTTGGGATTTGACAAGACTTCCTTGCAAACATGGGATCTTTGCTATTGTTAAGAACCTAGAGAAAGTTGAGGACTATGTGCATCCTTGTTGCTTGAAAGAGACATTTGTTGAAACTTACAAAGAGATAATACAGTCAATGCCTGGCCAGTCTAAATGGGTTAAGACTAACCAACATGCTCCTATTGCTCTTCATGTGTATAAATCACCTGGCAGACCACCAAAGCAAAGAAAAAGAGATCTTGAAGAGCCAAGGAACCCTTATAGAGTTTCTAGGATGAACAAGACAATCAAGTGTGCGAAGTGCCAGAAAGAAAGACATAATGCAAGAGGGTGCAAGATAGGTATCACTGGTGAAACTCCATGGCACAGAAGAGCTTAACTTGCTAAATCAAAAGCTGTAAGTATTTCTATGCTTTGAACTATAGTCATTTCCTCATATATTTCATGTAGATGTAACTTGTACAACCCTATTTGTTGGCACAAGGCAGTAAATTTACAACAACAAAGCAGACTGCAACACCTCAAACTACATCTCAGCCACCAAGTACTAGATCTCAACCTACATATAGAGCTTTTGTTCAAATTGCATCTCAACTTACACTAAAAAATAGATCTAAGGTAGCAACTCAACCTCTAACTGCATCTAGGGCCAACTGGTTCTCTTCATCCTCAAAACCAAGCTTCCATACCCCTAAAGAGACATGAGATTCTATACCATCTCAGACACCTCTACTTTGTTCTATTTTGTTTATTTTTTTCCCTCTTACTTGCTATTGTTGGACCATCTTGCTTATTTCTGGATTTTGGTTATGCAACAAAGTGCATCTGTGAGCACTAGTGGTCTACCAAGTCAAGGAAGTGGTGGTGGTGCTGCTAGGGGGTTTAAAGGCAAAAAGTTTGGTGTATCAAGGCCAACAAAGTTTCAACCAGTTAATGGAAAGGGTAAGAAGGCTGCTGGCAAGGGCACCAAAAGCAATAAATAAAGATAGAAGATGTAATAGTTTCAGCCACTTTTTTTGTTATAGTTCACACAGTTAATGTAACTAGTATTTAAATTGGTCAAGTGTCAAAAACAATATTTGCAATTTTGGTTAGAAAATGTGTATGTCTAATGTGTGGTGGACTAGTAGTTGGGTTTTGTTTGTAAATCTATCTGCATGTGACATAAAGTCACAATAACTGTCTTCACTTTTGGCAGCTTATGACATTATCAGGATTTTATTAATATTAATGTGCATTGATAAAAGATAAAGTATTTTGATATCTTGTGCTTGTCTTTGCTTTTGGTGGATTTACACATGAGTATGTGTTTTGCTTGTCTTGTTCTTTTGGTGGATTTACACAAGTGTATGTATTGACATAGCAAATCATGTGTATATTATGACCATAGGTCCATTTATGGGCAGGTGTAGCATAGAACCAAAATCAATACATATGGATTCATTTATGGGTAGGAAGTAAAAACAATAACTAAATAAACTACAACACATTTGCACAAAACAACACTTTGTATTTCAAGAGATGGATACAATAATCAGAGACTTAATTCAATTACCCAACCACATTTCAACAACCCCCCAAGCATCATGGCAGATTAAGGGTCCCCACCCTTACATTGTTGTTCATTGAGGCAAAACACAACAACAACATCACAAAAATGAAAAATAACCATGTCAAAACTAGTGTCAGCTTGTACAATCTCTCATTTTCTCAATTCTCTTAAGTTCCTCCCTAACTTTTACATAAAGCTCATGAGCTTCTCTTTTCCTCTGGTTAGATCTTTCTTCTGTTTCCCTACTTCTCATTTCTCTCTGATTCGCAAGCTACAGTTCATTCTTGAGCATACTTATCCCTTCATGGACAAGTGGGGCAGTTTCACGCCTACAAGTTTCGTTATCCACCCACTGAAAGAAGCCACATTTGGGACCAACCTGATCATTACAATTCCAATAGTTAATTCATAGTTCATAATTAATCATAACTAATAATTCAATTCAATTCAAATGAAATACACCAATGGAATTGTTTCTTACATTAAATTGACTACAATCGAGGATCTTCTTCCATAGTTAGCAGCTTTTCGACTTGTTCGTAGGGCACAATTCTCATGGGTACATAAATGGCCATCTAAGGCATGGTAGAAACCGCTAATAGTAGACCCATTGCCAGTTGATGAAGACATAGCAAGCAAAAGCCCAATTTCGAAAAAAGAATTTTAAAAATTAAAATGATCTACTTGCAACAACTGAACAGATGAACATTATGTCTCCATATTCCTCGGTTTGCTTGCACGATCAAAACCCAGGTGGTTCCCAGTCCATTCTCTCAAGCACACTGCATTGTGATCTTAGTTTGGTGAGCATGTTGGATGAGAGTGTGTTTTGGGAGTGAATGTGTATGATCTGTTTTAGGTTCTATTTTTGATGAGTTTATGTGTTAGAGTAACGTCTGCACTGGAGGTGGGTTACGGAGAAGTAACGGAGAGAATTATAGGTGGGTAAAGTGTTAAAAATGAAACCAAGAGTAGGTAAGTCAAATTAGAGGCAAACCACAAGTGGGTAAAGTGTAATTATCCCTAAAAAAATAAGAAAAGAATAAAATACAATTCACATGTCCAAAATTACCTACAACTTGGTAGAATATCTTCACAAGGCTTTGGTCCTAGATACAATCTACCAAAAAATAAAATAAAGCACTAAATCACCAACCTAAAATCCTAAGGTTCGGGGGCTAAGTTACAGGATGGAGGTATTAAGCACCCACTTTGCCCAGATAAAGTCTGGTCTTCTAGACTCTTAGAGTCCATTAAATATCCATATATAAAGTATGAAATGTTATGCAATAGATACTATGTCAAATAGATTTGGTTTCTATCTAAGAAAAGGATCAGATTTTTATTTTACCAAAATGCAGATAAGATATTTTATTAAAAACAAACCAGATTTTTATTTGGAAAAATGCAGATATGGTTTGTTTTATTAAAAAAATGGCAGATTTTTATTTGGAAAAATGTAAATCTGGTTTTTTATTAAAAACATGGTAGATTTTTATTTGGAAAAATACAAATTAAATTTTTATTAATAAAATTTAGATCAAACTTTATGAATAAAATTCAAATCTGGTTTTACTTTGAAAAAGAAACAAATAGAAAAATACAGATTTACTCTAATTAAAAAAATGGAGAAAACTTGTAAATTTAATTTTTATTTTAAAAAAAAAAAACACAAAAAATTGCAGATCTAAAATTCTAAGGAAAGATTCAACCCTAGATCTAGACATGCTCATCAATTAATCATGTGAAGTTTTTTTGAAAACAAAAGAAAACATGTGATAACATATGAGAAACATGATTATGAAAGCTCGAATTTGTGTAATTACACAATAACTTGTTTAGACCCCAAAATTAAAATTACAGCTAAATAACTTTAACTCTAACTTTTACTCTAGCTTTTACTAAGTGCTGAACAAGAGTAAAGAAATGCAAACAATTGTTATCACTATCCTAAGCCATATTCATACATTATCAACGATAAAAGAAAAGCTTAAGAGTAGGGAAGAGAGATGCAAACACAAGATAACATTGAGATGTATTATCGAAGAGAAAACCGAAGAACTCGGCAAAAAATCTCTCCACGACCCTCCTAGTCGAAATTGATCTATTAGAGGATAAAGTTGGAATACATAAATAACAAAAGACCCTCCAAGCCTAGTCTACCCCATGTATTTGAGCCCTCCAAGCTCCTGCTGCCAATTGACTTCTCGGAGCCTTGTCTTCTCTAACTTTTCAAATCTCGCAATTCAGCTCGATTGCATTTGCCAATGAATGTCTCCTTCCAATGTTTCCCAATAGCACCAAATCTCACTTTTCATTCAAAATGGGTGTGGTAAGTGTTTGGGCTATCAACCTTTCAAGGATGTAGAGTTGGAGAGGTAAGAGTTGAGGAAAACTACAAGAAAATATGTAGATGATTGTGGATATAACAATCTCTAACTTTGAAGTGTATTTTCTAGGATTTTCTCTCTAAAAAGCACTCCTTACAATTTGTGGGTTATGAAGGTATATATATAGTGTGAGTAAAAACTTGGTAAAACAAAGCTTTACTTTTTACCAAACAGAGAGTTTTGTGAGTCCTTCATGGGTTGGCCTTACCCGCGAGACACTCGCGAAAATCTCCAACCTTGCATGACTCTTCATCTTCCAGTCATGTGCTCTGCACGTGACTCTTTCGCGGGTAAGTTTCTCGCGAGACACTGGCAAAAATCACTTGTTCATACTTTGAAGCTTGAGTCTTCACATACTCTCACACTCATCCCTTACAATTAGAAACCCACTCACATATAAGGAAAAATGATTGAAGAAATTTACAATAAAATTTGGCACGAAATTAAAGCCAACACAAAATAGTTGTAAATCACAACTTTACAGATTATTTAAACACAAGAAAATGTCATATCCATGGAAACTAAAACATATATGAAAACATGTTATGGAAAAAAAGTTAGAGTGATACCTGCATGAACTTAGTCCTCAAAGAAAGAAGTCAGAAAAAAGAAGTTCTTAAAGCATGGTTTCCAGAACTTCTTTAATGTAAAGGGAGAGAGAAGTCAGAAAAAAAGGGTCCTGATTTCTGAATTTAGTTCCCTATTTATAGGGGTTGGATGCTTAGAAAATAAGCTGGATTGGATCAAATACGAAATGGGTTGCGTCCTTACCCCTTAAAATTTGAAATGGATGCATTTTATCTCAATCAGAGCATTTTTGGGACGGGCCTTAAAGTTGTGCCAAGTTCGATTCCTAACTTTGGTTCGATTTGGATTTTTTTTAGGGATTTTCTATGTCAGGAATTGAATCTAGACATATTTTTAGCTCGTATTCTAAAATTAATTTCTTTTATTTTGATAATCAGTTCCTTAAAACAATAATTATAAGATAGATAAATATTCTAAAAAAACTCAATTGTCAACAATTCCCTTGTTATTTGGTTATCCATTTTATTCCTATGCAAACAGGGCTTATTTTTGACAAAAACCAACAACCAACAACCAATTACATAATTATTTAATTAGTTTTCATTGTTTAACCAATCAGAATTAATTTCAGCTAATCGCATGTGATCGATTTCACTGCTATATAATGTATGCAGACTGTGAGAATTTGATCTTGTGATATCATTCACTCCGACGGTCCGATTCGAGAATCAGAAATACCATCACGACAGTTAGAATCTCAAAATTATTTTTATGATAAGCAATGAATGATTTAATGCATGTAATGTAACTATGATTTTTGGGTATTTGAAATGGTCATTTTTGTCATCTTTCAAAATTAAATTATGGGTGCAAAATTGAGTGTTTACAATAGGAAAAGAGTCTTATGAATAGACAATATTATAAAGAATTTGATGGCTTTGACCCAAGGGTTCTCCCTATGAGGAGAGGGAAAATAGAACGTGAAACCAAGAGAGAGAGAAAAAAAGATTTTCTGATAGGTCAAGAATGTATTGACTCCTTGTGATAAATTAATTGATTAATTAGCCAAGTTAATTAATTAATCCAATTAACATGCAAAACATGTGGTAGCACAAACAAATCACCAACTAAGTTAATATGCAGCGAAAAATAAAGTTAACACAATGATTTGTTTATGAATGGGGAAAACCTCTGAGGCAAAAACCCCACCGAGAATCCACTATTATTACAACAAGCGATTACAAGTAAAAAAATCTCAGTACCTTATACCAACTTACATTTGAACTTTTACCCCAATACACAATTAGACTTGTTTTGTCGTGACAATTTCTCCTTTTCAATGCATGACTCCCAATACGTGACTAACCAATAGAAGCGCGGATTCTAGTATATGCGACTTAATCACCAACTTGAGAAAGATTTTGGCTGCAAAGTTCTTCAGTTCATTAACACGATGAAGATCACGAAACTTCTTAATCACAAAACCCAACAATGTACAAACACAGTAGTTTCTTCAAGAGAAACACGAATTAGGACAAATTTTGTCTTTGGTCACAATTTGCATGAGCAAAACTTTGCTACACACTCGCGCAATTATGCAACCTTTTACTGTCCTTAAAATAATCTTTATATATGTTTAGGTTTGTGAGAAAAGAAAGCCTAAATATGTACACACGAATTGGAGTGAAATCAAATCTGAGAAACTAATTTTCATAAATCTCGATAGATATGGTATTTATTAAGCAGCTATCAAGTATCGAGCTAAAGCAGCCTTTTAAATCTCAATAGATGCTATCTGTTGAGCTAGCTATCAATTTTTAAAATCCAATACTTCTTCACTTGTTTCTTGGACAGATTTGCATGGCTTCAATACTTAGACTTGAACTCTTGTTCCTTGAAGTATTAAACACATTCTAGATCTACCCAATTACAAGTAAAGTGAGTTTTGTCAAAGGATTAGTCAATTCTAAATGAAATATGTTTCTAACATGATTCATATATGTCCTAACATTTTCACTTGGGAGAAATGCAAGAGGAAGGAGAGAGCAAGGTATTGTTGCCTTTAAGAAGAGAGGCAAGGAGGAGAGAGCAAAGTGTTGTCGCATTTGATGAGATTGCCAAAGAGGAGAAAGTAAAGGGTTGCCGCCTTCAATGAGATAGCCAAGGAGGATAGAGCAAAGTGTTGCTTCCTTCGAGACACAAAGAGATTGTGTGTGAGAGTAAAGATAAATAAAAGAGATTTTTTCTTTAGCCATAAGACATACAGAAGAATTATTGTAATTGATTTGATAATAGTGAAATTATTCGGAGTTTGTCCCATGATTTTTCCCTTTAAAAAGAAAAGGTTTTCTACGTAAATATTTATGTTTTGTGTATACTTGTTATTTTAGATTGCTAATATTGTTGATAATATTATTTGGGACCTAATACTAGGAAGCCTCGTTATAACAAGCAGTCGTGTGTTACATAATCAAATTAGATACAGGTCTATATTTTAGTTTAGTTATCACTACAAAATATGAAATATTTACACACACATTTTCAAGCAAATAGCAACACATGCATAACTATGCATGAGCGTGTGTATATTTATTCGTGATTTGAGTTTCATACATTTTTATTTTGATCCTAGAATTCCCACCCTCCATAAGGAAATATTTCTAGCTTTGTCCTTGGGATGCGTATGCAAGTCGAGCTTGTGTATGCACCTTGAAGTAGAAACCCTATAAATCTACTAAAATACAAAAGCTTAAAACAAAGGGGAATCAATTGTTCCCCGATTGATTTGTGCGGCTAATCTACCGCACAAACAGATTGAATAGCAACTTTTAAACTTAATGGCCAATGATTTAGGAGATCCCTTGTCCAAACAAAACTCAAACTCAAAGGAGTTGTAAATAAAATAAAATAAGAAAATCCATTTTCTCTCAAAAATGACTTTTAATTGTGATTTTCGTCAGTATTTCTTGAAGCTTGCTTGTGTTTTGAAGAGGGGCTCAATGAGGCTTTTTATAAATGAAAATCAAAGTGCAAAGACCTCTCCAATGTCATTGAGCTTAAAAATAGTGTCTTCTTGTTTAAGTTGGGCAAAAGAGAAAGATTAGAAGAAGAAGATTTTTTTTCCTTTCCCGCAACCGAGGGGGTTGCACTCTGCCAATTTCGTTGAACACACAGAGAGAGGTTTGGGTGCTCCTTTTCTTCTTGAGCTGAAGTGAAAAGTCCTCATTAAGAGCATTTCGTTTGGCTGGCAAAAAGTAGAGGAAAGAGTTGTGCTCCCATGTCCTTGAGCCGAAGATCAATTAGATATCATTTTAATATTAGATTCCAAACCGAACGAAAAGATCACATTGAGAGCTTAGTTGATCAGTAAGTCGTTTCCTTATCCCTCTCTTACTTTTTTTTTTTTTTTTAAATCTTGTGCCTTTGCTTTTGCATTCCCATGATTAGCCAAGATAAAAAATGAGCCCATGCCAAGAGCGTGATAAAACACCCCTCTTATTTGCACACTTATCTTTCAATCTCATAGGCAGTGTATGTGAGATTGAAACCATATAACCTAATCGTCAAGGAGCTTCACTTTGTCAAAGGTTCTACGACTTTGGAGGAAATCAATATTTAAGGATTCAGAAGTTTTGGGACTACCAAAGTAAGAAGGTAAGCAAGGCATTTGTAGAAGTTACATAAAGTCAAGGCTAGTAAAAAGTTTGTAAGCCGCTAACTATTATAATTGTTCCTAGTATAGAGGATTTTATATGGATTATTTGTATCCATATAGTGGTTTTTCAATAGGACATATTTTTCTTCGATTTTCCATTTCATGATCAATCTTGGATTATATAATTTTATTTATTGTGATTAATTTTTAATTTATTTATTTCAACATTGTCAATCACTTAGAGTTCTAATTTTTTTGGATTTATTTATTTATAATTTAAACTCTGTTGTAACCGTGCTTACGCAAAGAAACATCTAATAATAGTTATAATAACGCGGTCGTACATAGGTGAGTTATGAGGTGGTTATCTCAACTTTCGCACCAAGCACTATAATTAGAAAATTAAAATGGACATATGATGCAACATTAGATAATAATTAGAAACTAATTTGGATTATGATTACTCCTTGACTTTAATATATTAATAAATATACTAGTTTGTAATCTATGTTTATGCACAAAAAAATTTAATAGTAGTAATGATGAGATAATCTTACTAAGGTGAGCGAGCGACAAATTAAACTTTGACAGTGATTGATCATTTTTCCTTTATTATTTCATTAGCTTGTTACCCAAAAATAATGTAAGGTACTAGAAACAAAATGAAATGAACAAAAAAAGAAATTGATATGTGTGTGTGTATATATATATACAGTTTGTTTCAGCAAATATTTTCATTTAAATTCCTTTGCCTAAGATATAAATATTGTAGAAATAGAAACAGAAAAATAGAAATAAGTACTACAAAAAATATGAATTATAATAATGGTCTTTTTTGTGGCGCTTACAAAAAAATGCTACTAGAGAGGGTTTATTGTTGCAGATTTTCAAATGCTACTATAAATCTCTTTGTAGCAGCAGTTTTTTTGTAACAGCTACAATATATTTTTTTATTTATTTATTTGGTAGTAGTTTTCCAATTGCTACAATATACTTGTTTTTTTTTTTTTTGGCACTTCAATAGGTACTTTCTAAATACAAAACCACAAAGTTTAGTCCTTTTTATTTGTTTTTTAAACTCCAATGTAGATAACTAACACCCTAATGACCAAAATATATACCCCTAAAATACTCATAAGGACACAAATACCCCTAGAACTAAAAATGACCAAAATATCCCAAGAATTAATGTCCAAAAATAGAGAAATATTTTTAAAATTTTCAAAAAGAACAATATACCCCTAGACCTCCAAAATTACAAATACCTTAGGAATGATTAAAATGAACAAAAAATAAATCCCTAAAATCACTAAATGATAAAAATACCCCCCAAACCATAGTATTACTACTATTATCTATTGATTTAAACTTTAAACTATGAAGATGTTTATCCTCAGCAATCTAGCATTTATTCTATGTGATTAGAAAGATTACTAATAAAATAAATATGTTTATTTTGATATATTAATTATTTTAAATAAAATTTAATATTATTTTTCTAAGATTTATAAAAGAAACAACTGAATTTTTCTCATATTCTTGCTCAAATTAAGTCATTTTTGCAACAATTGAAACAGTGTCCAGCAAAAGGAAATAAATAAATTTAGTTACACACAATCAAGAATGTAAAAAAATAAAATAAAATAATAGTAATTGTAGGATATTTGCATTTTTTTTTTAGTAGGCATGAAACATGCCTGTCTATATTAGCTACTATGTGCCTGTTTATTTTAACGTTTTCAACCCAAAAAGCCCATTTTGAAAAAGTAAACCCAAAAAGCCCATTTGGTTAGTTATAAAACGCAAATTTTTGGAAAAAGTTGCATTTTGAGTTTGTGAAGAGAGCGTGCATTCTCCGAAGGGAGCTCTGAGGTGCATTTTACAAAAGCTCTGCACGTTGATGAATTTATCCGTTGGCTTTATTGGTTCAGTTACTAAATTGCCCTCACTTTTACTTAAAACTCTAACTTAAAACTTATCATCGTCTTCTTCCTTTGATACACACAAACACAAACACACCCACACAAACGCACAGAACCTGCAAGAACACCACCACCAAAACGTAGATCCCACCATCCACCCAACACCGTCCAACCATCACCACCCAACTACCACCACCATCACTCATAAAAACCACCCCTACCAAAACTCGTTAAAACAACGGAAACCCAAAATATAACGAAAATCAAACATGAGCTACCCAAAATCCACAAAAAATCAACTTAAAATTAAACCATCAACTGAAAACCCATAACCCAAACCCAAATTCAAAATCAAAATCAAAATACATACTCAATGGTAGCAGAACACTTGGAATCAGATGAAAGGGATTCAACCATGCAAGCTTCGACAGAGAGGGATTTCTTCAGATCTATGAGATTGGTGCTTATGGTGGAGATTGGTGCTTGTGGTGGAGAGTTGATCTGACCATGAGACAAAGAAGAAAAAAGAAAAGGAAGAAAAAGAAGAAGATGTTTGTGGTGTAAAGGTGATCTGACCGTGAGAGTAAAAAAATGAGATAAAATGAAATGGAGAGTCTTGACAATACACGACAGAGGAGTGGAGATGAGAGTGAAAAAATGAGATCAAATGAAATGGGATAAGTACAAAAGAAAAAGAGATAAGGAACATAGAAAATGATAAAATAATAATAAAATATCATAGAAATATTATTATTTAAATAGAATAGATGGTAAAATAGATGAATTGATGTGGGTGTTTTAGAAAAGTGATAGTGTAAAATAGATGGAAAAATTTGGCCAGACTGATGCGGTTGCTCTAAAATTAAATAAATTAATAAAATATTAGACTAAGATTGACCACAACTAAAAACAAAGAGTATTGTAAAAATATTGTGACATTTTATTATATCTCTAAACTTTTTAAATTAGTACTATTTTTATTTTAGAAAAAAAAAATAGTGTTATTGACTGAATATTTTTATAACAATTTCATAATAAAGTTTACATAGTAAGTTGTTATTGGTTCTCAGCTAGACTTGCTAGTGACATTATTATTTTTTTCCTACCATTAACAACTGGTCATATAAACTTTTATTGTAAAATTTTTGTGAAAATATTGTGTCCATAACTTACATTAAGAGATATAATTAAAACAAAGAATTTTCTTTATATATATCTTGTCTTTTGTGGTAATTTATAACTCAAACTGTCACTTTTATAAGTATTAGCCAAATACTCAGCTTTTTCAAAAAGTACTTTTTACAGTTTTTACCAAACATTCAGTTTTTTCAAAAAGCCCAATTTCATACCGCATTTTTTGAAAACTCCACTTTTTCAAAAAGCTCAGTTTCAAAAAACTAAACCAAACTCACCCTATACCATGTAATTTTCAATTTGTAAACACATATATATATAGTATGATCAAATTGCTACAATATTCTTACTGTCTTTATATTTTAATTTGTCTATAAAATAACTAAATATTATAATTTTTTTACAGAAAAAATTATTAGAATAATTTTTTTTACACATTGATTATTGGGTGAGAGATTTGAACCTTGGGTGTTTCTGTTGGAAAAGTGTTTACCAATTAGCCTACAAGATTTTTGGCTAAAAATATTAAAATATTAGAGAAAATTAATAATAAGTTTCCTACAGCAATTTATAGAATTGCTGCTAAAAAATTTATAGTTGCAGTTACATAACCACCGGTATAAATAATTAATTTCAAAAGAAATAGCTGTGTGTACTAGCGATTTTTAATTTTCAGAACTGCTGCTATAGATATTTTTTATACCAGCAATTCCTAAAACCATTACTATAACTTATAGTGACGGAAACTTAACAGCAGCTATTCAAGTTGTAGTAGCTACTTAGAGGTATAGACCTATCTGACTTTTAGCAACTGTTTCTGATAGTTTTAGTAGTGGTTACAATTGCGGTTAAAAAAAAAGTTTTTTTGTAGTGATGGGAATTCTCAATTTATTTATTTGTGCTTGTAATACTACAAGATAGGTACTACAAGAAAAAGGCTTGAAAAATTAACATATGATTATAGTTCAGACTTACCAACAAGTTTGGTTAAGCCATAAGTAACTCCCATAGCAAGCCAACCTCCCATCAAAAACCTTAAGGAGGATTTCAGTAGGCGCCTTCCCTAGAAAAGCACCTACTCCTCCAAACCCTAACTAGGCAAAATTCACAACCCCAATTACCACTCCCACCATCACTGCATAGTCCTCCTTTATAAACACTGCCCCCAGTACGTAGTGGTACTAATTCTCACACTGCAAATGAAAATTCTGATGCTCCAGCCGCATGCCAAGGGTTTGGCAATTTCTCTTTCTCAGCATTTCGTTCCTCCACTCCCATATTATCATTGCTACCATCTCTCTTCATTTGTGCCATTTCAATGTCGTGTATATTATGACTAATAGGGGCGGAGTTATAACAAGGCTTGGGGGGCCATGGCCCCCCAAAATTTAAAAAAATTATTTTATATTATGTATAAATATTAAATATTTTAAATATTTAGCCACAAAAATAGAAGTTGGCCCCCTCAAAAGTTTGAGTAAGTTCAATGATGCTCTTAAAACCCAATATAATTTGTCAATTAGTCTTGTAGTCGTAGAGATAAAGTAGTTTTTATTTTCTCTAATTTATTTTTTTTATACATGTTTAATATCAAACTAGACAAATTTTGTTCAATAATGTATTTTTAAAGTTGATAAGTTCTCCTAAAAAATTATCTTGCGAATATTATACATATGTGAAAGTTGGTAATTTTATATATAATATATTCATAAATTATGACCTACTCTAGTATTAAAATATTAATGTTTATATTAATTTGTATATATTCGTTTACGTATGTGTGATAATTTATCTTAACTTGAGACTAACATATTAGTAACAAAATTGGGCCCTCTAAACAAAAAATCCTAGCCCTGCCCTGGTGAGTAAACAGAGACGAGCTCTCCGATGGCCATACTACATGCTCCGGTGTCCAACCGAGCAACCTCAGAAAGGATCATGGATTTAAAATCCGTTTGGACAGCTCCAACTCCAATCATAAGGCCGGGATGCCGTGGAAAGCAACAAATCATTTGCACCCAAGATGGCAGTTCTAAGCCATTTTCCCCTTTTGGTGTAGTCTAATTCGTCGTTTTTAGTTTGTAGCTCAACTTGGAATGCTTTGACTTCGTTTAAGGCTGATGGTTGGTCGTGAACTTGATTGGCTGTCATGGAAGACAGGTAGTAAAAAAATAAAGCAAGTAAAGCTACCATAATGAAAAAGATTATAATAATGAGCATATGCAGAGGAGTGTGGAGGGCACTCTCTCAGGGGGTTATTTATAATGGAAAATAGTAGTCTTAATGGAATCTAATGTGTGTTCACACTCGAGAATATATATATAAATATATATATATATATATATATATAACTTTGAAACTTATTTATTTATTTTTAAATAACGCCTCACGTTACTTAGCTTCAGTTAATGTTTTGTGATTACGTCGTAAGTTGTTATTGACTTACGAAAAGAAAATACAAAAGGTCAAAAGCGTTCCCTAATGAGATATTCTATCCACATTGTAGGGAAGGGATATGAAGAAGTTGTTTTTGCTTTAGATTGCGAGCGAGGGATATCTATTTTCATTCTTCTTCTTTTTTCTCTTAAAATATATTTATTGATCTGCTCATCTACGTTACTTATTGATCGGCTCAATGTAGTATTAAAAAATTCACATATTGAGTGAGCAACCTATTTATTGGAAAACTTCTAATTAAAAAGAATGGTCAAAGCTCACAACGATAGATCTGTCTAACTATAGGATTAAAAGATTAAAAAAAAAAAAAAAAGAAGATTAAAGGTTTCTAATGAGATATTCGATCTACATTTTGGATATGAAGTTGTTGTTCTTGTTTGCGTCGTATATATTACTATATATTGCTGCCTGTTAAAACATGTCTAATACCTGGAATATCTAACCCTTTTTTCCAACTCTAACAAATATATTTGTTGAATAAAATAAACATAGTCTTTATCAGGGGCGGCTCAATATAATTTGGAGCCTTAGGCGAAAAATTTATGAGGGGCCTTTAATATGTAAATATTAATTAAACAAAATTATTTAATACCAATTAAATTAAGGTTAATTTGATACATTAAATACAGAAATAATATCAACTAGACTAATGTTAAATTCATATAGAGAATTGAATATCATAGTTGTACTATAAATATTAATAAAAAGAAATAAAAATATATTGTGATTGAAAAATACACTTTGTTTTGGATATAAGAAGATGCATAGTTAAATAAAGTTGTAATCTAATTTTTAATTTTATATTTTGATTTTAAGAAAGAGAGATAGATATTATTTGGTGTGTGGTTTTGTAGGATATTAGTTTACAAAAATCAAAGTCTCAAACTATCCCGAGAGATTAATCTATAATTGATGATTTAACACATTTGCAACATCTTTTTGAAATATTTTAGGGTTTCAATTGAGTTAAGGTTTTATTGGTCTCGCATTTTGAGAGTCTTAATAGAAATGAAAAAAATGCGCTAATTAAAAGCATTATAAAATGTTTAAAATATAATGTGACATTGTCTCTCATTGATAAACTTCATCAATTTAACTAATGAATGTTTATCACTTTTTTGTGATTAATAACATAGCAATTTGTAAGCCAATATTAAAATTTGTAGTATTTTTAATATCACTAATAAAAAAAAATATACAACCTTTAAAAAATATATATAATTTTATAAAAATTTGAGTTTTTAAATATGAAAAGTGGGGCCTTTTTTCCTAAGCAAAATTTTGTTTTTTGGTGGGGCCTTAGGCCTAGGCCTTGGGCCGGCCCTGGTCTTTATGAAGAATCAGAAACTTAAATTGAAGAAACAAAATAGAATAAGATGAATGTGATCATCTTTGTGCTTGCGTTGTTTGTTTTTACTTTTTGTTAAGTTTCTTCTAATTCTTTTTTCTTTTTTTTAAAAAGGTTTCTTTTTATTATATGTCGTCTCCAAATTACAAATTAAAAAAAGTTAAATGTAAATTTCTGTTTTTAGCGAACATTTTAATATTTTGATTGTTATGTACATCTAACCTTAGTATCATGACTTTCTTTGGGTTATAGCTTGTACAAAAATCGATAATTTTATTTATAAAATAAGTACGAAATTTAAGTTTGCAATTATTAAAAAAAAAAAATTAAAAAGAAGGAGAAAACAGCATCTTGAGTTTGCACTGTAGGTGTGAATGCATTAGATTCCAACGACACCATCTTTCCACATGTCTAAGCGACCTTCACCACATCCCTAATGCATCATTCCTTCCTATAATTAATAGAAAGCCCTGAGGCGTGTGTCTTTCACACTCCTTCATATTCAATACCATTTTATTACTACTTGTATATAACATGGAATGGAACCAATTTTTTTTTTTTTTAGTTTTATGCCCACGCTTGAACCAAAGAATAGAAATATGCTAAGATTCAAGATGCTTCAAGTCAACTCCAATGGACATAATGGAGTAGGACTCTGAATTGTTAAAATTAGTGGCTGCTCTAGGGTTATTTTTTTGAGGGGTCAATAAGAAAAATAAATCATACAAAATTTAAAACAAAAGAAAACTTGAATACATTAGGAAAAAAAAAAAAAAAACTAAAACTGAAATACGTAAGGTTCTACAATTGCTTTGTACCATATTTCATATTTTGAAATTATTGCATTGATATCTTCATTAATATCAATCCTAGGAGCTATGTATCTTTCAATATACACAGTCAAGCAATCATTTATCCATTAATCTTCTATTTGATTGGTTTGTTTCAAATTTATTGAGATATAAATGGGTTTTTTCTAAGGTTTAAGATAAAGAAATTTCTACTTTTATTGTTGGGCTTATTATTATTATTTTTTTCCAAATTTTAGATCAAATTGGTTTGTTATTGAGCATTTTTTGTGTTTAAAAAAACTAAGATATTGTTAAGAGGATTATATTCAAACTTATTTTAGCTGGACTTAAAAAATATCTAGAGTCAGGGCGTTCAAATTTTTATTTTAGGGGGTTAAAACGAAGAAAAAAAAGTAAAACTTATTATTATTTTTTTGGGGCCAGTTCAGGGGTTCATTTGAACCCCTAGATCCAAGTAGAACCACCTTAAAATTTTTGTGTAATTGTGTGTGATGATTATATGATGAGTGGAAGCATAAAAGAGAAAATACACACAAAAGTTTAAGTCAAGCCTGCTCAACAAATTTTAAAGTCTAAAGCGAAATCTTTATGTGGGCTTTTCATTTTATTTATTATATTTAAATATTAATTAATTAAATAATATATATTTAATTAAAACTTTTTTCATTATTATCTTCTAAAAATTTTTAATGGATTTGTTGTTCATTTGTTATACCCAAAATTTTTGTTGTGTATTGTTTAATATTAACAACAAATTTATCTATAGATTCCTTTTGAGGTTCAATTTGTTCTTCTATTTTTCTCTTTTTCTTTAAATATTTTCATATCTAAATGGATATTTTCTAGTAAACATTTATAATTTTAAAAAATATTTATATATAAATAAATGAAACATGATTTATAATAGAAAATTATAGTTTAACTAAAATAAAATTGTTAAGTATAAAACAGTAGACTTAATTTATCAAAAGTAAAATTGTAGCTTTACTAAATGATGTGGTCACTTTATATTCTAAACTTGCACAAATAAAAATTTATTTATCATTTAACTGAATAAATTAGTACTAATACAAAAAATAGATTATTCTTAAAGGATAAATAATAAAAATGTGTACTTAAACAATACAAATTATATAAATTACTTCAAATATTTTTTGAAAAAAGAATGGTAACAATGGAAATAGGAAAAATCAAACTAATTAAAATATAAAAAACTTTAAATAAAGTCGCAAATGGGTTGATGTGATATCACATCAACCCACGTGATGATGGCTAGAGTCTATAGACTCTGTGACCGTTTGGATCCAGATGAATTTTGCTGCCTTTGCATTTTTGCATTTTATCCTTTTTTTTTTTTTTTTTTCAGTGTGCATGAATAGTAACTGGTACTGTTCATGCACGTTATTATACTGTGTGGGAGACAAAATTACTGTTCATAACTGTTCACGCACTGTTCATGGAACCCACAAGCACTTTATTCAGAAAAATATTAAAAATAGGTCCTATGGTACTATTCACACATTTAAAAATTATTTTGCTACAGTATTTTCAGTTTTCAGTTTTCAGCAATAAGTTCTATCCAAACGGACCCTTTATCTATTGTTTAATAAATAAAAAGTAGACTAGTTTTTTGTATTTTGAATTACTGTGGAGGTTTTTTTAATATACAATGTATTCTATTAGCTAATAAAAGTGGCCTTAATTTTTTTTATAACATAAGTAAAAGGATAAATAACACTTAATGAAAATATAATATAATAGAAGATGTGGTATTCTCTTGTTTGGGGGCGTTAGGTGACTACCTTAGTCTCTTATATGCTACACCCGGCCCTAGTTTACGTGATTCGGTTTAACGGCCTATGTTCATGGTGTGAAAGTCTTTGAGAGTTAAATATTCTATTAAGCATTTATGTTTCAAAGAACCCAATGTAGAATTTATACTGAAGAATACTTGAATAACCATAGACTAACACAATGTTAAGTTACTTGTTTTACAAGTACATGAACCTACAATTGATTTAGGTCACTTAAGCCATAATATTTCTAACATGAATGATTTGAGAGGATTATCCAAACCTAAAATCATTATTAGCATCAACTCTTAAAAGTAATTATTTTCACAATAAAGACCAAATTTGGGAAGGCGAACAAAAAGAAAATGCAATATGGATGTGGAAGGGCATGCTCTCTTACAAATAAAAAAAAAAAAAAAAAAATAGCATGGACCTTGGAGGTCCTCAACAAAACTGAGGTTTTGATGAGGGCCAGATTTAGGTATAACCCTACAACACCCTATTATAAATAGTAATTGGTGTTAAGAACACACACAAAGGTAAGTTGTGCACTCTTCCCTTCAACTCTAAGAAAGTCTCCAAAATATTAGACTTATAGAACTTTAATCCAATCGAAAGTCTAAATTGTTTCATGAAATACAAATTGTTGCTGGTGTGCCGAATCATCATTGATGAACAATTACCTTAACATCATTTGGCTTTTATAAAAATTAATTAGTTTTCCTAGAATTAAATTTTATTATTAAGTAAAGTTACAGTAATACCTATAAAAATTAGAATTAATATTGTTCTACACCTTGAAATTTATTGTATCCTTGCTGTCATATTTTTAGTATGCGTCTATATTAAAGAAAATACTTTTTCTATTTGTAAATATTTTCTAATTAAAAATATCGAGTAGTTGAAAATATTAAGCTAGATATGAAAAACCTAAAATAGAAAGAGAGGGGGAAAAAGGGTAGACGAATAAAAATTTTAAAAATCTCAAATAGAATCTCTTAAATAAATTTATTATTGATAATATAAAAATATATATAACATAAAATTTAGATGAAAATGCATGCATCACTTGCAAAATTTATTTACAATACGTGTTATAGTTATTTTTTAAAGAATAAATTCCAAAATAAAAATAAAATTATACTTAAGATCAATTATGTTACAAAAAGATTAAGCAAACTAGCTATTATCAATTGAAATACGTATAAGAAACTTACATACAAAAACTTAGTTAGTAATTTTGCAACTCAAAAAATAAGAATGATTTTCAAATAAAAAATTAGACATATAGAAAATTGAGTAAATATTATTTAATTAATATTTAAATATCAAGAAGAAAAAAACTCCACTTAAAGTTATTGACATAGTCCTCAAACTATATCAAGTTGGATTTGGTTTTGATTTATCAGATCCATTTGTTAATTGATATTTAGTTGTTGTGAGGGTTCAAAATAAAAATAATGTGTAATCCAACAATATAAATTATAAAATATTAATCCAATAAAATGTTATTAAGGGTTACAGCATTAAAAATAAGTTATATTAGGTGTGGGGGATTGGACTGAGTCTACCCCAAAGATCCCAATCCAAAGAGAATATTCCTAAAAATCCCATTCACAAAATGGACCCGACCCATATGTAAATACAGGATAACCAGAGCCACGTAAAAAAGAGACCATTTGGAACCATTATCAAGGTACTTCGAGGAATTAACCTTCCCAAAGAAACATAGCTCGACCTAGCTAGAAGCGGTCATATTCTTTATTGAGGACACCTTTTCGCTTATCTTCTCCGAGGAACATGTTAGAGGAAGATACAGAGCTTAATGTAACAGTCACTTCTACATTAATAAGCTCTCTCTTTATCTAATGTCAGCCACATTAAATATTGAATGATTGGCCTAAACAGTAACAACGCCCCTAAAGTCTATCTTTATGATCAAGAAATGGTAGGTAGAGGGGTTGATGGGATAAGTATTCACCAAATCTAGCTAAGAAGGATACAGTTGGAGGAGGAGAAAGAGTGAATATAAAAAGGGGAGGAGGTAGACCAGAAGGGGGATTCGGAAAAATCTAAGGAAGAACAAGAGAGAGAAAGAGAGAAGAGTCTAAGCTTGTATTTTTCCCCAGAACTTCTATGTATACCTTGGGAAACAGATTTTCATCAATATAAGAGTCTAATTCAATCATTTTCATCTCCAGTCATCTGTCTGATCTTCCCATTGTGGGATTTTGCCATTTTTTCTTAAAAAGTTAGTTGTGTTGGTCTGAAATTTATAGCAACTTCGGCGTGCTTTGTGTTTTTGACCCCCACGTTAGGTATAACTTAATGTTTATGACATATGTATAATCAGTCTTATGCTTAAACTTTAAGTTCCAATTCAATAATTTTGTCTCTCATCTCTTAATTCATCTTCACGTCATAAAAAAATGAATAATGCTAGAGGCACAATATTTTCATAATATTTTTTTTACAATAGTTGAGTTGACAGTTTTTTATTAATTTTTATTGGATCCACCATTAACATTAATTTATTTATATTTTGAACAGGTAAACTCTTGTTTTGTTTTGATAGACCATCAAGCTAATTCTGACCTTTATAGAATGCCAAGTTAAACTAATTTAGATATGATGCAAAATTAGATAATAATCATAATCTAATTTAGATTATGATTATTCTTTAATTTTAATATAATATGCTAGGTTGTAACCCATATTTTTGCATGAAAATATTTAATAGTAGTGATGATGAGATAATCTTACTAAGGTCAGTGAGCAACATAATACACTTTGACAGTGTTTGATCATTTTTTGTTTATTATTTAATTAGCTAGTTACCCAAAAATTATGTAAGGTGCTAGAAAAAAAAAATGAAATGTACAAAATATCAAGGAAAAGAAATTAACATGTACAGTTTGTTTCAACCAATATTTTCATCTAAATTCCTTTGCCAAAGATACAAACATTGTAGAAATAGACAGACAAATGGAAATATGAGACTTCTCAGTTTATTTGTGCTTGTAACACTACAAGATAGGTACTACAATGAAAAGAAAGAGGCAAATTTATTTGTGCTTGTAACACTACAAGATAGGTACTACAAGATCCAAGAGATCTTGAAAAGAAAAAGCCTTCAAAAACTAGCATATGATTACAGTCCAGACTCACCAACAAGTTTGGTTATGCCATAAGTAACTCCCATAGCAAACCAACCTCCGATCAAAACCCTTAAGGAGGATTTCACAATAGATGCCTTCCCTAGAAAAGCACCTAGCCCTCCAAACCCTAACAAGGCAAAACTCACAACCCCAATTACCACTCCCACCCTCACTACAAAGTCCTTTATAAAAGCTGCCCCCAATAGCGGTACTAATGCTCCCACAGCAAATGAAAGTGCTGATGCTCCAGCTGCATGCCAAGGGTTTGGCAATTTCTCTTTCTCAGCATTTAGTTCCTCCACTCCCATGTTATTAGTGCTACCATCTCTCTTCATTTGTGCCATTTCAATGTCATATTGTGAGTAAACGGAGACGAGCTCTCCGATGGCCATACTACATGCTCCGGCAACCAACCCAGCAACCCCAGAAAGGATCATGGTTTTAATATCTGTTCGGACAGCTCCAACTCCAATCATAAGGGATGCAGTGGAAAGCAACCCATCATTTGCACCCAAGATGGCAGCTCTAAGCCATTGTCCCCTTTTGGTGTAGTCTAATTCATCGTTTTGAGTTTGTTGCTCAACATCGAATGATTTGACTTCATTTAAGGGTGATGGTTGGTCGTGAACTTGATTGGCTGCCATGGAAGAAAGGTAGTAAAAATATAAAAAGCAAGTAAAGCTACTGTAATGAAGAAGATTAATGAGTGTATGGAGAGGAGTGTGGAGGGCACACAATCAGGAGGTTATTTATAAGGGGAAATCAAGATTAGAGATTTTATTAATGGAGGTGTGGAAAATGGTGGTCTTAACGGAATCTAATTTGTGTTCACACTCGAGGTCATATATTCATATGTCTAATTCGGAAGCTTTTTCTTTTTTTATTTATTTTCTTAAATAAGGCTTGACGTTATTTTGCTTTGTTGTTGACTTACGAAAAGAAAATACAAAATATCAAAATGAGATATTCGATCCACATATAGGGAAGGGATATGACGTTGTTGTTTTGATTTGGATTGAGAGGGAGGGATATCTATTTTTATTCTTCTTCTTTTTTCTCTTAAACTATATTTATTGATCAGCTCAATGCAGTATTAAAATTTACATATTGAGCAACCTATTTTCTTGGAAAGCTTCTAATTAAAAAGAATGGCCAAAGCTCACAACGATAAATCTGTATAACTATAGGATTAAAAGATTTATTTAAAAAAAGAAAAAAAAAAAAAGATTAAAGGTTTCTAATGATATTTTCGATCTACATGTTGGATATGAAGTTGCTGTTCTTGTTTGCGTCGTACATATATTACTATATATTGCTGCCTGTCAAAACATATCTAATACCTGGAATATCTAACCCTTTTTTCAACTTTAACAAATATATTTGTTTCATAAAATAAACATAATTGTTAAGTTCTAAGACATTAAGGACTAATGTATTAGAACTTTAATATGTAATGCGTTGGCAAACCATGATCAAAACATAGAGTCTAGATTTAAGCTTACTCAAAGTATGTTTAATTGTAAAATTAGAACCGAATGATTGTAGAAATTATTGGACAAAATCTACAAGGCTCGATTGATTGAAAATTAGATTCAATCAATCGAAACTCATGCAGATTTAGTTTTTTGCAGAATATCCAATTTAGCCCAAGCCCGTTCGACGTGTAGAGTTTTATGTTTTACTTCACATATAAAAGGAAAAATCCTTGCAAGCAATTGCTACGTTTTAGAGGTCTATTGAGTATTGTGTGGTAAATCTTTTGAGAGATCTTGAGGTGTTTATCTTCATACATACACATAGGATTATCAAGATCAAGATTCGTATCTAGAGCTTGATGATCGCTTCATTTGGTGCTTAAAGAATTTAAAGGAGATCTGAAACCTTTGAGTGGAGTCTCAAAGTTACAAGTAGGAGAACTTGTAGTTGCAGCAAATCAAACATATAAGTAGTCCGTGGACTTGGAGCTGCCATGTGGTCATGGTAGTAAGTTTTTTACATGAGGTAGCAATAGGATGTTAGTGGTCTAATTCTTATTGTAAAAACTTCAATTCTTTCATAGAGGATCTGTTTTTACCTTGAAAATAGCTATATTAAATCCTCCCCAAGTTTTTTACCAGTTAGGTTTTTCTGGGTTATTATATCGTTGTGTTATTTATATTTCCGCATTATTTAAATGATATGATTTATATGTGTTAACCTAGATCTGATTAATTTATTCAAGTAATCACTTGGCTAAATAACTAGGTTAAACATATTGTGTTAAGGATTCTAAAACTTTACAAGTGGTATCAGAGCTGGTTAACTTTAGTGTTTAGATTCTTTGATCTAAGAGTTGATCTTTAACCCTTGTTGTCACGCATGGAACACAGTCACTCTTTAGTGATTCCACTTCACTTTAATGGAAATAACTACGCCTATTGGAAAGTAAGGATGAAAGCATTCTTGAAATCTATTGATGAGAGAGTAAGGTACTTCGTTGAATACGGATGGAAGAAACTGACTACTCTTGTAAGTGAGTGATCAACTTCCCAAAAAAAAAAAACAGTCGCTTTTAATAGCAAAGCCATAAATGCTATATTTAATGCTGTTTCTACAGAGGAATTCAAGAAAATCTCAAATTTTGAGATTGCTCTTGCTGCATGGAATATTCTCTAAATTGTGCATGAAGGCACAAAGGTAGTTAAAATTAATAAGTTGCAGCAGTTAACAACTAGATTTGAAAGCATTAGAATGTATGATGATGAGTGCTTTGATGAATTCTATGCTAAGAATGATATTGTTAATTCTGCTTATAATTTGAGTGGAATTTATGATTAACTAAAGATTGTTAAGAAGATACATAGATTCTTGACTAAGGATTTTAGACCCAAAGTGACTGCCATTATTGAAAGTAAGGATGTGGACTCCATTCTTGTTGATGAGCTTGTAAGATCTCTTCAGTCCTATGAGCTAGACCTATCCAAGACAAACAAATCCAAATCAATGGCTCTTAAGTCAATTGATGATGTTGATGGGAATAGATTTGATAATGAACTATCTTCTACAGAGATTGCTTATCTTGCCAAGAATTTTAGAAATTTTCATAGAAATAACAACATAAGGGTAGGAGGTAAAAACAATGTTGAACCTAGAAACTTTAAGAGGAATGAACCAACTAAGCTTAATACTACTGATAAATCAAAAGAGAAAACTGGTCAAACCTCTAGTAACTCTCTATGTCAACAATGTTTTGGTTGTTAAGGGTATGGTCATGTGAAATCAGAATGTCCTACTTTCTTGAGATCAAATGGTAAAGCTATAGCTGTAACCCTTAGTGATGATGAAGTTTCTGATCACGAGTCTGGTAGTGATAAAGATGGAAACTTCATTACTTTCACAGTTACTGCTGTAGTTGATGAAAGTATTTTGGTTGAAGAGAACCCTTCTAATGGAGAACTCTCTGAATGTGCTGATTTGCAAGAAGTTTTCAATATGCTATACAAAGTTGCTGCAAAGAATGCAAAGAATGTTGATTTAAATTTAAAGAAAATTGCCTTCCTTGAACTTGATAAGAAAGATTTGTTTTGAAATTGCTTGATGCTAATACTTTGATTGATAAGGTGAAAACTAAAAACATGTTATTGTTTGATAAGATTAAGAACTTGGAACCAGAATTATCTATTGCTAGAGAACAAACAAATAATTTTGCTAGTTCTAAACTTGATCACTTGTTGAATGCTCAAAAGTCTTCCTTAGACAAAACTGTTCTAGGTATTGTAGAAAGTATCTCGGTGTCTGAAACCCATTCCACCAATTTTGTTCCTTCTTCTGAGCCTCCCAAGAGTGAGTTGTCAAACTGGTAGAATGCACTTCACCTTCTAAGAAGATTAGGGTCGATCTTAAAGAGTTTAAGCCTAAGAATCCTAACCTCCCTAAGGATAAAAAGCATGATAAACCTTTGTGGGTTTGTCATTTTTGTGGAAAAGCTGGGCGTATTCACCCAAACTGTTTCAAGTTGCAAGCTGCAAAGCGAGCAAATAAGCCAAAAGTACCTGTGCTTCAAGCACAAGATCCTATGGTACTTATTGGTGAATTGGTTAAGGCATTAAACCTTTATACCAATCCTGGAGTTTCTTATCATTCTAATGTGAATAATAACTCCAAACTCAGAGTTGCATCTAAGAAGTTTTTGATGTAAAATACTCAATTTAAGTGAGTCTTTCTGACATGGTCCTTGTGCTTCATCTCAATATTCTTTGTGATCATTCTTTTTTTGTTGTTTTTGTTTTCTTTTTGCTTCTAGGATTTGCATTGCATTACATTCATGTATTTCATGATAGGTTGTTTTTTGTTTTTTTTTTTTTTTTTAAAAAAAAAAGGTAAAAATGTGTTTTGTATCATATATCTTGGATTTGTAATCATGGTTGGCCTATTATCTTTACATAACATACTTATGTACCTTATTTAGTTTGGATAAGCTTAATTTACTGCACTTTGTTAATTTTACCTTTGTAGTGCATGTTGTGTGGGAATTGTTTATAGTTTTTTGATCACATGATCTTAATTTTAAAGTCACGTGCTTTTGATTGTTAGGACTAGAACTTAATGAGAAATGCATAAATAACCATCTCATCACTGTTTACTAGCCAATTATGAATACCTTAGTGCATATCGTAAGATTTTGTGCTCGAGAAAGTGTTGCACATACCCAAAAAGATCATAAGGTGTAGCCTCGAATTAATAATAAATTTGTGTGTACATGACAGGGCAATAATATGGATGATACAAATAAATAAAATTGGTGTGTACATTATCTGGTTTAAATATCAATTTCACAATGAAATAAATTGGTGTGTACATTATGAGGCTAAATCAAAATAAACTTACATGATGACAAGCTTGTTTTCTAGGAGATGTGAAAGTTATATGATGTAACTCCTTAGGTGATAGTCTATTTTAAATTTATGTGATGCATGATGTAAAAATTGTGATTGATTATTATTTACTTATCACCTCAAATGTATCTCAAGCTATGACTAGTTGCACACACTACACAGCTTATTCTTTACTAAACTTAGTACCTGATTGTGAGTGAATTTGTTTGGCCATCCAAAATTTTATGCTTTTTGATTTTGATGCAAAATATGTTTCATCTTTTGAGTTTTGGGGACAAATGTGTGAAAATCTTGTTTTTGAAAGATCTGGGTTGAGCTCGTGTTTTTGAAAAATTTTTAAACTCATAATCATGCATTTCATTCATGAAATAAAATGGTTTGAGTGGTTTCTACTTAAAATATGCAAGGTTTTTCAAAAATTTCAAAATCTAGATTTTCGATCGATCGAATCTGTTTCTTGACCGATCGGAATTGTGACAAAAATTTTGGTTTGAATCTGCCTAGCTCGACCGATGCTCGATTGATGCTTGATCGATCGAATCTATTTTTTGATCGATCGAAGCTCAATTTCAACCGATCGAAATTCGAATAGTAAGGTTTTAAAAAGATCTTTCTGAGATGTTCTTCATACTTTTTAAACCTTTTCAAAAGCTTTCTCACTACTTTTCTTCGACCAATCCAATCTAAGCAATTTTTGTCGTTTTCTTCCACAAATTTCTCAAGGGTTTTTGTCTTCAAATACTAGTAAGTCTCTTTTACCCTTTCTTTTCAATTTAATCACATTTTTCATGCATTTTCTTTAAAATTTTTGAACTAATGATATTTCGGGTTTTGATTTTTGGGTTGTTTTTGTTCACATTTGATCAATGGGTTTTAGTTCTTAGTTGATATAAACATGATCCTCATGCATTAATTTGATCAATTTTGTGATTTGGGAAAAATTTGAAATTTTAGAGCTTGAAACTTTCTAAAATTGGGGGTTTTGATAGATTAACTTATTATATGATGTTTTTTAACTAGTATAGTGGTTAATTGATCAATTTGATTCAATTTTTGAAATTGGATTTTTTCAAATTTGGGTTTTTCGTCTAAAACTCTATGTTCAAGTTAATTGATGGTTTATTCAGTATAATTGAACAAATTTCAATGCATTAATGCATGCATCATATGTGCATTCATTACATGCATCATATAGATTGATATATATTGAGATTCTTGTGCTCTAGCCCTCTCTAATGCAATCTGCCCTTGGTTTTTCTTTGTTTTTTGTTTCCCTTTGATTCTAAACTCTTAGCATCATGGTTAGAAAAACTAGAGCCAACAAAAAAACCACCACTCCCTCTACCCCTGAGTTCCAAAGTGATAGGTTCAAAACCCTTAAGTGTCAACAAACCTATGAGAAACTGAACATCTTTAAGTCTATGTAGGCTGAGTGTAGGGTCATACTAGATGAGCTTAATGAGAGATTAGGAGGAATTTTGAGCGTAGGGGTAGGTTACCTCTTTTAGATGCTTTAAATGTAGAGCATCCTCCTCTAACTGCTTTGATTAGAGAGTTTTATTCGAACCTCTCTGTTCACTCCAATGATTCCAACATTCAGTTTGTGAAGAGTTGGATAAGGTGTAAAGAGTATATCATTACTCCTCAGGTAGTGGTCTCTGCTCTTGGAGTACTTTTGGTACAGCAGCTCGTGTACCCTTACACCAAGTCTCCTCCCTTTGATGATATTATGTCACTTCTCACTGGTACTTCCATTAGATGGGGTACTAATCCTCAGATAACTTTTTATGAGCTTACCGAGCTCAATTACTTGTTTTTCTGGATTTCTTGTCACAATATTTGGCCTATCTCTCACCTTCATACTATTCTTATTGAGAGATGTGCGTTTTTGTAAGCTCTAGTTACTAATACTCCTATGAGTTTTCCATCTCTTTTCATTAGCTCATTAGTTGAGGTTCATAGGAGTAGTGCCAAATCCCATGGTTTATTCTTTCTAGTTTTTTTCATAGGATTTTGTTAGGTTTAGGTTTAGATGACTTTCCCACATCTAAGCTTGTTCATATCATAGCTCCTATTAGTGCCACCTTCCTTAGGCAAAGAGTGGGTCAATTGAAAGCTAGCTCTAAACGCCCTAGAGTCGAGTCTTCTACAGGTGATGCATCTAGGCCTCCTTCTTCAGACGATCCTACTGTTGAGGAGTTTGTTGATCCTATTACTGTTGTGGATCCTCCACCTTCTTCTTCAAGCGATTCTTCTATTTGGAGTATTCTGGATACTATCATGATCGTTCAAGCGGTGCATGGACAGCTTCTGTTGGATGTACTTAACGAGCTTCATTCTTTGAGAGCAGATTTGGCGGTACTAGAGGATCTACTCCACAACCTCCACCTTTTGATGATGGGTCATGAATGCCCTTTGGCAATTTGTCACAAAAAGGGGAGAGTGCATACACATGGAGATAGAGGGAGATTGGAGATATAGATTGTATCTAAGAGCTCTTTTTTATGTATTTTTGGTTTATTTCTTTGATGTATTTATTCTTTATGGGTTGCATATGTTAGGGGGAGATATTAGGAGATATTATGAGACATTTTGTTTTGTTTAGTTATTTTATTGTTTCTTGTTTCACATATAGTACATTTGATTATTGATATATATTTATGAGGTTATTCATGATATATATCTTTTGTTTTATGTTTTGTGAAATCAAAAGGTTAAATTTTGGTTTGCTTATATTTCCACGCATGTGTTTATGTGTTTGTTGAGTATTTCAGGAATTTACAGGTTTATTCAGGCGTAGCACCTGTCTATATTGGAAACTGACAAATAGTAGTTAGGTTGAATTGTAATTAGAACATTCTAAATCTGATTGGGCTATTTTTAACTTTGAGCATTTCATTTTTGTGATGTGCTTTGTCACGGATTTCCAAAGGGGGAGATTGTTAGGTTCTAAGACCTTAGGGACTAATATATTAGAACTTCAATGTGTAATGTGTTGGCAAACCATGATCAAAACATAGAGCCTAAGTTTAGGCTTGCTCAAAGTATATTTAATTGCAAAATTGGAATCAAGTAATTGCAGAAATTATTGGACAAAATCTGCAAGGCTCGATCGATTGAAAATTAGATTAGATCGATCGAAACTCATGCAATTTTGCAAAATTTTCAATTCAGCCCAAGCTCGTTTGACGTGTAGGGTTTTATGTTTTACTTCACATATAAAAGGAAAAATCCTAACTACGTTTTAGAGAGAATCTTTTGTAAGATCTTGAGATGTTTACCTTCATACACATACATAGGGTTATCAAGATCAAGATTTGTATCAATAGCTTGATGATCGCTTCAATTGTTGCTTAAAGAATTTAAGGAAGATTTGAAACCTTAGAGTGGAGTCTTAGAGTCACAAGTAGGAGAACTCGTGGTTGCAGCAGATCAAGGAAAGAAGTAGTCCGTGGACTCGGAGTTGTCATGTGGTTGTAGTAGTAAGTTTTCTACACGAGGTAGCGATAGGATGTTAGTGGTCTAAGTCTTATTGTAAAAATTTCAATTCTTTCATAGTGGATCTATTTTTACCTTCAGGATAGTTAAGTGAAATCTTCCCCAGGTTTTTTACTGGTTAAGTTTTCCTAGGTTATCATATTGTTGTATTCTTTATATTTCCACATTATTTACATGATATGATTTGTATGTGTTAAGCTAGATCTGATTAATTTATCTAAGTAATCACTTGGCAAAATTACTAAGTTAAGCATGTTGTGTTAAGGGGTCTAAAACTTTACAAGTCTTTATAAAAAGTAAAAGTTAAAATGTGATCATTGTCTCTGTGCTTGCATTGTTCTTCTTTTCTTTTTGTTAAGTTTCTTCTTATTATATGTTGGTTGCATTAGGGATAGTTTATATTGGGCAGTTTCTTTTACTATTTAGCTTATTTTTACTATTATTCATGGGTCTCATTGTATTTTTTGATACTATTTATGGGTTTCACGGTACTATTTTAGTTAATTTTTAACTTTATCTACAAACTTTCAATAACTATACTATTTACACCTATGACCTAACCTCAGTATAGATGACTTTCGATGGGTAATAGCTCGTAGAAAAATCGATAAATGTATTTATAAAATAAGTACGAAATATAACTTTGCAATTAAAAATAAAATAAAATAAAAAAGAAGGAGAAAACAGCATCTTGAGTTTGAACGGTAGGTGTGAATTGCATTAGATTCCAAGTGACCTTCACCAAATCCCTAATACATCATACCTTCCTATAATATATAGAAAACCCTGAGGCGTGTGTCTTTCACACGCACTCCTCCATATTCAATACCATTTTATTACTAGCTACTTGTATATCATGGAATGGAACCAAATTTTGTAGTATTATGTCCACGCTTGAATCAAAGAATATATAGAAATATGCTAAGATTCAAGATGCTTCAAGTTAACTCAAATGGACATAGTGGAGTAGGAAGCATAAAAGAGATAGTGTACATAAAAGTTTATGTAAGGTTCATCTCAATGAATTCGGGACATATGGCGAAAACTCTAAGTGGGGCTTTTTATTTTATTTATTATATTTAAATATTAATTAATTAATTAATTATTATTTATTTGATTAGGACTATTTTCATTATTATCTTTTAAATATTTTTAATATATTTTTTGTTCATTTGTTATATTTTCACCCAAAATTTGACCTAAGATAAAATTACTTGCATCACTTACAAAATTTATTCACAATACTTGTTATAGCTTTTCTAAAAAGTAAATTCCAAAATAAAAATAAAATTCTACTTAAGATCAATTTTGTTACAGAAAGATTAAGCAAACTAGCTATTGCCAATAGAAAAAAGTATGAGAAACCTACATACAAAAACTTAGTTAGTAATTTTGCAGCTCAAAAAATAAGAATGGTTTTAAAATAAAAAATTAGAAATATAGATAATTAAGTAAAATTATTTAATTAATATTTAAATGTTAAGAAAAAAAATCCACTTAAAGTTATTGACATAGTCCTCATAGTCCTCAAACTATATCGAGTCGAATCTAGTTTTGATTTATTAGATCCATTTTTTAATTGATATTTAGTTGTTATGATGGATAAAAAAAAGTGTAATCCAACAATATAAATTTTAAGATATTAATCCAATAAAATGTTATCAAGGGTTACAAACACTAAAAATAAATTATTTTTTAAGTATAACTTAATATTTATGACCAATGTAAAATAGAGTACCCGTTTCGATAGTGCTGAAAAGCAATGCGTCTGAGTCTACGTTCTTTTTTTTTTTTTTTCTTGAGAAGCATGTTTCGGCAAAATTTACGCTTTTTCAATAGATCCTATACACTGTTTATAGAACTTACAAACCTCTTTTTTTAGCAAAACTTTCATTAAAAATGGATACTACGGCACTATTTACATATTTAAAAATTATTTTGCTACAGTATTTTCTGTTTTCTGTTTTCAACAAAATAAACAGTATCTAAACACACTCATAATCAATCCTTAACCATTAATTACTAATTCAATAATAATGTATCTCATCTTTAAATTTATCTTCGCATCATAAAAAATGAATAATGCTATAGATATAATATCTTTATAATATTTTTTTCACAATAATTAATTTAATAGTTTTTATTGAATCCACTGTTAATATTATTATTTTTTTTTTTATATTTTAAACGGGTAAACTCTTTGTTTTGTTTTGACAGACTATCAGGCTGATTGTGACCTTTTCGGAATTGATCCAGTTTGGGCGGCAGCTTACAATAAAATTAATATTATACAAATAAAACATAAAATATATTGGTGCACATACATGAAGTGTGGCCTCCACAAGGAAGCCACAGTAGATATTAGTTATTTTTAGGAGTTCACTTTCAGTTCAAACTTCAAACTTTTGAGTAACGTGAAAACATAAAAGAATACAATTTGTACCAGGTCAACACATTCATTTGGTGCTACAACTCATATATATGGTAAATTGTGAATCATAAAGATATGTTTTTATATGAATCTATTATTACATATCTACCATGTTATGGCAGAAATTGTGTAATTTTATATGTATGTAATATTATTCTTTAAAATAAAGTAAATTATCTCAAATGAGGACGATGTCAATGTCATGAGGGTACGTGGGATCAGGTATATTAGCCCAACAATTTTCTTGTCTTCTTTTGTGTTTTGTTCTTTTCCTAAACTTGTCTTTCTAAGATAAAATTGCGCCAGAAGTACCATACTGAGATATCATTCTACACATAACTAAAATAACTTGGTTAGATATATAGTAAACCCTAATGATGCAATTTTTATCATAAATAACACAGGAGATACTCTGCTTTTCTTATTGCAGATACAACCATCAATAGATCATGCTATCGTCCTTTATTTATTTATATTATTATTATTAGAATTTAAAATCAGGTTAGGTTTGTGCCAAATTATCAAGTTGAAGCCTCCATTAATTTTAAAGTCTTCCACTACTTTCAAGTTTTTTTTTTTTTTTTTTTTTTTTTTTTTTTTTTTTTTTTTTTTTTTATAAATTCCCTCAAACACTAATTATTACAGGCTATAAGCTCTAAAGATGTCACAAATTGCTGAAGTGGACGAATGTAAATAATAAAACCATCACTACTCGTCATAAATGAATATATAAACCATTACTACAATATTTGAATTTTTTGTTTGTGATTTGTGACAATCAAAACGTTTGTAAGCATAGTGTAGTACAATATATGTAGTACCCATGTGTCTTTTGGGATGAAAAGAATACTTTTTTAATTATTATTTTTGTTTAATACACATATGTTTTTAATGTTTATATTAACTTTAGATAATTAATTTTTTTTAAGGAAAATAACAACACCACAAATATTTTTAACATACAAATATTTTTAACATATGCCATAGTTTTCTCTTTATTTTCATCTTCTCCTTGTTTTACAATTCTTGAGATAATTAGGGGAAAAAAGAGATAATTAGAAAATCCAACTTTATTGCAATTTAAAATTTTTTTTTTTTAAATTGCTGCAATTTGAACTTTTACATTAAATGAAATTCCTTGAAGTTTATATATCCTTTATTTTTCTTGGTGGAATGAAACTCACCCCAAATTGTGAATCCCCAAATTCCTTAATGTCTTTACCTCTAGCTACATAGGTATGTATTTCTTTTCTTTTCTTTTTTTCTCAAAGTTGTATTCTTATTCTTTTTTCTTTATTTTCTTTTTTTGAGAATATGTTTTCTTATTCATGAGTACGGACCACAGTAAGTTCAATGACAATAATAACTAAAGCCTTTAAATAAATCCATAGATATTATTTTCAAATTGTATGCTTTGGTATAGGTGTAGGTGTACTGTGTACATATATATTGCCTATAACTCCCTAAAATAAAGATATTGTGGGGCCCTTGGGCCCAAATCGCGTATTGGGCCAGCCCAAAGGCCCCCATAGAGAAGAAAGTCCAACCCGATAGTTTAGAATGATCCAAGGATATAACGATTCTTTCCTGTAATACCACGTGACAGAAGAAGCCATCATGCATGAGCGTTGCACCACTGGACATGACGTCCGAGGATGAAATTGTCCTCGGCAGCTTGTTGCCGAGGACAATATTCGTAGCCTGGTGGTCCAAATACTCCCGTACTGAGGACCTTATGCACAAGTAACTCAGAAAGTGAGGACAAGGAACAAAGTAAATTGATGGGCAAATATCAGACAAAAAGCTGCTACCACCGCATTGAAAGCATTATACCTACCCCCCTGGCCGCATTAATGGAGAAGTGATATCTGAACATTGGAATTCAGCCCTACCATCATCACCAGATATTTGAGTGAGGGGGAATGATGGGACAAGTATCTAAAAGGAAACACCTGGATCACACGTGGAGGGAGAAAGAAGGAGAGAGTGAGGCCTATAAAAGGAAAAGAGAGATAAGAGAAAAAGGGGGGAGAGAAAAATAGAAGAAAAAGAATTTGTAAGAGAACCAAAAAACATCGTTCTCGGCATCAATGTATTCAACTCCATGTTACATACTTATACCAGTGTAGTGTACGAATCACAGAGCCGAATCAAGCTTTTGTATTATCTATCATCTCAAAAACCTAGATTAAACACCCACTCTCTACAAATTCATTGTTCAGCACTCATTGAGCTGGTCCACTGTCCAAACTTGGATTAGTTTGATTTGTGCACTTACAGATATATATATATATATATATATATATATATATATATATATATATATATTGGCTATAAAAGTTTTTCACTTTATACTTTGTGGTGTTTTATTATGAAAAGATTTGTCTAAATTGCTCTCTCTTTTTTTCTTTTTTCTTTTTTTGGTTTAAGTTACACCTTTGAACGTTTTATATAGTTGTATCTTCACTCCTTTATATTTTTTCAAGTAAAGCGAAAATAGATTGTTTTCCCAATCCAAATTAATAACATAAATGACAGTTATACCTTTTTTGTAGGTTCTACATATACCTTTGCTCAATCCAAATTCGTAACATAAAACTTACTAATATAATTTTTGTTCATGATTAAGATACTAAAAACATTTCCAGATTTTGTCCCTTGCATCTTAGGAAATTGAACAATCTAACCTTTTTTGGGGGACAGAAAATCTGGTGAAATAAGTTGAATACAAGTTATCTTCTTTCCTTTACTTTAGGTGCTCTACAAATACTAGTAAAACATTTGCTATACTTTAGTTACTCTAAAAATACCAGAAGAGTAGTTGATCAGGACCGTAGTATTTTAAAGTATTAGAAATTTGAAATACATTTGCTAAACTAATTTTTTAGTTAAGTGAAAATGCCTAGCCGCTCTACCGCCTTGTTATTTCTACTTGTTCTCTTTTATTCAACTCAAGTGAACTCTTTTATCATAAGCCTCTTTGATTAATTTTTTTTCAATAGCTTCTGTTGATATACGTACATGTCACTCTTTAGGTGTACAAAATATAAATTCTAGAAAGCACAGAAAATGAGAGAGAGAAAGGCTTTAGCTAAATGATAATGCCATCTTATTGGTAAATTAGTCCTTTAATCTATTTTTATTTTTATTTTTTATATTATTTTTTTATAAGAGATAGATATTCTACTATAGAAAAATTTAAGTGTATAAGTGTGTGAAGCTCCCACTTGGAAACTTGAACCCCGACCCTTACCTCCCACACCCCGCAAAAACTTATACCTGTGAAGTGACCATTACGCCATGAGGGTGCGGTAGTATTTAATCTATTTTTATTAAATTATTGTTTGTATTACACAATAATATAAGAATATCATATATAATGAGCATTTTGTGAATAATTTAAAGGTCAAAATATTTTGAATAATGCTACGGAGTCAACAGTTTCACAATAATTTCACAACAAAACCTAGATGCCAAGTTATTAGGGGTTCTCATTTGGACCTACTATTAACATCACATCTTTATTTTTTATTAACAATTTCTCACTTAGTCTTTTTTTTTTCTTTTTTTTTTCTTTTTTTTGAGAGGATTGTCACTTAAATTTTGTCATAAAAAAATATTGTGGCAGTACTAGCTATATTCAAAAGGTTTATAAATGATGACGTGGGTTGTGATGTGTTAGGTACCATGCTTCTTACATGTATGATAATTTATGTACTGAAGGCTTGGGTGGGATTGTGGGAGGTAGGTAGAATTGTGGATAGTAGGATTGAATTATGGATTTTAAGATCTTATACTATTTGAGAAAAAAAAAAACACATTGATATGTTAAATAATCACATAAATTATATATTTATTCATAAATTTGCATCTTGTTGAGGCCTAAAAAAAGTTACAACACCAAGGCCCAAAATAGCGCAGTGAGTGCACTCCATGGAAAATAAAAATAAAAGGATTGAGCTCACCACAAAAAGGGGATGGTAGGTCCAAGTCCATTAAAAGGATTTAAAGTTCGAAACCCATAAGGGATAGGCCTTAGGGCCCATGAAATGAAGTGAAGAAAGGAAAAAACTCAACCTGCCAAGATCAGAAAATTAAAAGGGAGTCCAGTGGTAAGAACTGGGCCAGGATACCCAGAGACTGCCAGGGGCTTGGGATCCTCGAAACGTGCAACATAGATAAGATTGAGACAGCTTAAAAAGAGTGCCAAGAAACACAAGGAATGAAGAACCAAAACGTCTTTCTCAACCACCTAATGATGCAGAATGAAACCAGAAAGCTTGGAGAGTAACAATTCATGAACAAGGAGCTGGTACCTCGGGGAACCCAGGAAGAAGAACCATGAAGGGAAGTAGCTAGAAAAAACTTTCAACTTGGTAAGGATAGAATCGGCCCATTTGGGAAAATGACAAAAGGAAAAAACAGCCCAAAAAGCTGAGTCTGAAAAGGTAAGGATTAGAAGCCTTGAAAGAAGAGACATTAGAGGCCAGCTCTCTAAGGACATCCCAGAATGGAAAGTCAGCAATGAGCTTTTGGGAAAAAAGCACCAAAAGAAGAAAATTATGAGAAAAAAGGAAGGGATTGGTCATCAAAGCTGCTGGCACAACATGGGCTCTCGTACCCAGGAGAGCAGAGGAAAGGAACTAGTGGTACCCCAGAACCCTGGAATGACACTATAAAAAGGGGAAGCAGTCAATAGTGAATGGGCATTTAACAACAGTGAATCAAAATAGAATCATTGAGAAAACTTTCAAAGAAAGTAGTGAAAGAAAAAGAACTACTGTCCGGTATCCTAAAACAGCCACTATAGAACATATTTGGATTCGAAGAGATTCAAACTTTGCAAGTCTTAGAGGCTTGGAGAGCCATCTAAGTCTATAATTTTTTAGTTCATTTAGACCTTGCAACACGTCTTAGTGAGCACGTTGTAACTCACAAATAAAAAAAATAAAAAAAAGACAATGAAATATCTTACATCATTTTTAAGGATCCCCATCATTTATTCTGTGTCTTTTGCTTTATTACATTGCTTCTTTATTGTTTCTTGCTGTTCAATACATATATGTTCCTTGTTTGCTATTATGTGTGCATTATAGGATTATTGCTTTGCGCACCACTTGGTTCGTAATCAGCCCATTTAGCTGCAGTGAGCCAAGCCCAATCCCCTAACACCATACCTAAAAGGCCCAGGGTCCTTGCTTCTATTTTAGGCTTGAAAATTTGTCAAAAAAAGGACCCTCACACATCTGTACGTGCAAGTTAAATTTGAGCTTATATATGGAAATGAAATAAGTTATCTAACAATACATCAACATAAGAAAGCTCGAAAAGATGCAAGTTTGGAAATGACACTCAAGCAAGAAATAAAGAAACTGATGATAGGACATGACAAAGGCGCACATTTAAACAAGAAGAAGAAATTGAATAAAACAACATAGAATGTATGTGGAAAACCGTAGTGAATAGATAAAAAAAAAAACAACGGTTTGAGCAAGAACGTAACATTCCTACTCTGCTCAGCTTGTATTATCTGTCAAAAGAGATCAATTTACAATGAAATTGTCTTTTTCTCCTACCAACTCTCCACTTTCATCTCAAAATATCTACTTGGGTTCTTGCCCTAATAGCATAGCTGCATACTCCTCTTATACTCTGAGAAATATGGCTAAGTACAAGGATAGCTGTCAAGTCATTATTATCTCTTTTAGATCTTTTCACATCTATGATATTATCTATTGATTAGAGGATAAAAACTGCACCAACGTGCCACTAAGACTCGTAGGTAGGTAGCTTTGCCACTGCTTGGGACACAAGTCTTGGTCATTGAGAGGGACATCAGGAGTACTGTGATTGTTACACGTATCTCTAAGATGACTCATTATGCATTCAACCAATAAGGGATGTCCCCATAGCCTCTGACCTTGGAAAGTCACTATGTCCCTTTTTGGTGAGTGCTTGAGTACCGTATCAGGTGTAATCTCACTTCATTCCCAAGGCAGTCACGCCTTTAGCACAGACCAAGACAAGATCTCTTAGTGAACATCTCCTCTCCTTTTTCTCACAGCTGCTTCACGTGTAAAGTCCAGATTCAACCACTTATGAATTCTCTCATGCCTTAGTGGTGTTATGTACAACATCCATTTGATGTAATTACCATATATCATTACATCCACTTGTAAGCATCTTTTAAAGATGCCAAAAACCTCAAAATGTGACACTCTACCTCTCTACATAAGCATAGCAAAACTTGGTCTATTGGAATGTTATTTTTCATTTGGGTCCAACTGGGCATTTTGTCAAATTAAAGAAAAACCAAGATTATTTGGGATCGTCAGAATAATACAATCCTCTCGGTCTTAAATTATCGCAAAAATCCTTAAAAAATTCAGATTGTTTTAGGTAAGTGGGATCATCAAATCATAGGATCCAAATCGAAATTTTAACGACCTGACAACAATGACGGTTGCAATTCAATTTGCGATACAAAGCATCCTAATGGTCAAGGAAGTTGTGAGCTGGTGGGAGGTACAAAATTGCGTTACTACTATTACAATTGTGGTGATCCAAGTAAACCTCCGTACTGATGGTTTGGGAGAATGTGATAATAGTTGCAATGACAAGTGCATCGCAAAACATCCTGGTGATCAAGGAACCTGTGATGGCTACCCCGAGAGTTTCTGTCAGTGCATATACTATTGTTAGGCATATTCATATCCACCATGTATTTATTGAATCAAAATAAATGCAATAATAATAATAATAATAATAATAATAATAATAATAATAATAATAATAATAATAATAATAATAATAATAGAGCATTATAGCTCAATTGGTTGGCATGTCTTGATGTGTCATAGACATTCAAGATAGAGCATTATAGCTCAATTGGTTGGCATCTCTTGATGCATGTGTCATAGACATTCAAGATTTAAATCCTCATCTCCATTGTTACTTTCAAAAAATAAAAAGATATTTCTACAATTGTATTCTAATGTTTCTATAAAAAGTTAAAAACACCAATATTCAACAAATTCGAATTGAAATTCCAAGCACAAGCTACCACAAAAACAAAATCCAAATTACAAATTGTAATCAAACCTCAATGTCTACTAACTATATAAAATGTGTAAATAGCTTATATACCATAATGCTTTGGTTTAGTCAAATATTGTCTTATTTGGTAGCCAAAATGGTGTTTTTGGTGAGGAAAATCAAAATTTTTTCAAGTAAAAAATCAAAACAAAACTTGAAGAGAGAGGGTAGGAGGTGGAGAGGGAAAGTTCACAATACCTACATTGTGTCCGTCGGACCAAGAGAGAGAAACAGGTGATAAAGGAAACAGATCAAATGAAGAAAGGCAGGTGAGAAATGGGCTTCTTGTATGGTCAGGTCAAGAGACAACAAAAGGCTTTGAAAGAAACAATTTATAAGGGGGATTTGTTTCTTTTTTGTATATTCAGCCATCAAAGCTAGGAGAGAGAGAGAGAGACAGAGAGAGAGAGAGGGTTTTGACTTTTGTGTGAAGAACAAGGTGGCCCTCTTCGTCTCTTTCTACGTTGAGATTGAAAGAGAGAGAACTGGAAAGGCAATCTCATATTACCATCAATTCTCTCGGCTGAAAATATGGAGAAATGAGCTATCAAAATTATTTCCATTGGCTTCTCATTCTTCTTCACGACTCTAATTATAGGACTTATTAAGGTTTGTTTTTTTGAACAATTTATGTTCTGTTACTACTGCTAGATATTCAATTCCCAATCTTGAGGTTAATGGGTTATTGCTAATCTTTCATTCCATGGCATGTGAATTTAGATAGTCAGTTCACATGCCCATTTACATAAATGGTGGGCAAATCCTTTTGAAAATTCGAAGTGATAAATTTTGCAAGATGCGTGTATATGCCAAATTTTTTATTCTCCAAAAAAAAAAAAAAAAAAAAAAAGAAGAAGCGTATATGCCCTATAGCATAATTCTACTTTTTTTTGTTTTTTTGTTTTTTTATATAAAACAAAATTTCTACTCTAACGTAATCTAAATGTATATGTGTGTGAAGTTCTCTCCTGAAAACACCCTATAAGCACTTATACTAAGGGTATAAGTGTATATGTCATTGCCTCTAACATCCCATAAGCACTTATACTTGTGAAATAATCATCGCACTAAGGGTATGCAATGATACTAGTTACTGTTATGTTAGAAAGCTAATAAATAAAAAAAAAAAAAAAATATATATATATATATATATATGTTAGGATTTAGGAATGTAAACATGTTTCCTTGGTAGCTGGCCTAGTTCTGCACATATGAGTTATGGAAAAATTTTATATACTAGTTAACGTTATTTAAACTTAAAATGAGATATATATATATATATATATATATATATAATTCGATAGTTATAACAAAGTGAAGAAAATTTTTTTTTCTTTTTTTTTGAAGCAAGAGGGATTTTAAATTTGATTCTCCTAATAAAGCTACAACGTTTTGATACATTTTTTTTTAAAATTACATTTCTTTCCTTCTTCTTTTTATTGAAGGTAATATTTAATCTATTTATAAAAACAAACATAGTTATAATTATTATTATTATTATTATTATTTTCAATGAATAATAAAATTATGTTAGTTTTTATATATTGTACATGAAGCTATATCCAAGAATAACCCATCAACTTGAGGTATATATATTAAAGGGTAAATTTTAAATATAACACCTTAGGTGTAGTATATTAGTGTCTTCAATTAAATTCAAACACCTAGCTGTATTGATTAATAATACACAAACAATTTTATCTGTTCCGAGGATAATTAAATTCAATTTAATTTAATTGGAGAAGCTAATATATTGTACCTAAGTTTTACCGATTCTTGAATATGAATATTTCCAACACTTATCTACTGTTGTGTGTTAATACTTAGTATTCTCAAAAAAAAAAAAAAAAAGAGGTTTTTTTTTGTAAATTTATTTTCAATTTTACTCCTAAACTTTTTTCTTATTTTTCTTTACCCCTTATGTTATTATCATTTTTAAATCTCTCTATATTTATCAATTTTTATTGACGATTTAACTTTATCTTATGTTTTACATATATCCACATGAGAATTTTTGGACCATGACATCTCGTTTTTGTTTTACATTAATTTTTAAATTATTGGAGTATTATAGTTAATTATTAACTTATATATATATATATATATATAAACTCCTACAAGATATATCTTTCTCAACAAAAAAATCAAAATTGAAATTAGGTTTCAGATTTCCTTCACCCTGCATCTCCTTAACAATTATTTATTAAGTAAAACTTAAAAAAAAAAAAATCTTTCATATATTTTTGTTAAAATTTACACATGAATCATGATATTTGATTTTCTATATAAATTAATCTTGGTTTGGTTAATATTAATAATACATTGAGTTATATGTTTAATATATCTTTGTTGTAAACACCATTCTATTGTTAAGTGAAATTGCAACCATGCATTTCTTAAATTGAATTTTATTATTCTACACTTTAAATTTTTTATTTTATCCTTGTCATAATATAGTTGTATATTATAGATAACATTTCTTTTGTTTATATAAAAAATTTTTAAATTTTAAATTTCAAAGAAAGAGAGAGTCTAAAATAGGATCTCTAGATAATTTGTCAACAACATAAAAAATAATAGTAATGTAGATAAAATCTCACAAATGAACAAGAAATTCACAAAATAGAGAGAGCAAGTCTAAATAGGATCTCTAGATAATTTGTTAGCAACATAAAAAATAATAGTATTTTAGATAAAATTTTACAAATGAACAAGAAATTCACAAAATACACAATTGAACGATAATAATGAAGGTAATTATAATAATGTTCAAATATATATTATAATAATTATTGATTGGATCTGGTTAATGGATGTCCTTAAGAAATTTGTTAATAAACCATTCTAGGATAGTTTGATACTACTTTTATGGGAAATATAAAAATTGTAAAAAAAAAAAAAAAAAAACAGTTGCATTTTTCTTTACTATAAAAAGTTTCTAAAATTATTTCTTAAATAAATATCTTTAGAACATCCATTAACAAAATTCTTATTTATTATACAAAAGATTAGTGTTGTCCTAGATCCATGTAGCGCTTAAAGATTTAAAGACAATACTTGATCAATTGATTTTGCATAATGAAGTTTCTCAAATTAAAAATTGATCTTAAGATCACTATGTTACAATATATAAAATTATGTGGATTAATCATATTATCAATTGCAAATGAGAAGTTAGTAAAAGCTAAATTAGTAATTTACATATATTAAAAGAAGAAAATTAGATTATAAATAAAAAAAAATTAAGATATAAAAAGTTAAATAAATATTATTTAATTTATATTTAAATATAAATTGACTTCATTTATATATGATTATCAACTAGTGGTCCTATATTTAAGATTTTGTAGAGTTGAAGACTCGAACCTGAATCAAAAGGTAACAATTAATCTTGCTTGGTTTGTGTGTAAACGTAATTACACTATAAGAAAAATGAACTATTGCGGCGGGCCTAAAGCGCCGCTAAAGGTACATTTGATCTTTAGCGGCAGGTGCTATTGTAGCAGTTCTTTCCGCCACTATTGCAGTACCACTATAGATCTATTACGGCGGTAACAAAAAGCGGCTCAATAGATCTACCATTTAGTAGCAATTTTGGTATATTACGGGAGGGCAGGAAATCGCCACCATATGAGGTTAGAATTCAGGTCAATTGACCTTTTAGCGGCCGGATATGTGTGCTGCTATAGGTGACAACCTTTAGCGGTGGGCAATAAACGCCGCTATAGGGCTTCATGTACAACCAAACATACGCACCTTTTAGCAGTGGCTACACCTACCACTATATGTGCGAAGGTTTAGCGGCGGGCTATAAACGCTGCTATAGGGCTTAAATTATAACATAATTTTAAACCTTTAACAGCACTTTTTGCCTGCTGCTATAGGTTAAATTTTTTTCTCCCCAAGTATTAAAACCACAATTTTATTACAAACAACCTGTAATAATTTTAGTTCTACTAAAGCAATACCACAAATGTAACTTATTGAGAACACCACAAATGTCTCCAAACTAATATTATATTAACATAGAAATATATTATCAAATACATAACATTGTCTATAACCATCATCAAAGTTCCAAGCTAATACCACAATCAAAGTTCAAAAGTGTTTAAAAATATCCTTCAATACTTCTAAAAAATGTAGTTGTTTAAATGTAGTTTTCTATACACAAAATGTTATCGAACACCAACATAAAACTTATAAGCTGCTTAGTTGATGGGATGGAGCTAATGATTTTTGAAGAGCTGGAGATTGTTGGACCAAATGAACGTCCTACATACAAACCAAGATTACTCGATAAATGCGTGTAAATGGATCGAACAGAATGACAAATAAAGCTTAGAGATTTAGGACTTTTCATCTTGCTCATTCAGTAAATGCATACAAACCAAGATTACCTCTATTTTTTTAATAATGCCATCAAATCTGTATTAATTCGCATGGCATTTAAAAGGTATAAAGTAACTGTTTTGCTTGTAAGATAAAATTTTTAAGTCCAACCATGAGATACCCTAAAAATTATTTCTCCCAATCAAAATTATTTGTATTAAGACCCAAATCCATGTGTTTCTAACAACTAAAACGAAGCTAAGATCATTGCACAAACATTTCTCCAGTTACAATTAAGTCTGATTTTTTACTAAAACTGACTTTAAAACTAACCTCAAGGACCAAGATCTCTTAGATAAGTTAAAATTCAAAATTTATTTCAAACATATCATATGGATATGCAATAATAACCAGCTTATATAAGTATGTTGCAGACAGTATAGTGATCAAATATGTCCCGTACAAAGTGAAACTATCTGAATTTGCCAACAATTAGTTGTATCTATATTGCTACTCTACACATATATAGTCATTATCAATAGAACTCTATCATGAACTCCACATTGATTAGTAAGTAGTTTCTAATTCAAATGCTATAACAACCATATATCATTACAATTTGTCTGGCCATTACGCTAAGTCACAAACCAATTACAAAATTACTCAACCTTAAATTTTTCATTCTACGCAGCAACCATTGGAGACCCCTCAAGCTGTACCAACAAACAATTATCAAAACAAAGGCCAAAATGGTACCACCAGATTCAAACCAAAAGAAAAACACACACACACACATACACAAAGTAGAGAGCAAAAGCAGAAACCATGCAAGACAAGAGCTTGATGCAACACCCATTAGGCTACTCTTCCACTCTAACAAGCAAAACAGGGCAAACCTCAAAAGCAAAGAACTTAATCCTATAAATGTAACACCTAAACGTGTTCTCATCCACCCTCTCAATTTGCTCCACATCCAACACCAAGTACTGACTGACTAGCAACCTCATATACTCAATTGTTACAACAACAACAACAAAAAAAACCATTAAAATTTTTGTCTTCTAAGGTCACAAATAATCTATTAGAGGTTTTTGTCTTCTAAGGTCACAAATAATGTAAAGTCTAGACTTTTCCCCTATGCTTTCTCAGCAACCAAATTTGACATAGGTTTGTTAAGAACTGCAAGCAAATTAAAGTAAAGCTTACAAGTCCATGTTGCACAAAATTAGGTTTCACCATTATATAAGTCTCTTTAAATTGTTCTTGCGCACACAATGACACCAAGAGAGACAACAAAAAAAAGTACAAAATTTCAAATGGGGTTCTAATAAACTTTGCAAATACCAAATAAAATGAGAGAAACTCAAATGGGTTTTCGATAATTGAGGTAAAAATTTGAAAATAAAGAGGGAGAGAGGCAAACAGTGGAAGCAACCAAGTGAGAAGCAAACCATGGAAGCCAATCAATTAATAGTTGACATGCACCAATAATATAAACAATTAGTCCAATCTTAACGCAGCCAAATCTTAAATAATTGTATTAGAACATAATGAATTCTTTAAGAAAAAACACACAAACATTGAGATATAATTTAAGAAGAAGAAACTAACCAGTACCAACAATACAAACAATTAGTCCAATCTTAACACAGTCAAATCTTAAATAATTGTATTAGAACATAATGAATTCTTTAAGAAAAAACACACAAATATTGAGATATAATTTAAGGAGAAGAAACTAACCGGAGAGAGGTTTTGAAACTCTAATCAGTAAGGCAAAATATAATGAGTGATATCTAAAGTATTAACTACACTTATCATCACTAGACTCATCATCATTGGACTCATCATCATAGAACTCATCATTATTAGACTCATAAACATCATTGCTAAGATCTTCATCATTGATAAAGTCTTGTTTAAGTAATTCATCGTCATTGATTAACGGTGTATCATAAATGGTTTCTTCTTCATTAACTCAAGCCCAAGCATAACTGTCATTTGCATCATCACCTGCATCATCAATAGTTATATTATAAGAGACATTCTCAAGATAGTTACCCACTTCATCATCATCGTCATCATCATCATCATGTGAAACATTAATACCAACATCAAACACCTATCTAGGTTTTTTTTACCACCACCACCCAATCTTTATATCTCACATCTTCCACATAAAACACTTATAAAGCTTAAGATGCTAATACATAAGGCTCATCAATCAATCGATCACCCGTACATGTGTATCAATCGTGAAAAATTGACAAAGGGAAATCCAAACTCATCTTTTTTGCATCATCTCCCACTAATAACGTCAACCCATTAACATTTGAATAGTACATATCGATACTTGTCAGAGCAGTTCAACTCAATAACAACAATTTGTACACCATAATAAGTAGCACCACATTTAATAACAACACAAACTCCACTGTTTTGAATTTTCCTAGTTGCTTTAGAATCTTTGGTACAAAATTTCAAACCATTTGTAACATAATGCTTGAACTGTTCTGCGTTATTATCTAGATATCGAGCAAGCCATATGACTTTATCAAAGAGTTTATTTTTCTCAAAGACATCCATTGACATCACCTATTATAGACAATGACGTTTATTATAAACACATTAAAAATGCCTTTTTTATTTTATATACATTATAATCAATCTCCATTAGGAACACCAAAAAATATCACAAACACATAAAAATTTCAAGTCTTGAAGCAATGAGTCCATTACTTATAGTTGTTAATATAAATTACAGAATACAATATCCAAATAAAATTACTTTTTTTGGTAAGAGCATACTGACAAGAAAAAAAGTTTATTAAAATATATATAATAAAATAAAAACATAGAGAAGAAGATTTGGAGGCAAAGGTGTACCGGATCAAAGGAATTGCAATAGAGATGAGAGATGGTTACCAATGAGACATTCCTTGCCTTCAAACAATGCCACTCATTCATCAACAAAAATAAAAGAAGTAGATAGATAAAATAAAACCAATGACACTCATTAATCAACAAAATAAATAAATAAATAAATAAACTTACAGTGAGATTGATTTGATGGAGAAGAAGCAGTGGGTCGAGATGAGTGGGCGAACCAAATTTTAAAACTGAAACACCATCCTTAAAAGCACCAACATCACCATCCTTAAAAGAACCAATGCAAAATTCATTACCCAACATGTCTGGCATCATTCCTCAAATTCATTTACCACACACATAAAAGATGTGAAAAGATGTTTGTGTTTTTGTTAACCTTAAAAACCTTAACAATCTGTAAAAATGTACCTAAGAAAGGTGGGTTTGGTCGAAGACGAATTGGCGGAAAAGATCAAATGCGCCCCAGTCCTTGGTGTCTAGTGAAGCTGGATCGAAATCCAATCTTGATGAGGCTACTCGACCCGTCGACAAGAGAGAATGGCGAGGCAGAAGACTGGGCTTGGGCCTAAGCTGTGGCCAGGCCTGAAGAGAGTGGCAATGGCAAGGATGCGAGGCGGTGGCGGCAGAGATGGAGTTGAAGCTTGGTTATGGCACTAAAGAGATTTGTGAGTAGAGAGATTTTGAGAGAGTGAGATTTTGGGGGTAATGGCGCTGAAATGAAAAACTATGTGGGAAGGCAAAAAAACAAAAAAAAAAAAAAAAAAAAAAAAGGGAAATTTTGGGGCTAAAGAGGGAAATTTAAAGGTTAATTGTGGTGGTCCAACTCGCTGCTATAACTAAGAAAAAGCACTACAAAATAGGTACCTATTGCGGCGGTCATTTCAACGCCACTACAACTTACATATTGCGGCAGTTTTTGATACCACCACTATAGTATCCCCGCAAAATGCTATATTTATTGCGGCAGGTTTTTGGAGCGCCGCTATATCTAAGTTAACGTTGCTAAAACACATATATTGCAGCAGTTCAATATACCACCGCTGTAGTGTGCCACAAAAGACTAGTACTACTGCGACAATCCGAAAAAATGCCGCAATATGCGACATATAGCAGCAGTTTTTGCACCCGCCACAATAGCTCGGTTTTCTTGTAGTGTTAGTTAATGTTAAAAAATTTACCTAAATTTAATACTACTTATGATTTTTTTTTTTAAACTTTAATAAGATAGAACATATGGTAATCTTTGTTGTGTTGTGATTTTTATTGAGTATATGTGATTAGTTTCTTTTTGTTAATTAATTTTATAGTTTATAAATATTAGATTCTTAGTGTTTTGCACTCATTAACTCACTCGGCATAAAGATTAAAAAACTTAAGTGGACACATGTCATAAACTTAAGTGGATAATTATAGTGTGGTCCTCACATAAATTTAGACACATGGCGCAAAATTGGATTCTAATTTCAAATTCTAATAGAATTTTCTCTAAGTTTTGTCTATTAATATACATACATACATATATATATATATATATACACACACACACTAGCTTGCAACCTCATGCATATGCATAGATATAGTTAAAAGATATACATTAACATGCATAGAATAATTCTTACATATATAATTTAAATATTATTGATAGTCATTCTTATTTTTTTTTTAACTCTTTCAAAAGTCTTGTAATAATATTATTAGGTATTGTCCTTTTTTTATGTTTATTAATTCTAGATTTTTTGGTTTTTGCACGTAATAAGTCACTTGGATGAATATTTATGATGCAATCTCACATTGGACTCTAAAATTTAAAAAAAAAAAAAATCTCTCTAAGAGAGAGAGAGAGAGAGAGAGAGAGAGAGAGAGAGAGAGAGAGGAATGTTAATGGATGTTCTTAGGGTAATGACTAACAATCTATTTTAAAAAAGTTTTATGAGTAAAGGGGAAAAAAAAAACAATTAATATTTGGACAACTTTTTCATTTTCTATAAAAGCAAAGTCAAATTTTTTTAAAAATAAATTGTTAACCATTGCCCTAAGAACATCCATTAACATGACTTTATATGATATTAAATTTCTTTATAACCACCCTAAAAAATATTCCTAAAATCGGTGCCACTGAGTGCCCAAATTCATTAGATCCCATACAAGACACTGATCTTGCTGCGAGTCGTTTTGTATCAAAACAAACCAAACTGTTGATAAGATGAAAAAAGGGGAAATATATACATATATATATATATATATATATATATATATAATTATAGGGAAATGCTAACGAATGCCCTTAGGGCATTGGTTAACAATCCATTTGAGGAAAGTTTTTATGGGAAAATAAAATAAAGCAATTTATATTTTGACAGTTTTTTTCATTTTCCATAAAAGTGATGTAAAAACTTTCTTAAAATAGATTGTTAACCAATACCCTAAGGGCATTCATTAGCATAACCCATAATTATATAATGATTATAATCCCTTACATATCACTAGGGGAGGACATGCAAACAAATCTGGTTACATTTTTCTAGGGGAGGGGCATGGAAACAAATCTGGGTGCTTCGTAATTACGCGAAGGATTATCCGTTACATTTCTCTAGGAAGCGGGTATGCAATTGCAAACAAATCTTCCTGCCCCGTAATAAATTAGTAATGGACTTTGTGACTCCCTCAACTCTTGTCTTTTAGTGCTAAAGCCAAATATTCATGAAAACAAAAAGTTATATACTATATTCTATACGTTTGATAAAGCCAAAAACGTGTAGAGGCATGCAGTCCGTTACATACACAGTGAGAGTTTGGATGCAGCTTATTCTTGGCTGCGTTTCCGGTTCTGCGTTTTCCCCTTTTTTTTTTATTTTTTTAAACGTGCATGAACAGTAAACGGCACTGTTCATGCACGTTTTTTCCACTGTAGCAACACTGTGCGGGAGACAAGATCACTGTTCACGCACTGTTCGACACTGTTTACGCACTGTTCACGTACTTTTTTAGCAATTTTTTATAAAAAATGGGTCCTGCAGTACTATTCACACATTAAAAAATTATTTTGCTACAGTGATTTCAATTTCAGTTTTCAGTTCAGCAAAAATAAGCTCTATCCAAACAGACCCACAGTTTTGAGTAAACTTTTTTGTTTTGTTTTTTTCCTTTTTGAGAGGAAGAAGAAGAAAGAAACGGTGCAGTTGAGAAATGAATGCTACTTTAATCTGTTGGCTTTCACGAGAAGTTTGTGGTATAAAATGCTTAACTCTTAAAACACTCCAATCTCTAATATCTTAACTTCAGGATCAAGTCTTGCGTGTCCCAGTACTCCCCACTTTCACTCAGCTCCCACATTTTTATTTTTATTTTTTCCTTTCAATTCACTTTTAAAAATGTTCTATAATTTATTCATTCATGCCAACTTTTTTTTTTTTTTTTTAATGTTATTCTGCAATTTATATATATATATATATATATATATATATATATAAATTCATCCATCTATTAATTAATGGAATCCTTGGTTTATATGCAACCTATTCCGGCCCCGACTACATTAGATTTGATACTACTGCTACTAGTGCATGCGCCTTTAATTAAATTCTTCACGTTCTGGTGCTTTCCAAAAATACTTATCTTCTTCCAGTTATGATAATGCATCACAATTTCCCACTCATTTATACCAAAGTTACAAAACTTTTACTCGATAAGACGGCATTATTAATTTGGGTCATGTTAATAGATACCTTAAAGCAATTGTTAATAAACCATAATAGGAAAGTTTTAACACTACTTTCATGATAAATATAAAAATTTGTCAACAACATTTATTATTTTATCATTTTTCCAATAAATTGTTTCTAAAGATAGTTCATAAACCAAAACATTTTCCTATTAATTTATGGATTTGCTTTACTTGAATTCACACTCTCAAAATCATGGGTTTGACTTACTTTCAGTACTTTTTTAATTAGAATTTCTTTTTGCTTAATGAGAAACTGTCACGTCATCCACTAACTAAATAAAAAGTGAAAATTAAAACCCATTACCACTTGTCATTGTATATTTAAAACAAAAATACACACCCAATTAAAAAAGTACTGGAGGTAAGCTAAACTCCAAAAATATTTAAGAAAATGTTTTACTAAATAAAACTTATAATAATGTGGCAATATATGTGATTGGTGGAGTTCAATTACCTAATAAATGAATTTTTAAATTGTCTTTTTTATAATTAACGATATATCAATTTGTAAGTTCTATTAAGAGTTAATAGATGTCATTGATTTAGAAAATTTTTTTCAGAAATTTTTTATGGGAAAAGATTTAATTTTTTCACAACTTTTTATATTTCCAATGAAAGTGGAGTAAAAAATTTTCTTAAATGGTTTATTAACAGTTGTCTTAAGGACACCCATAAAAAAAAAAAAAAAAACACAAATATATATTTATTTTTTATTTTTTTGAAAAGCCCAAAAGTCAGTCTTCTCATAAATAAAAACGCTCAATGGTAAATCTCGAGTTCTTATGATAGGAACAAATTTATTTAAGCTATTGCAGTGTTTATGCTAGTGAATTTTTGGTCAAATTGTGCATTAAATGGATCCGACCATTGGTGCGACTAAAAACATCCAAATAGTGTAAAGAGGTCTAAATACCCTTGTTTATCAATTAAAAATAAATAAATAAATAAATATATATATATATATATATATATATACACACACATACTACACATTCAATTCATTTTAGCTTTATTACGTACTCACGCATAGTCGTGTTAAGACAGTGCATAATTTTTCTTTTTACCTTTTCTGTGGGAATTGCAATAAGTAACTAGGCATCTCGATGGAAACTGGGTCAAATAAAAGGTATAAAACTAAAGAAAATGACAATTAATAAAATAAAATAACATAAAATAAATTATCTTCAGGGAGAGCAACTAGGCCAACAGGATCTCTTGACATCACAATATATTCGTAGGGTCACTAAAACAATGGGAAGATACTTAGATTTCGGGTAGCACAATTGCTTAACCACGTTTTCTTTTTTTAATATAAATAAAGCCAAACAATAGAAGATCCACTTTAGCTAAGTGCTAGTTGACACAGTAGTAAGTGTGCGTTTAAATACCGTTTATTTTACAGAAAATTGAAAACAATAAAAAATCATTTTCCAGTTATTGTTCACTTTTAAAATTACTGTTTACATACCTATTTGCACTGTTCATGTCTTATAAATAATGCAATAGGCGTTGGTTTTAAAAAAAATATATATATAAAAAAAAAAAAAAAATGCCTGAAACGCTAGACGTGAACGCCAGACACGCAAAACAAACAGACCCTAAGTATTTAGGATTGAATCATTAAATAGGTAGAATATATTAAAGCATGTCAAGGAAAAATTATTTATGTGAGTCTCCACAGCTTTGCTAGAAATGGTTTGATCAAAGCAACAACTCTCTTAAAACAGTGGTCATTTCTTCTTCTTCTTCTTTTGCTGAATAAAGTGGTCATTTCATGCGTCACTAATGGTGATCGTAAATAGTACAACATCTTCATTTAGTTCCCCTTGTTAATTTTTCAGCCCATGGAAATGTGTGAGTGTAAGAAATCAAAGTCTAACTTTATCGTGTGCTCGATCTCTACCATTTTGCAAAACACCAATAAAAGGGCATTTGATATTGTTGTAGTATGAATGGTAAATTATTTTTTTGGGCATTTGATGATATGAAATCATTCAACCTCTGATTAAATTGTCAAAATTTTTGTAATTTAGTATTTTAGTAAAGAAGATGGCATTTTAGTTTAGTTTTCTTCAATGACATGGATTCCATTTAGGCCCCCTTGTTAATTTTTCAGCCCATGGAAATGTGTGAGTATAAGAAATCAAAGTCTAACTTTATCGCGTGCTCTCTACCATTTTGCAAAACACCAATAAAAGGGTATTTGATATTGTTATAGTATGAATGGCAAATTATTTCTTGGGCATTTGATGATATGAAATCATTCAACCTCTAATTAAATTATCAAAATTTTTGTAATTTAGTATTTTGGTGAAGAAGGTAGTATTTTAATTTAGTCTTCTTCAATGACGTGAATTCCACTTAATTCAACAGATAAAATCTCTTAATAGATCTGGTAAATTAGAGAAAAACTAAAGCACTTCAAAGTTATAATCGAAATTAATTGCACAAAGATTAATATATTGAATGTTTCCTTTGGACCAATAAATCCAAGATCAACAGGTAGTACAAGATCTGAGAGATCTAAAAAGAAAGGAAGTGTCAAAAGAAAAGGCCAAAGATGAAAAGCAAAAAGAAGCCAGAAAATTAATTGGCCATTGGGGTGAGTAAGATTAGAGTCCTGCAGAACCAACAAGCTTGGTTAAGCCATAAGTAAGTCCCATTGCCAACCAGCCCCCAATCAACACCCTTAAAGAGGACTTCACCACAGGTGCCTTCCCAAGCAAAGCACCAAGCCCACCAAAAGCTAACAAAGCCAAGCTCACAACCGCTATGACTACCCCTACTCTCACAGCATAGTCCTTTACAAAGGCAGCCCCAAGTAATGGAACCAAAGCCCCCACAGCAAACGCAAGTGCTGACGCTCCAGCTGCTTGCCATGGATTTGGTAATTTCTCTTTCCCAGCATCTAGCTCCTCGGCTCCCATGTCCTCTCTCTTCATTTGAGCCATTTCAATATCATATTGTGAGTAAACCGAGACAAGCTCTCCTATAGCCATGCTACAAGCTCCAGCAACTAAACCAGCAATCCCAGTGAGGATCATCGTCTTAACATCCTTTTTCACAGCTCCAACTCCCATCATGAGTGAAGCTGTGGAAAGTAACCCATCATTGGCACCCAACACAGCCGCTCTAAGCCACTGTGCTCTCTTTGCATAATCGAAAACTTTGATTTCTTGTACTTCTTCTTGGGTTTGTTGCTCAATATCTAGAGGTTTAACAGAGGGTAGGTCATGGATTTGATTGGTAGATGCCATGGAATTAAAGGAAATTGAAGCACAAAAAAGGAAGGTATATGTGATAAATAGAGAAGTAAAAATTAGAAAATGAGATTGGATATGGAAGAGTGTGGAGGGCACACGCCTCAGGGTTTGGTATTTATAGACAGCAAGTGTGTGGTAGACATGTGGTGGATGCCACTTTGGACAGGTGGAAAGATTAAATTGTGTTTTGTATTTGGAATCTAATGCGTCCACACTAGCTTGAAAGCTCACAAAACGTTGATATCAGTCAAGTAGAGCCCACAGGGCATTCTTTTTCGTTCATCAAAAACAAAAAAAAAAAGTAGAGCCCACGATGCTTATTCAACAAGAAAGAAAGAAAGGAAAAAAATAATGCTAATTAATAATAAAAAATGTCCAGGATGCCCATTTCTTTTCCTTTTTTATTTCAAAGTTGAATATTATGAGTTTTTTTTTTTTTTTAAATATGAATAAAATTTAGTTACGAAATTGGATAAAGTTTAACTATAAAATTTGTTGTAGTCTTAAACTACAATCTTACTCGATATCTTTTTATTGGAGGTGAATTTTGACAAATCCGCCATTAGATTATATTTTCTTCTTATATCTTCCATACTTACAAAATTTCTAGAAAATTAAAAATTAATAGCCATGTCATCAATAAATTTTTTAAATCATAAGTTTAGTTTAAAACTATGCATAAAATATAAATTTATAGATTATATAATAAATAATATCCGATTAATAAAAATTTGACATGTGTATTAAGAGCGTAAAGAATATGCAATTCAACGGTTAAATTTTCAAAATCTGTAATAATGCATATTTTATTGAATAAGATTGTAGTATTAAAGTACAACAAATTTTGTAACTAAATTTTATCTTTTCAATAATAATAATTTGATTGATTATCTATGAGCTAGCACGTGCAGAGAGCTATCAATACATAAGTTTTAATTAGCGTGTGTTTGGATTAGAATGAAAAATGAAAATTATTTCACTATTCAACTTATTTTTGCTACTATTTATGGGCCCCACTGCACTTTTTGACATTATTCGTGAGCTCTATTGTACTATTTTAACTAACTTTTACCTTTATTTATTGTACTTTCAGCAATAATTTTTCAATTTCAGCAAAATAAGCAGTATCCAAACATATATTTAATATAAAAATTCACACACATACTCTACAAAAGATAATGACAATAATCAATATTAATTATATTAAAATGGTGGCTCACTGTTGTTTCTTTCCTTCCCTTATGCTGCTGCACTCATGGCTAGGCTAGCCTGAGATAATTTGAGGCCTAAGGCAAAAATTTTAAAGGAATCTTTTACATCTAAATATCACTTAAATAATATTTAGTTTATTTTTTATTTCAAATCTATAATTAATTCATACTTATTAATATGACCAAGTCACCTAAAGTGAGCTAATGATACTTACTATATAAGTTTTACAAACTACAATATCACAAAGAAAAAAAAAAGTTATTCAAACATTCATTTATTATACTTGTGAGGGCAAAAGTGTTAGAATATGTTTTTGGGCCTTGGGCTTAATCCGATGGTACTAACTTGTCCGAGAAAGGTTTAATGGTAATAAAATTCCAAACTTAAAAACCCACAAGCAAACTGTTGTGGTAGAGGCTAGTGAGAATGGTCCGAGGAGGGGCATATCCTTGGCTAACTAAGGTAAAGATCATATGATATGCCATGATGTTTAGGAGAAAATTCTAGAAAGCCTGGTGGACAAAGATATACTCCAGAAGAACACAAAAAGGAAGGACGAATAGGAAATATCTTATAGAAAGCAACTACCACCGCATTAAAGACTCTGCACCTACCTTTCTGGCCACATTAATGAGGAAATAACATCTAAACAATGGTGATCAGTCTTACAGCTATTGTTTGAAGACTTCAAGAAGGCGGTGGATGGGACAAGTATCGGGATGAGTGATCTGAGCCATACGTGGAAGAAGGAGGCAAAGAGAAAGGGGATATAAAAAAGAAAAGAAGAAGGGAAGAGGAGAAAAAGGGGACACATCGTTCTGAATTGTAATCCATTTCTAAAGCAAAAGAAAGCAATGCAATTGTTCTTGCGCTCGTCCGAAGACACTTTCTGCTACATAAATGTCTAGTTGTATGTGAATTATGGATCTAGCCTATTAATTTTGTTATCTAATATCTATAGAACCTAGGTTTCAAGCTCACTCTCTATAAATTTCATTGTATTGAGCTTTTTGGGTCGGTTCCCTTCATACTATGGGAGTCTGTTACAAATTGCGTCCTTACAATTGGTGTCGTCTATGGGAAATCTTGTGTTCTAGAGTGTGTATCACTATGGTAGATTCAGGTTCACACCATGCAGAGTCGATGGGGTCCCAACATAAGGAGCATTTTGTACGTTTGGAGCATGAAAGAAAACGGGAGGGCAGTGTGCACACAGCGCATATTGTTAGGAGCCATTCAAGTGGTGGAAGCAGGATTTCTCATGAGAAAAATGATAGGGCCATGCAAAGAGAGATTGATCATCGGAAGAAGAAGCTACGTCGTGAGAGACGAAGGCGAACTCCCTCTCCTTTCGATTCTACTTCTTTTGAGGATTCCTAGGGTAGCAATTATAGACTCAGGTCCAGAACTCTTCCTAGTGAATCTTTCTCTTATGAGGAGGATTATCTTCGTGATCGTGAGAGTAAGAAGTCATCCTCTAGGGGCTTGGGAAATGATGCCATGAGCAAGGCCTTGCATCAGCTTTCTAAGTTGCCTTTCACAAGCAGAGTGGAGAAGGGGAAGCTTTCACGATGATTCACTTAGCCCACGTTTACCATATACAATGGACAAACAGACCCAATGAAGCACGTGAGTCTTTTCAATCAAAGGATGGCAATACACTCTAAAAATGAAACATTAATGTGCAAAGTCTTTCCTTCCAGTCCGGGACCTGAAGGCAGATACTATCAATTCCTACATGGAACTCACTAGGGCTTTTAGATCTAGTTTCATCACTTGCAGTAGAGTTCCTCGGCCTCTGGATTCATTATTGTCCATGGTCATGAGGGAAGGGGAGTCCCTGAAAACATACTCAGACAGATACTAAGAGATGTTTAATGAGATCGATGGTGATTTTGATGAAGTGGCAATCAACACTTTCAAAGTCGGCCTTCCAACTGAGCATGATTTAAGGAAATCTTTGACCAAAAAGCTAATAAGGAATGTATGTCGGCTCATGGACCGCATTGATGAATATAAACGGGTTGAGGAAGATCGGCAGCAAAGCAAGGGGAAAGCGAAGGTTATCCCTCAAGAGAGGAAGGATTTCGGGTCGAGCAGATACAGTAACAACAAGATCAGGAGAGATTTTGTTGGGCAACCTGGTTCAATCCCTCCTCAGCAAGTAGTTAATACTTTATTTCGGGAACCTGTGCAACAAGTGTTGGAGAAAATTCGACATGAACCTGTTGACACCTCATTTTGCAACCCGCATTTAACCTCACTTGGAGGGTAAAAGGGTAATTTCACCTTAGAAATATGCATCTTGATTTTGGTCATTAGATCCTTAATCTCATTTCACCAAAATGATCTTGATGTTGTAACGATCAAATCGATTAGTTATAAGCCCTAATCGGACCATCAGATTGAAAGTTATCATCAAATCAAGTTTTAATGGCCAAGATGCACTATCACAAATTGAGTCCGACCTTATGTGATTATGAACAATTAATTCCAATTGGTTATAATTATAATCAATTTGAAATTAATGATGTGTCATAATTTGATTGGTTAGGACTACATTTTATGGTAAGGTTGCATACACCTAATTAATTAGATAGTTAAACATTAATTATTCAATGAGTAATTTGTGCAATTATCTTTTAATTAGGGTAAATTTGGAACTAATTAGGTCTGAAATGGGAGTGATTGGAGCCTATTAATGTTAATTGGAAACTAATTTGGGACCTATTAATGTTAATTGTGCTGAAACTATTTTTCTAAGAAATGACCTCTACTCACTATTTCATTGATATCTCTCAGAATATTTTGAATCTGTGAATGAGGTTAATTTTCCCAGAAACTAGACATCCAGGGCTTCAATTTGAGCACAAGAACGACACAATTCCAATCAAAATTGAGTCAGATATGAGTTTTCAAATTTGGCTCTACGGGCTGTTACAGCAGCTACGGGAAAACCGAATTTTGGCTTGCTCCCCACTCCCACAAATCTCTCCATTTAATACACCAAATTTCCCCAAAGGCTAAAATGAGGTCTAGGTTCATGATTCATTGTCAACCCTCATTAATGGCCTTCCATTCCTATTTCCTCCACCACTACTATATAAACCCACCTTTCCTTTATTTCAAGACACAGAAAAACCCCCCTCTCTTCTCCTCTCTTGAGTTCTAGGAAGTTGAGTAGTCTTGTCATATTTTGGTCTTCTTGAGACTCAAAGTATTGAGTGAGACTTACTCTTTCTTTCCTAACTCTTCTTTTCCTCCACCCATAAGACCTCCCTCAAAAGTCTCCTCATCCACCATATTGATCTTGAATGAAGGTATAATTCCTTTTCCTAACTTGTTTTTTGTGTTGCCATGATAAGAGTTTAGGATTAAAGCATGATAGTAACTATTTAAATTTCCTTGAATATGTTTGAATGTTCTTAAATGTTATTATGTGTTCTTTACATGTTCTTGGTTGTTCATCACATGTTCATGCGTAACATTGATTTTAATCCTAAATTCACATTAAAAATATGAAAAACATGTTTGTTTCATAATTCTTTCAAATCCTTGAATCTAGGGTATCACCATCCACACACATTCACTAGAATTCATTTTTCAATCCAAATGCAATGCTTAATAAATTGAATTAGGGTTTATCACATGCACATACATTAAATTCATCATGTAAATTCATTGACATATTGGATGATATGATATGAACGTTGGCCACCATAGTCTAGAAGACCGGTTTTACCGGGCAAGGTGGGTGCCTAACACCTTCCCACCTTGTAACATAGCCTCCGAACTTAGATCAAGGGTTAGTAGATCAAATGCTTGTCCATGTAATTTTCAATTTTTAGATTGTAACTAGGAAACAAAGCCATGTACTTTTTCTTAGATTGTATCTAGGACCAAAGCCATGTAATTTTCCTATAATCAATGTAAATTCAATTGAAAGTTAATAAAATGAGGAATTTTTTTAATTTTGGTTTTCTTATTTTTTCAATAATTAAATAAGTGGCGACTCCATTGTAAAACCCTTAATCTAAAGGGAAAAATATAACTAGTCGAACCTCCATTTTGAGAGACAATAACACAACTCCACCCATTCACGTGGGTTGGGCCCGAACTTATTATAAAATGGGCCGGGGGCGCGGTCTCTCACAGAACCATACTTCAAGTGGCCTAACAAGATGGCAGGGGACCCCACGAAATGCAATCAGAACCTCCATTGTCATTATCATTAGGAGAGGGGTTATACCACTAAGAATTACAGGACCTTGTGGAGTCATTTGGAGCAGTTGGTCAAGGAAGGAAGGAAGGTTAAAGCAGTTTCTGTATCGGCCCAATGGGCAAGGAGATCATTCTAGTTTGGTAAATCAAGGTAACAATGTTTCGAGACCTCCTTTAGGCACAATTAATGTTATTTTTGCTACACCAAGTAGGGCTGGTTCTCTTCCTTTCAGGGTGATGTCGGTGGCACGGACCCTTACCGAGGAGACTAACTCCAAGCCGAAAAGGGTTAAAAGGAATGTCCCACCTGTTCTAAGCTTCTCGGAAGAAGATAAGATTGGAACTATCCAACCCCACGATGATGCTTTGGTGGTCATGTTGAGGATAGGGGGTTACGACGTAAAGAGGGTCATGGTAAACCAGGGTAGTGGTGCAGATATTATGTATCCAGATTTGTACAAGGGGCTGAAATTAAGGCAGGAGGATTTGACATCTTATGATTCACCGCTGATCAGTTTTGAAGGGAAGGCGGTTATACCAATGGGACAGATTAGATTCCCTGTCCAGTCAGGTTCTGAGGTTGTAGAAGTGGATTTCATTGTGGTAGACGCCTATTCTCCCTATACGGCCATTGTTGCCAGACCTTGACTTCATGCCTTAGGTGCGGTCTCTTCAACTCTGCATTTGAAGGTAAAATTTCCTTCTGGAGATCAAATTGAGGAGATAGCTAGGAGTTAGTCCATGGCTAGGCAATGCATGGCCGCTGCAATTCTGCATCAGCCTGGACAAGAGTCATCGGGCCTCGGCCGAGGGGGGCTTACAGCAATCACTGTCTTCGGCCACGCCCAAGATGGCAGAAGTAAAGAAACCCATGTGTGAGGAGCTAGAGAAGGTTTTTATCGACGATAATCCTGAAAAGTTCTTTCAAGTGGGAATTTAGTTGCCCTCTCAAGAAAAGGCGGAACTGGTTGTGTTTTTGTAAGAGAATGTGGACGTATATGCGTGGAATGCTTATGAAGCCCCGAGGGTTGATCCAAATTTCATCTGTCAGCATTTGAATGTGAATCCAACTGTGGTGCTGAGGAAGCAACCACCTCAGCGCTTATCCAAAGAGCATGCTGAGGCTATTAAGGAAGAAGTGCTCAAACTCAAGAAGGCTGGTGCAATTAAAGAAGTATTTTATCTAGGTAGTAAAGAAGAAAAACGGGAAGTGGAGAGTATGCGTAGACTTCACGGATTTGAAAAAGGCTTGTCCTAAAGGCCCATTTTCAATGCCTCTCATAGATCAGCTAGTGGACACTACTGTAGGGCATCCTTGGATAAGTTTTTTGGATGCTTTTCAAGGTTATCATCAAATACCTTTAGCTTTGGATGATCAGGAGAAAACAGCCTTCGTTACTCCTACGGGGAATTATCATTATAAGGTGATGCCTTTTGGTTTAAAGAATGCAGGAGCTACTTATCAAAGGATGATGACCAGAATGTTTGAACCACAATTAGGAAAGACTGTTGAAGTGTATGTAGATGATATGGTGGTGAAAAGCAAAATGGTTTCCCTACATATAGCGGATTTGAGTGATACTTTTCAAACACTAAGGAAATATAGGTTGCCCCTAAATGCTTCTAAATGTTCTTTCGGGTGGGATCTGGTAAGTTCCTGGGTTATATGGTAACCCATAAGGGAACTGAAGTTATCCTGCGAAGGTCAAGGCAATTAATAGCTTACAACCACCTTGGAATCCTAAAGAAGTTCAGAGGTTGACAGGGATGACTGCTGCCATCAATCGGTTTATTTATCGGTCAACAGATAGGTGTAGACCTTTCTTCCGGTTGCTGAACAAACAGAAGGGGTTCGAATGGATAGAGGAATGTGCTTTAGCTTTTCAGTAGCTTAAGGAGTATCTTTCGCGCCCACCCATTATGTCACGGCCAGAAGTTGATGAAGTTCTATTCGCATATATCGTTGTAGCTGACCATGCTGTTAGTTTGGTTCCAATACGAGTTGATAACAACGTACAAAAGCCAGCTTATTACGTAAGCAAATCTTTACATAAGGCCGAGGTCCATTATTTGCCATTGGAAAAGGATATCCTAGCTGTGGTGAACGCCACTCGTAAGCTTCCCCATTATTTTCAATCTCATACTATTATGGTTCTAACCCAACTTCCTCTTAAGTCTATACTTCGAAGTGCTAATTACACGAGCAGGATTGCTAAGTGGGGCACCATCTTAGGGGCTTTTGACATCAAGTATATGCCTTGTACTTCCGTAAAAGGTCAAGTGCTTGCTAATTTGGTAGAAGAGTTCAATGAGCCTTCATTAGAAAAGAACGTTAAGAGGTTGGACATGGATGAAAAATACGTTGGCATGATCTTGTGTAAGGAGCCTTTGACATGGAAAGTATACGTCGACAGGGCAGCGAATCAAAGAGGATCTGGTGTAGGATTAGTCCTGGTGTCTCTTGAGGGGCTTACCTTTGAGAAGTCCTTGAGATTGGGATTCTCGGCCACTAACAATGAAGCAAAATATGAAGCTTTACTGGTCGGAATGGATATGGTTCAGAAAATGGGAGGAAGAACGATGCAAATGTTCTCGGATTCACAGTTAGGTGTGGGCCAAGTAGAAGGGACGCTAGAGGCTAGAGATTTAAGAATGCAAGAGTATTTAGCCTGAGTTAGCTATTTACAATCAAAGTTTGAATATTTTACTTTGTTGCATGTCTCCAGAAGTATGAATACCTACGCTGATTCCCTGGCTACCCTCACAACGTCCTCGACACAAGGCTTACCTTGGGTCATCCTTATTGAAGACTTGTGTAAACCCTCTGAAATGGATGTCGATACCATTCAGATTCATCAAATAAGAGTAGAGCCTAGTTGGATGGATTCTATAGTGTCTTTCCTTAAAAATGATATCTTACTCGAAGAGAAATCTAAGGCAGATAAGATACATAGAAAAGCACTACGGTTTTGGTTATCCGAGGATCAAAAGTTGTACAAACGCTCTTTTTCAGGGCCATATTTGTTGTGTATACATCTAGAAACAACGAAATTACTCTTAGAGGAATTGCATGAAGGGATTTGTGGAAGCCATACAGGAGGGAGGTCTTTAGCCCATAGAGCCCTTACCTAGGAGTATTGGTGGCCTAACATGCAGAAAGAGGCACAAGATTATGCAAAAAAAGTGTGATCAGTGTCAGAGGTATACTCCCAACATCCATCAACCAAGAGGTGTCCTTAACCCTTTGTCTAGTCCTTAGCCATTTGCTCAATGGGGCTTGGACATTGTAGGGCCTTTCTTGAAAGCATCAGGTAATAGAAGGTGGTTGCTCATTGGGACAGATTATTTCACTACATGGTTCAAAGTTGAACCATTGTCAAATATTAGGGATGTGGACGTGAAGAAGTTTGTTTGGAAAAACATTGTCACCAGGTTTGGGATCTCTCATACTCTTATTTCTAATAATGGCTTACAATTTGATAGCAAGGCCTTCAGAAGGTATTGTTGTGATCTCGGCATCACGAATAGATATTCCACTCCAGCCTATCTGCAAGGAAATGGACAGGTCGAGGCGGTGAATAAAGCCATAGTCAATGGGCTCAAGAAGAGACTGGACGATGCTAAAGGGAGGTAGGTGGAAGAACTGCCATATGTTTTGTGGATGTATCGAACTACGCCTCAAAAATCCGCTAAAGAGACACCCTTTTCTATGACTTATGGAGCTGAAGCTGTTATTCCTCTAGAAACCGGGTTTCCAACACTGAAAACAAGCTCCTTCATCCCCAGCAGTAATGACAGCTTATTGGAAAAAAGATTAGACCTAGTTGAGGTACAACGAGAGAATACTATGGTTCAGCTAGCTTACTACCGGCAAAAACTCAAGTAGGGATATGATTCTTATGTGAAGTTACGACCATTGGCCCCTGGAGATTTGGTGTTAAGAAAGGTCTTGGGTACTGCCAAGAACCCAGCATGGGGAAAATTGAGACCTAATTAAGAAGGATCTTACCGTATCATTTCAGTAGCTGGTATAGGGGCGTATTATCTTGCTGATTTAGATAAAAATGTTGTACAACGGCCCTGGAATGTAAATAATCTGCGAAGGTACAATTATTAATGAAAAACTTTTTTCCCATTTTAGTTCTGTTATCATTGTGTTGCATTGATTACCAACTTTCTAAGTATCAAACAGAAACTCGATCATGTCTGGCTCCTCAGACCACATACCGTGTGGAGATTGATATTATTGTTAAATGTTGAACAAAACTTTAGTTAACTATGGTCCTCGGATCATCTACTTTGGAAAAATTGACATTTTACATCATTTTTTCTAAGTATCAAACAGAAACTTGGTCATGTCTGGCTCCTCGAACCACATACTTAAATGTTGAACAGAACCTTAGTTAAGTCTGGTCCTCGGACCACCTACTTTGGGAAAATTAACATTTCAATTCATTTTTCTAAGAATCAAACAGAAATTTGGTCATGCTTGGCTCCTCGGACCACATACCTTGTGAAAATTGATATTTTGTTAATGGTTAAACAGAACCTTAGTTAAGTCTGGTCCTCAGACCACCTACTTTGAGCAAATTAATATTTCAGTTCATTTTTCTAAGTATCAAACAGAAACTTGGTCATGTTTGGCTCCTCGGACCACATACCTCGTGAAAATTGATATTTTGTTAATTGTTATACAGAACATTAGGTACGTCTAGTCCTCGGACCACCTACTTTGGAGAAATTAACATTTCAGTTAATTTTTCTAAGTATCAAACAAAACCTTGGTCATGTTTGGCTCCTCGGACCACATACTTCGTGAAAATTGATATTTCGTTAATTGTTAAACAAAACCTTAGTTACGTCTGGTCCTTGGACCATCTGCTTGGGGAAAATTGACACTTCAAATAAAAATGAACAGAGCTATTGTGATGTCTCAGATTTCGGACCACATACCTTGTGAAAATTGATATTTAGAGAAATTAACCTTTCTATTCATCCTCTTTTAATAATCAAATAGAGACGTGGCTATGTCTCAGGTCTCTGACCATATTTATCTCCTTTGGGGTATATGTGTATTTTTATGTGTATAGCTGTCTACCGTTGCACATAGACAGCATAATTTTAACATATGAGTTATTCATTGAAGGAATTTTGTCAGATTGCATGTATTGCGAGTTATGTTAAGATAAAGAGTTAAGTATCATAATAAGAGAAACTTGTGAGCAATTTGAAATCATAATCTAGAATTTGTCATTACAAATATGCATGATTACATTGTTTAAAAAAAAAATACATAGGCAAGATTACAAGAAGGGGCATAGGGCAAAGGATATCCTAGCCTATTTCTTAGGTTTTGGTGGAATATCTTCTTTTGTTTTGTCCTCGGCTCTTTCAATTTGGACTCAGCTTCTTTTGACTTGGGAGGCACTTCTTTGATGGTAACGAGCGCGATAGGAGAGCTATCCTCGGACTGAGTCATGGCTTCTTTTCCTTGGCCTTTATCCCCTATCTACTCTCCTTAATCCCCAGCTTTGTTAGGACCTTCAGATGTGTCCAAAGGAAGAAGAGAGCTTTGTGTGGTGTAGGGTTATGTGAGAAGAACTGGCTCAGGGACGGTTGGAGGAAGGGGGGTAGCTTCAATCTCGCGAATATCTGAAGGGTACCATATTTTTTCAGCTTTCCTCCACTCTGAAGTAGAAGGGACTCCTGCCACATTAAGGGCTTTCGCCCATACTAATTGCTAATACTCCCTACATTCTTTAGCTAGCTCTTCGGCTAGCCGAGTCTCAGTTTCCTCGACGCCCTTATTGTAGGAAGCCATTGAAGCAGCTTCCGCGGTCTCTTTGGTAAGCTGGGTTACTTCCTTAGCCTGAGCAAGCTTTTTCTTCAAGTCCAAAATTTCTTGCTTGGCTATGGACAAATCTTGTTCTTTTTGGCGCAGCAATTTGCACTGCCCATCCACTTGAGCCTCAACAATTTTGAGTTCGGCCTCAGTACTCTTTCGGTTATTCATCTCTTCTGCCAATTTAGTGGCTAGATCATTTTTCCTTCTCAGCATGGCCCAAGGCTTTCTTAGTCTCGACTCTAACATTAAATTCAGCCTTAGCCTTTTTCCGACCATCTTCTACCCACTTCTCGGCTATAGAAACCTCTTGGATGGCTTGCGCAGAGATGGTGAATAAATGCATTATGGCAAAAATGATAGAAAGGTACATATGACAAAGTTTATATAAAAGGATAGTGAAAATAGCAAAGTGGGAATAGTTAGATGACATGTACCAAAGCTAGATCCCTTTTTAGGGAGAGGAAGAATTGTGGTTGGCTCATCTTCTCCAGGGCATCCATGTCCTTAGGCAAAAGGATAGGTTTTTCCAACGCTTCAGCAAGGTAGTGAGTGTGCCCTTTTTGGAATTCCCTTATACTGGAATGGAGGGGAATGAGAGCACCATCCAATTCCAAAGAGGGAGACCAATGAGAGGAGGCTCGGCGAACCTCGGCTAGATCATAACTCTCCCTGCTCTCCACGGAGGAAGCATGTGTGTGGCCCTTTTCCGTCATTTGTTGCTTTTTCTTTTTCTATTGGGCAAGCTCCGTTTCCTCAGCCTCTTTCGTTCGTTTTTTTCTTTTTAAGGTTGGGGTCAAGGAGAACGGAGCTTGGTGGTGGAAGAGCAGGTGGAAGATTGGCCGGGAGCTGGGACGCCGAAGCGCCTTTGGCAGTGATCTGTTTGCCCCTTCTGCAGAAGAGGGTCCTCAAGCCTGTCCCTGTTTCTTTACACATTTCTTCTTCTTCTTCTTCTTCGGTGCTGCTATCTACATGCGCAACGATGAGGCCTTTGATACCAGAGCCCTCTGTAGAGTCATTTTCTTCATCCGAGATATTGATGATGTGACCCTCCAAAGGTTTCTCTACTTCCTCAAGGCGGAACTGGTCTATTTCTTCCTCGAGGGACAGGCGAGGAGATGTGAGCTCTTCTCGGATGGAGGTTACCTCAAGTTACACTGAAGGAAGAACTGCTTTTATTGGGCGTACGTATAGAATGACAGAAGGATCGTCCTGCAAATCATGTGGATCAAGGAAATCCAGTTTGGAGACGTCTATCCTTTTACGTCTCCGGTTGCCCGCGATGATCGCGTTGCCGATCTCTTGGAAGGTAGCCGATAGCGGTTCATATCCTAAAATAAGATGGGTTGCCCTTACCTACAGGTCTTCACTCACAAAAACCTCAGATCTTAAAACTCTATTGAGGTCAGCCACACTGATTAGGCTCAGACAAGCTCTCACGTGTTGTTTATCTGCAGATGTATCCGAGGAGATAAACATGGTTAGAATCAAACATAAATGCTTGATAAAGAAAAAAATGAAGTACAATTTGAATCTAAGTAATAATGTCAGAAAAGCTAGACCCCAAGCCAGGGGACCTAAATCCTATGGAATCACACCTAGTGTTCCTTCAGTGACTGGGCAATGAGGGCTGTCGTACCACATCTCAGAGACGATTAAATAGTCGTCCTTCATGCTTTTGTTAGATTTGGGGAGACATGATATGAGTCTAACAATGTTGGACCTAGATTTAAGATAGTACCCGATGCCCTTAAGCTTATGACACTCATACAACCAGACAACATCGAGCCATGTGAGATTAAGCTCATTTGCTCATTTAGGGCATCGACATAACCTAAGACTCTAAACATGTTGGGTGTACACTGGTCTAGACATAATCTATGGTTAAACAAATAGTCGCGAGTAACGTTCTTCATAGGAAGTGTCATTCCACCCTCTAAAAATGTAATTATGGGGATGACAACTTGTCCTTCTTTCCTATCATCAGCTATGGCTTCTAGAGGGCAATATCTCAAACCCACTTCCTGAGGGATGCAATATTTGGCTCGGAAACCCTCCATACCAGCGTCGATATCAACTAAACATTTAAATCTACCCATTTGGTTGAAGTAGAAGTAAAAACATAGAAAGGAAAGGGGTATAGTTAATAGCTGAGGATCACAGCCAAGGAGAGTTTGAAAGAATGAGAACTTACAAGAATGAATAGACAATTCTTCGTGAACTTCTTGAGAGAAAAGGAAAGGAGTAAGTCTTAGGATTTGATTGATTTCAGGAGCAATGAGTTGAATCGCGACTTCTTAGGCGTTTTTTTTTTATGTCTAGGGGGCGGCATTGGATGGGAATTATCCCGCTCAAATTTTGAGGAAAAACCCGGATCGTTGGATATGCATCTCACAATTGGACGTGGGAGACAGGGAGTTACTTGGAGCAATTAATGGGAGCGTTATGGATTTCGAGGCGTCAGGAGCAGTTTCAAAGAGAGTGGGATGGTTTTCTCACGCATAACGGTTTAGGAAGCGTGAGAAGGCTGTAGTGTTGAGTCAAAATTTCATTTTTCTCCTCGGATTGATGTAAAATGAATTGTTGAGGGGCTATTGTGAGGGCAGAAGTGTCAGAATATGTTTTTGGGCCTTGGGCTTGATCCGAGGGTACTAATTTGTTCCAAGAAGGTTTAGTAGTAATAAGATTCCAAACTTAAAAGCCCACAAGCAAACTGTTGTGATAGAGGTTAGTGAGAATGGTCCCAGGAGGGGCATATCCTCGGCTAACTGAGGTAAAGATCATATGATACGTCATGATGTTTAGGAGGAAATTCCAGAAGGCCTGGCGGATAAAGATATACTCCAGAAGAACACAAAAAGGAAGGACGAATGGGAAATATCTTATAGAAAGATACTACCACCGCATTAAAGACTCTGCACCTACCTCCCTGGCCACATTAATGAGGAAATGACATCTAAACAGTGGTGATCAGCCTTAAAGCTATTGTTTGAAGACTTCAAGAAGGCGATAGATGGGACAAGTATCGGGATGAGTGACCTGAGCCATACGTGGAAGAAGGAGGCAAAGAGAAAGGGGATGTAAAAAAGAAAAGAAGAAGGGAAGAGGAGAAAAAGGGGACACATCGTTCTGGATTGTAATCCATTTCTAAAGCAAAAGAAAGCAATGCAATCGTTCTTGGCGCTCGTTCGAAGACACTTTCTGCTACATAAATGTCTAGTTGTATGTGAATTGTGGATCTAGCCTATTGATTTTGTTATCCAATATCCATATAAACCTAGGTTTCAAGCCCACTCTCTATAAATTTCATTGTATTAGGCTTTTTGGGCCGGTTCCCTTCATACTGTGGGAGTCTGTTACAAATTGCGTCCTTACAATACTGTTTAAATGATACTGATCATATTACTGTCACATCAGTTTGTAAGTTTTTTTCATAAAGTTTGTATTAGCTTTAGCATTTTCATTCATTTAATGGAGATTAGGTTGCATTTATTTTTTCTTTTTTTTTTGAGAAAATGCTATAATTACTATAAATTTTATTACGAAAAGTTTACAAACTGATATGACAATAAGGTGATACTTCAACAAAAGAATAAATGAGTATTGAATTATTTCATGTGATTGGTGACATGTCAATTTATAGGGCTTGTGTAATAAAGTTTGTAATATACTAGCATAACTCTATTATTTTAGACTTTGAGAAAAAAAAAATGAACACCTAACTCACATTTTTCTTTAATTTAAAAAAAAAAAATTACTGCCCCCATATTTGGGGGCCTTTACATGCTAGGGGGCCTTAGGCCATGGCCAAAATTGCCTAGGCCCAGGGCTGGCCCGTAGTCCTTCCCCTAATGGTTTTCACCCAAGGTATATACTTTGTATACCTTATAGTTATTAATATAATTTCTATCTTTTACCTCAAAAAAATTATTAAAAAAAAAAAGAAGGAAACAACATGAACTGAATATAAATTTACGTTAAACTTTTAATTTTTCATTTGGAGGCGACATAAAAACCTAATTAGAAAATTTTTCATTTGGAGGTGACATGATAACCTAATTAGAAAACATAAAATCCCACCGCATACTTTTGATGTACGTGTTGGTCATTCCATAAGGTCCAGAGTTCAAATCACTAAAAGGATGCTACATCAACAATATTTTCATAACAAATTAAATGGTAAGTTATTATTAATTTTAATTTGAACCCAATACTCAAATTATTTTTTGCTTGCTATTAACAATCTGTCACCACTTAGAATTTGTCATGAAAATATTATAGACTTAAAATTTTTGAATACCACAATATTTTTACAACAAATTAAATGGTAAGTTATTATTAATTTTAATTTGAACCCAATACTCTAATTATTTTTTGCTTGCCATTAACAACCTGTCACCAATTAGAATTTGTCATGAAAATATTGTAGACTTTAAATTTTTTAATATTTTAAGATATATTTTTTAAAGTTTTTGTTAGCGAATGCTTTAAAGCAATTGGTTAAGGTACATTTAATGCTTTATTAAATAATATTGTTTTATACATTTTTTTTTTTCCAAAAAATATAGTCAAACTATAAACATATATCCAAAAAAAAAAAACATGCATGAATTTGTGCATATAAGTCAATACATCATTAACAAGTGTATTGAAAAATATACATTACAGCTCACAATTGAGTATCATTAACCCTTAACTTGTGCCTTTAAGGCACTCTATCCGTTTTTTTTATTGGACTTTAAATCATGTTCTATATTTAGACCATCAATTAAATATTAGACTAGATAATTCAATATACAAACACAATTATAATAAATATGTTTTCATAATTATCATAATTATATATTTATATTTAAATATAAAACAAAATCATTGTAATATATAGTTATTGACAAATACAATAATTATTATATTTTATATGAAAATCAAGTCAAAATAATTTTCTATAAATAACTATCATAATTATCAAGTTTCATGTTTATATACAAAATAAAAGTGAGAGAAAATTATTTTTTAGATAAAAATATATTTTATTAAAATTTTTCATGTATTGCACTAAACTAGTTAAAAATATTGTGATATTTTTTATTTTGAGAAAGAAATATCGTGATAGAGTTTAAACCCCTTATCATGCTCTTCACTAGAGGATTTTTCTTCTTCTTTTTTTCCATTTTTCCCCTTTTATAAATCAATTATTGCTCACAATGAAATGATAAAGATTTAGCGCAGCTAACAAAAAAATTAAAAAAATAATAATAATAATAATAATAATAATAATAATAATAATAATAATAATAATAATAATAATAATAATAATAATAATAATAATAATAATTGTGAGGGTAGATGTGTCAAAATATGATTTTGGGCCTTGGGCCTGATTCAATGGTATTGGCTCATCTGAGGAGGGGTTAATACTAAATAAAGGATACCGTATTTAAAAGCCCATGAGCAAGTGGCTGTGAGATAGGCTAGCGAGCATGGTCCAAGAAGGGATACATCCTCGGCTAACTAAAGGAAAAATCATATAATGTGTTGCTATACTTAGAAGGAGGTTCTGGAGGGATTGATGGATGAGGATGTGCTTCAGAAGGTCATAGGAAGGAGGAACAAATAGCAAATATCTTGAATAAAACTGCTACCACCGTATTAAAGACCCTGCACCTACCTCTCTGACCGCATTAATGAGAAAATGACATCTAAACAGTGTTGGTCAGCCTTACAGCTATTATTTGAAGACTTCAAGAGGGTGGTGGATGGGACAAGTATCTAGATGAATGATCTGAGCCACACGTGGAAGATGGAGAGAAGAAGGAAGATGATATAAAAAGAAGAGAAAGACATTAGAATAGATTTTGGGGGGGGGGGAGACACCATTATCAGTTGTAATTGATCTTTGATAATAATAGAAGCATTACATATCATCCTCAGCTGACATTCGAGGAGAGAGTTTACATATAATCAACTCTTTGTTTGTGAGTTGCGAATCTATTCCATTACCTTTGTTCTTTAGACGTCCAGAAACTTAGGTTTTAAGCCCACTTTCTACAAAAATTCATTGTTTTAGGCCTTTTGAATCTGTCCCCTTTACACGTTTGGGTCCAGGTACTAATTGTGCACTTACAATTAGCGCCATCTGTGAGAAATCTTGTGTTTTACGACGTCTAACACATGGTAGGCTCAGGTCCACAATGTGCAGAGTCCGCGGCGTCCCAGCATAAAGACCATTTCTTGCATCTTAAGTAGGAAAGAGATAGGGAAGGCAGTGTACGTACAGAGCACACCGGTAGGAGTCATTCACGAGGTGGGAGTAGACTTCCTCACGAGGAGAATGAGAGGGCTATGCAAAAGGAGATTGACCATCTGAAGAAGAAGCTGCATCGCGAGAGGTAAAAGCGGACTCCCTCCTCTTCTGACCTTTCTTCTAAAGACACCTAGGGTAGCAATTATAGGCCCAGGTCAAGGACTCCTCCTAGCGAGTCGTTCTCCTTTGAGGAGGAACACCCTCATGGTCGTAAGGACAGAAAGACTTTTTTCAGGGGCTTAGGAAACGATGCCATAAGCAGGGCGCTGCATCAGATCTCCAAGTCACCTTTCACGCGTAAGGTGGAGAAAGGGAAGCTTTCACGATGGTTCACTCAACCAACCTTCACCATTTATAATGGTCGAACAGACTCTGTGGAACATGTGAATCATTTTAATCAAAGGATGGTTGTACAATCTAAGAATGAAACTTTGATGTGCAAAGTTTTCCCTTCTAGCTTGGGGCCCATTGCGATGAGGTGGTTCGACGGCTTGAAGGTGGGTTTTATTGATTCCTTCATGCAACTCACTAGGGCATTTGGTTCCCGCTTTGTCACCTGTAGTAGGATTCCTCGGCCTCTAGATTCTTTGTTGTCCATGGCCATAAGGGAAGGCGAAACCCTCAGAACATATTCTGACAGGTATTGGGAGATGTTCAATGAGATTAATGGTGACTTTAATGATGTAGCAGTACGGACTTTCAAAGTCGGGCTCCCTACTGAGCATGATTTGCGTAAGTCTCTGACCAAAAAGTCTATAAGGAGTGTAAGTTGGCTCATAGATCGAATTGATGAGTATAAGCGAGTGGAAAAAGATTAACAGCAAAGAAAAGGAAAGGCAAAGGTTATCCCTCATGAAAGAAGGGATTTCAGGTCAGACAAGTACAACAATAACAGGCCTCGGAGAGATTTTGCTAGGTCGTCAGGCCCTGTCACTCCACAAGTGGTCAACACTTTTTTCTGAGAACTGGTGCATCAGGTGTTGGAGAAGGTCCGAAATGAACCTTACTTCAAATGGCCCAATAAGATGACTGGGGACCCCATGAAGTGTAATTAGAACCTTTATTGCAATTATCATAGTGATCGAGGTCATACTACTAAGAATTGCAGGATTCTTTGGAGTCATTTGAAGCAGTTGGTTGAGGAAGGGAAGTTGAAGCACCTTTTGTGTCAGCCCGATGGGTAGGGAGGTCATTCGGGTTCGGTCAACCAAGGAATAGTATGTTAAGACCTCCGCTAGGAACGATCAATCTTATTTTTGCAGCTCCCAGTAGAACTGGTTCTCGCCCTACCAAGGTGATGTCTGTGTCGTGGTCTCTTGTCGAGGAAACTAACTCCAAGTAGAAGAGGGTCAGGGGAAATACTCCACTCATTTTGAGTTTCTCGGAAGAAGACAAGTTGGGGACTATCCAACCACATGATGATGCTTTAGTTGTTACAGTGAGGATAGAGGGCTACGATGTGAGAAGGGTAATGATTGATAAGGGTAGTGGCATGGATATTATGTATCCTAACTTGTTCAAGGGGCTTAACTTGAGGCTTGAATACCTTACGGCTTATGACTAGCCACTGATAAGCTTCGAGGGAAAAGCTATTATACCAAAAGGGCAGATCCGTTTACCAGTGCAATCAGGATCAGAGGTTGTGGAGGTAGATTTCATTGTGATGGACATTTATTCTCCTTATAGGGCCATATTGGCAAGGCCCTAGCTACATGCTCCAGGTGTCGTCTCTTTAACTCTACATGTTAAGGTGAAATTCCCATCTGGGGGGTTGGTCGAGGAAATTATTGGGAGCCAATCTGTGGCTAGATAGTGTATTTCGATGGCAATTATGCATCACCTTGGGCCAGACTCCTCAGCCTCGATTGCAGGGGCTTCATAGCAATTAAAGTCTTTGGCAACACCTAATGCTGTGGTAGTAAAGGAAGCTGCATGTGAGAAGTTAGAGAAAGTTCTTATAAATGATGACCCTGAGAAATTCTTTCAGGTGGGAGTTCAATTGTCACTCTAGGAGAAGTTAGAGTTGGTTACATTTTTGAAGAGCAATATAGATGTATTTGCTTGGGATGCTTATGAGGCCCCTGAGGTTAATCTGAGTTTCATTTGTCATCATCTAAATGTCAATCCAGCCGCCATTCCGCTGAAGCAACCACCTCAGCGTTCTTCTAAGGAACACTCTGAGGCTGTCAAGGAGGAGGTGCTCAAGCTCAAAAAGGCTAAAGCGATCAAGGAGGTGTTTTGTCCAGAGTGATTAGCCCACACAATAGTCGTAAAGAAAAAGAACAGGAAATGGAAAGTGTGTGTGGACTTCACGGATTTGAACAAGGCCTGTCCTAAAGATTCATTTCCCATGCCTCGTATAGATCAGTTGGTGGACGCTACGGTTGGGCATCCTCGGATGAGTTTTTTAGATGTATTCCAGATTCAGATACTTTTGGCTTTAGGTGATCAAGAGAAGACAGCCTTCATTACTCCTATAGGGAATTATCATTATAAGGTAATGCATTTTGGTTTGAAGAACGCAGAGGCTACCTATCAAAGGATGATGACCAAGATGTTTGAAGTGCAATTAGGGAGGACGATTGAAGTGTATGTGGATGACATGATGGTGAAGAGCAAGATGGTGCACATTCACGTAAAGGATCTAGATGACACCTTTCAGACGCTGAGGAAATACAAATTGCGCCTTAATGCCTCTAAGTGCTCCTTCGGTATAGGATCAAGTAAAATCCTAAGCTACATGGTGACTCACAGAGGAATTGAAGTTAATCCTGCGCAAGACAGAGCGATCAACAGCTTACAACCAGCTCGGAATCCGAAGGAGGTTCAGAAGCTGACTAGGATGACTGCTGCCCTCAATAGGTTTATCTCTCGGTCTATAGATAGATGTAGGCCTTTCTTCCAGTTACTGAATAAGTGGAAGAGATTTGTGTGGACTGAGGAGTGTTCCTTAGCTTTTCAGCAGCTTAAAGAATATCTTTCTTGACCACCTATCTTGTTTCGGCCAGAAGTTGATGAAATCCTGTTTGCATATATAGCTGTGGTCGTTCATGCTATCAGTTTGGTTTTGATACGAGATGATAGTGGAGTACAGAGATCAGTTTACTATATGAGCAAATCTCTGCATGAAGCTGAGTTGCGTTATCTACCATTAGAGAAAGCCATTTTGGCTGTGGTGCATGCTACGCGTAAGCTTCCTCATTATTTCCAATCCCATACGGTTGTTGTTTTCACTCTTAAGGCGGTATTACGAAGTGCTGATTACTCGAGAAGGATAGCCAAATGGGGAACTATTTTGGGAGCCTTTGATATCAAATACATGCCTCGTTTCTGTAAAGGGTTAGGTCCTCGCCGATTTGGTGGCAGAATTCGTTGAGCCTTCCTTAGAAGAAAGTGCTATGGAGATACACATTGATGAAAAATCAGTTGGCACGATCTCAGCGAAGGAGCTGCCTATGTGGAAGTTGTATGTTGATGGAGCAACGAATCAAAGAGGATCTAGAATGGGGCTAGTGCTAGTATCTCCTGGGGGAATTACTTTTGAAAAGTCCATGAGGTTGGGATTCACTACCACCAATAATGAAGCCAAATATGAAGCTGTACTAGTCGGGATGGATATGGTTCAGAAGATGGGTGGAAGGAGGGTATAAGTGTTCTCGAATTCCCAACTAGTGATAGGCCAAGTTGAAGGAGAGTTAGAGGCCAAAGATCCGAGGGTGCAAGAATATTTGTCTCAGGTTAGGTATTTACAATCTATGTTTGATTCTTTCATCTTGATGCATATACTTTAGAGTGGAAATACACATGCTAATTCGTTAGCTACCCTTGTGATGTCCTCGTCGCAAAATCTACCTCGAGTCATTCTTGTTGAAGATTTATTAAAACCTACCGTAACGGGTGGCCGTCCCATTCGGACTCATCAGATTATGGTAAGGCCTAGTTAGATAGACCCAATAGTATCCTTCCTTAAGAATGACATCCTGCCTGAGGACAAATTAGAAGCAGATAAGATTTGCAGGAAGGCACCTCGTTTCTGGCTATCCGAGGATCAGAAGCTGTACAAACGCTCTTTTTCAGGACCATATTTGTTATGTGTACATCCTGAAGCAACTGAATTACTTTTGGAGGAATTGCATGAGGGGATCTGTGGGAGCCACACAGGTGGAAGGTCTTTGGCTCATAGAGCTCTTACCCAAGGGTATTGGTGGCCCAATATGTAGAGAGAAGATCAGGAATATGCAAAGAAGTGTGATCAATGTCAAAGGTTTGTACCCAATATTCATCAACCAAGGGGTGTCTTGAACCCTCTCTCCAGTCCTTGGTCTTTTGCTCGATGGGGTTTGGATATTGTAGGACCTTTCCCAAGGCCTGCAAGTAATAGAAGATGGTTGCTCATGGGGACAGATTACTTTACTAAATGGGTCGAAGCTGAGTCATTATCAAACATCCAAGATGTAGATACAAAAAAGTTCGTCTGGAAGAACATTGTCACCAGGTTTGGAATCCCTCATACACTTATTTCATATAACGGATTGCAGTTTGACAATAAGGCCTTCAGAAAGTATTGTGGTGATCTGGGTATCACCAACAGATATTTCACACCAGCTTATCCCCAAGGGAATGGGCAAGCTAAGGTGGTTAATAAAGTAATAGTCAATGGGCTCAAGAAAAGACTGGATGATGCTAAAGGAAGGTGGGTGGAAGAACTGCTGCATGTTTTATGGACGTACTGAACTACGCCTAGGAGATCCACAAGGAAAACACCTTTTTCAATGACTTATGGAGCTGACACTGTGATTCCTTTGGAGACTGGGTATCCGATGTTGAGAACGAGCTCTTTCACTCCAAGCAATAATGACAAGTTATTGGAGGAAAGCTTGGACTTAGTTGAGGAACGACGAGAAAACACCATGGTTCAACTTGCTTATTATCAACATAAGCTCAAGCAAGGGTATGATTCCCATGTAAAGCTACGACCACTTTCACCTGGAGATTTGGTGTTGAGAAAGGTCTTGGGTAATGCCAAAAACCCAACATGGGGAAAGTTAGGACCTAATTAAGAAAGGCCTTACCGTATCATTTCAGTAGCTAGTATAGGGGCATATTATCTTGCCGATCTAGATGAAAAGGCTGCACAGTATCCCTAGAATGTAAATAACCTGCAAAGGTACTATTATTAATGAAAGGCATTCCTGCCATTTTGGTTTGGCTATCATTGTGTTGCACTGATTGTTAGTTATATTATTCTTTGTATCAAACAGAAACTTGGATATGCCTGGCTCCTCGGACCACATATCTTGTGAAAATTGATATTTTTGTTGAGTGTTAAACAGAACCTAAGTTACGTTTGGTCCTCAGATCATCTACTTTGGGGAAATTAACACTTTAAAACATTATTCTAAGTATCAAACAGAAACTTGGATATGCCTGGCTCCTCAGACCACATACCTTGTGAAAATTGATATTCTTGTTAAGTGTTAAATAGAACCTAAGTTACATCTGGTCCTCGGATCATCTACTTTGGAGAAATTAACACTTCAATACATTATTCTAAGTATCAAACAGAAACTTGGATATATCTAGCTCCTCGGACCACATATCCTGTGGAAATTGATATTCTTGTTGAGTGTTAAACAGAACCTAAGTTACGTCTGGTCCTCGGATCATCTACTTTAGAGAAATTAACACTTTTATTTACCTTTTTGAAAGTCAAATAGTGTTTTGGCTGGTTTAACTTCAGGGCTGCATATCCTAGAGAGTTTGATAACCCACTTTTGTGATTTGATTTGACGTGAAAGCTACTCTTAAATTAAGTTGCTCTCGTTTTGGTTTCAAATATATTTTTGTACATTCAACTGTTTCAAGAATAATGCAGTTTCATCACTTAGGTCCTATATTGGCCCCTGTATGTCGATAAAATGAAGTTATTCCTATGTCAGATTGTTGATTTGTAGCTAAGGTGTTGTGGAAATCTATTCTGTATACTTTAAACATTAAGTTATTTAGGCTATGCATATAACTTATGTTACAATAAAATAGTATATACTGCAGTAAATGAAGTTTGTAAGGAATTAAAAATCAAAATCTTGAACTTGTCATTAATTCTGTATGTGAGTACATTGAAAATAAAATTGTAGCATAAAAAGGGTCAAAATAAGGTTGAGATCAGGAGAAGCTACATAAAGAAAGAGTCCTAGGTGGCCTAGGTCTTGATTTTCAATGGAGGATCTTTTTTCAACTTCGCTACAAGTTCTTTTGTTTTGCCCTCCTCTTTTGTTTGTTTAGGCTCAATCTCGGACAAGGCTTGAACTTGCTTTCCTTTGTCCTTCACTTTTGATGGAGGGGCATCTTGGTCAGCTTGCTCGCTCAAGCGCTTCTTAGCCTTGTCACCTCGTTCCCCTTCTCTATCAGAAGCAGTAACTTCTTTTGAAGGTGGAACAAGTTCTTGGTTTATAAATGGCTGTATCAAGGGCACAGTCTCGGAGACAATTGAAATGGGTGGAAGGTCTTCAATCACTCGAATATCCTCGGGAAACCAAATGTTCTCTGCTCTTCTCCATTCAGAAGTAGTAGGGACTTCTACCATATTCAGGGCTTCTGCCCAAACTTGTTGGCAGTAGTCCCTACATAATTCTGCTAACTCTTCCGCTAGTCAGGTCTCCGCTGCTTTGACCCCTTCGTTGTATGCGGCCTTTGTTACAGCCTCCACGATCTCTCTGATGGTATGAGCCACTTCCTTGGCTTGAGCAAGCTCCTTTTTCAAGTCTGAGATTTCCTGCTGAGCCTTAGACAGGTCTTCTTCTTTTTGGCGCAGTAGTTTGCGTTGCCCCTCCACTTAAGCCTCAACAGTTTTTAGTCCAGCCTCGGCGCTCTTTCTCTCGCTCTTCTCATCTGCCAATTTGGTGGCCAGATCGTTTTTCTCCTTCTCAGCACGGTCCAAGGCTTTCTCGGTCTCAATTCTTACCACAAGTTCAGCCCTTGCCTGGCTTTAAAAGTTCCCCACCATTTTTTCAGCAGCAAAAACTTCTTGAATAGCCTGTGTGGAAGTGTTTAACAAGTGCATTATGATAAGAAACATATAAAGGTTTATATAAAAGAGTTCATATAAAAAGGGTAATAAAAGTAATGAGGTAAAAGAGATTGAGTGGCACATACCAAACCCAAATCCCTTTTCAGGAAGAGGAAAAGGTGTTGCTGGCTCATCTTCCCCAGATCCTCCATATCCTTTCGTAGAAGGATAGGCTGTTCCAGAGCGTTAGCCAGATGGTGGGCGTGTCCTCATTGAAACTCCCTTATGCTAGAGTGGTGAGGAATCGGAGCCCCATCCAACTCCAATAAAGGAGACCAGTTGGACTTTATGCGGTGCACCTCGGCTAAACCGTGGCTTTCCCCACTCTCAAATGAGGAGGTGCGCGCTCCACCCTTGGCACCTTGTTGTTGTTGTTGCTGCTTCTGCTTCTTCTCCTGTTCCTTTTCTGCTTCCTTACTCTCATTTTTCCTCTTCTTTTGGAGGTTAGAGGCGGGAATAGTTGGGTTGGAAAGAAAGGGAGGAGGTGGTAGCTTGAAAGGATGCTAAGATCTAGTAGCGCCCCTCTTGGTAACTTGTGCGCTTCTCTTGGCAAAAAGTGACTTTAAACTTGACATGTCTTCTTCTTCTTCCTCAATACTATTGTCCGCTCGGGCAACTATCAAGCCTTTAATACCAGAACTCCTGTCCGATTTGCTTTCTTCGTCCGAGATTTCAACGATATGGCCCTTCGAAGATCTCTCTATTTCCTCTAAGCAGAATTGATCTATTTCCTCATCAAGGAATGAGGATGAGGTTGTGGTCTCTGCTCGGACAACTTTTGTCTCGTTTCACTAGAAGAGAGGTAGCTTTAGGTGGGCATGCGTAGAGGATGATAGATGAATCGTCCGGTAGATCGAATGGAGCAAGGAAATCGGGCTTTGAGACGTCTATCCTTCTACGTCTCTTATCACCCGCGATGATTACATTGCCGACTTCCTTGTAGACGTTGGACAAAGGGTTGTATCCCAATATGAGATGAGTAGCCCTCACTTGTAAGTCTTCACTTACAAACACCTCAGACCTCAAGACTCTGTTAAGGTCCGAAATGTTAGCTTCGCTCAGACGAGGTGATGTGTGTTGTTTATCTGCAAAAGGAATACCCGAGAAGCCACATATGGTTAGATTCAAAATAAACGTTATGTCAAGAGAATATAAAAAGTGCGGTAAATCTAAGTGACGAAGTCAAAGGAACTGAAACTCAAACCAAAGGTTCTAAATCCTAGGAAGTCACACCTGGTTTTCCCTCTTTGATGGGGCAATGAGGACCGTCGTACCATCTCCCGGAGACGATTAAGTAGTCGTTCTTCATACCCTTATTAGACTTAGGAAGGCACGATATAAGTCTAACGACGTTAGACCTAGATTTGAGGTAATATCCTACATTTTTCAATTGATGGCACTTGTACAAATGGACGACATCGCGCCATGAGAGTTTTAGACCCATTTGCTCATTTAGAGCATCGATACAACCTAAGACTCTAAACATGTTAGGTGTACACTGGTCGGGGCGTAATCTATGGTTGCGTAGATATTCATTAGTAACATTTTTCATGGGGATTGTCATCCCACCCTCTAAGAAGGCAATTATGGGAATGACAACTTGCCCTTTTTTCCTAGAGTCTGCTACGGCTTCTAGGGGGCAGTACTTTAAACCCACTTTCAGAGGAATGTGGTATTTGGCTCAAAAACATTCCATTCCGGAGTCAGTATCTACTAGACACTTGAACCTACCCATTTGGTCAAAGTAAAAGTGGAGATTTAGAACGAAAAAGGGTAAAGTTGGTGGCCGAGGACTATAGCCGAGGAGGAAGAAAGTCTAAGGGAGAGAGAACTTACAAGAGATAAGTGGGCGATTCTTCATGAACTTCTTGGAAGAAAATGGGAATAGATATTCTTAGGATGCAATTGCTTTTTGGAGTAATGACGGATTTCGCGGTTTCCTAAACGTTTTGGATGTTTGGAAGATGGCAGTTCGTGGGAGTTATCCCGCTCCAATTTTTGGGAAAAAACTTGGACCTTTGGATTTGCATCTCACCATTGAACATGGGTGACAAGGAGTTACTTGTAGCAATTAATGAGGGCATTGTGAGTTTCAAGGCGTCAGGAGCCGCTTCAGAAGGAGCAAGTGGATTTCTCACGTGCAGCGGTTTGGGAAGCGTGTGGAGGCTATGGTTTTGAGTCAAAATTTCATTTTTCTCCTCCGAAAAATGAATTTTTGAGGGGCTATTATGAGGGTTGATGTGTCAGAATATGATTTTGGGTCTTGAGCTTGATCCAATGGTATTGGCTCATCCAAAGAGGGGTTAATGCTAAATAAAGGGTATCATATTTAAAAGCCCATGAGCAAGTGGTTGTGGGATAGGCTGGCCAGCATGGTCTAAGGAGGGATACATCCTCGGCTAACTAAAGGGAAAATCATCTAATGTGTTGCTATGCTTGGAAGGAGGTTCTGGAGGGATTGATGGATGAGGATGTGCTTCAAAAGGTCATAGGATGGAGGAACAAATAGCAAATATCTTGGATAAAGCTGCTAGCACCGTATTAAAGACCCTGCATCTACCTCTCTGGCCGCATTAATGGGGAAATGGCATCTGAACAGTGTTGGTCAGCCTTACAGCTATTATTTGAAGACTTCAAGAAGGTGGTGGATGGGACAAGTATCTAGATGGATGATCTGAGCCATACTTGGAAGATGGAGAGAAGAAGGAAGATGTTATAAAAAGAAGAGAAAGACGATAGAGTAGGTGGGAGGGGAGAAAGACATCATTATCATTTGTAATTGATCTTTGATAATAATAGAAGCATTACACATCATCCTCGGCTGACGTTCGAGGAGAGAGTTTACATATAATCAACTCTTTGTTTGTGAGTTACGGATCTAGTCCATTACCTTTGTTCTTTAGACGTCCAGAAACCTAAGTTTTAAGCCCACTCTCTACAAAAATTCACTTTTTTAGGCCTCTTGGGCCTATCCCCTTTACACGTTTGGGTCCACGTAACAACAACAACAACAACAATAATAAACGTTGTATAATTAGTGTTGTTTCCTTTTCCTTTTTTTTTTTTTTTTTTTCTTCCTTGTTTTATTTCTTGAAAAGTACAAACGAAGAACTCTTAATACAAATTAAAATTTTCATACTCATAAGTTATCATTGGCTGTTTTCGGCAAGGCCGGCTGAACAATTGATGCAATCACCTAAGGCTCCCAAATAAAAGAAGGCCCCCACTATAAAAAAAAAATTATATATATAATAATTTATCTATATGTAGTGCCCATGGGCCCAAGACACATACTGGGCCAGCCCAAAGGCTCTCACAAGAAGAGAAGTCCAACCCAACACCATGAAATGGTCCGAGGACTTAATAGCTCCAGCCTACAAGGCCAAGTGACAAAGAAAGGTGCCATGCACGAGCAGAACACCATGAAACATAACGTCCGAGGATGACCTTGTCCTCGGTAACACGCTGCCGAGGATAGTACCAATGATCTAGTGGTTCAAGGACGTCCATACTGAGGACCTTGCATGCAACAACTGAGAGAACAAGAATAAGGGATAAAGGGGAATGACAGACAAATATCTAGGTAAAAGCTGCTATCACCTCATTAAAGGCATCATACCTACCTCTCTGGCCGCATTAATGAAGAAGTGACGCCTGAACATTGAAATTCAACCTTACCCTCACCGCCAGATATTTTAGTAAAAAGGGATGATGGGACAAGTATCCAAGAAGGAACACCTAGACTACACGTGGGAAAAAGGAGAAGGGGGAGGCAGGTCTATAAAAGGCGGAGAAAGAGGAAATACAGGGGGGGTTCTTTGGGTCTTTAGCAGAAAGAGAGAGAGAGAAGGGAAGAGAGTATCTGTAAAGAAATGCAAAAGTTGTCCTCGGCATCATCGTAGAAAATTATATTCCATCCATACTTGAAATGTACCCTTGTGTTCTATAATTCAATCCAGCTGTTGTGTTATCTACCGCTTAAAACCCTAGATTAGAAGCCCATTCTCTATAAATTCATTGTTTAGGGCTCATTGAGCTGGTACGAAAGAGAAATTCTAATCCAACGTGATTTGCGTGATTTGTGCTCTAACACTATATATTTTAATTACAAAAATAAAATTTTTTAATCCTTTTATTGGACAATAAAATGCATTAAAAATGCCTCATTCTATCCTAAATTGCAGAAGATTAAAAGGGGGAAAAAATGCAGTCTACTCACTGTCACACTCCACAGTGACAGTGCACACTGCACATAACTTAATAGAATGATAGCCTGATAGTACTCAACTATTGAGTATATAATATTTTATAATCTAAAAAAGTTGAAAAAAATTTCATAACTACTACGCAAGTGCAAGAGATCTCTGCATATAGCTATTAGCTAGCCCCCACCCACACAGCTACATTGCCTACACATTCACTAACCCAATAACCCACCCACACGGGCCATACCCACACCCAATGTATACCCACTCAAATTAATATATTTTTTTTATGCAAGCTTTTACTTTATGGATTATTATAAATTATCACACTAACTAATAATGTGATGTATATGATATCAACTCAATTGTATTATAGTAATACTAATTTATTGAACCATGTAATATATTAATTTTTATTGTTTAGACTTTAAAGTATAAAGTGGTTACGGCTTTAGAAAATTTGTAATAACCAATTAGTAATTTTGCATCTCAAAAGGCAAGAAAAATATATTTTAAATAAAAAAAAATTTTAATAAATATTTAAATATTAAAAAGACCCCACTTAAAATTTTCGCGTAAGGCCCCCAAAGTTGTTGAGCAGGCTCTGGTTTTTGGCCATTCTTTTTACAAGTTTAATTTGCCAAGAGACTGGGTTGCTTGAAATGTGAATTTTAATATAACAAAGACAGGGACTTAAAGATGATTATATGTAGATAATCAAGCTGATCAATATATTTTAAGGGGAAAAAAAAGGTAGAAGAAGAAAAAAACATAAAGGATTAAGATACATTGCTTTCCGTGGTGGAGTCAAGAAATATTTCCAAGGGGACCAAGATGAATTTAATAAAACTCTCAAGTAATAAAAATAAACTCAAAATAAAGGATTAAGATACATTGCTTTCAGTGGTGGAGCTAAGAATTTTTTCCAAGAGGGCCAAGATGAATTTAATTAAACTCTCAAGTAATAAAAAATAATAATGACTACAGATACAAGGATGCTTTTCATTTATGGACTGTTTTTAATTCTCAATTATATATTGATATGACTTAGCGTTGAGATACTCTCAACGAATTTCATTGAATTTATCTATGGGATATTCCCACATCGATCAAATATATTCCCATATCAATTTTCATACTTGGGCATCATAGTTGTTGGATTATAAATTGACCTCTGTTAATTAATTCAATTATCCTTGGGTAATTGAATTAATTAGATCAAATTACATGCAAATAACGTGAGGGCACCAACAAATCCAATTCTAATTTAGAGTACAGCGGAAATTTAGAGGCAAAAACCCCACTGAGTGAATTTCAATACTCTCAAAAATCCATTAATTAAGAACAAGCGATTATAAGTACAAGGAATTCATATTCCAAAGTACCTACCTACAGTAAAATCCTTACACTAATATCTAATTAGACTTGATCTTGTAGATACTTTTTTGATTGCACAAATATTCAATCTATGACTAACTCCCAACAACTTGAAGCTTATTGTTTGATGCAAAGTTCTTCACCACACACTTATAGAATAGAAAACAACTTGATTACAAAGTCCAAAGGCGTAGAAGAATGCAGTAACTTCACAAGAAATATTTAGATTCTCTATGTGAGTCTCTGTGTATGATGATGGCTATAAAATAAAGTTATTATACCATCTAGTAGGTTAGAAAACAAAACCATAGAAAAGCCAAGTCATCATAGGCCAAAATTCAGATCTAAGACTTCAGAATCTGCGAAGCTCAATAGATCGAGAAGTATTGAGAGGTGTCAAGTCTCATTATATCTCAATACATGCAGGTATCAAGTCAGGTGTTGAGCCACCAGTTTTCAACTTTTTACACTTGTTTCTTTGTGCAGTCTTCATGTCTTCAATACTAACACTTGAAAAACCTTTTTACAGTACTTCATGATATTCATAAATCACTTAAATTTACTTAAATACAAGTAAAGTGCGTTTTGTCATAAGATATGCCAACTACGTACATAAAAATATGATCCTAACAACAATCCATGAAAATATTATTCTTATTTTAGGTTCACACATTTTTTATATTTCTTTTAGGAGTTTCAACACTTAAAGTTTCAACATTTGAGATAGAGACCTCTAAATATTGAACACCTTTTCGTTTAAATTGTGCATAAACTATGAATAGTTTCCCCATAAATTACGCAACCTGAAAACATGAAGTTGAATTTTATAATCTAATTATGTGTATATTTGTTTCAGCTTTCTCAACCCAAAAAGTACTTTTTAAAACCATAAATGTAATATGTGCCTTAGGTGATATCTAAAAAGCAACTTTTTAGAAAAGTTGCGCTTCGAAAATGTGAAGAGAATTCGCGTTCTGCCAAGGCTAAAATGTAAGTAGTCAAATAAAATCGAACAAATGAAATGAATTTATTTTTATCTCAATACCTTGAATCCTCTGCATAATAAGTATACAAGTCACAAGGACTTAATTTAATTGCCCAACACTATTATTAAAATAAAATAATATTATTTAACAAAAAAACTACTCAAACCCAACTGATAGTTAGAAACAAAAAAACTGAATAAAATATTACTATTTAACAATTAGTTAATAAACTAAACTACTCGGCACCCTATGAAAAACGTCAAACTAATCTTATAAGCTACCTTTTTTTACTCTATCAAAACGTGGCATTGAACTACAGATGCCCAATCACCAAAGTTCCTCTCAATATTATAACACCAAAGTTCAAGGAGTGAAGAGAAAATCTGTACCCAGCAAAAATTTTTATGGATCGTCAAGTTCTCTAGCTCTGTCTCAAACCCAAATTCAAAACTGTTACAGCAAGTAGCGGCAGAGAACGATGATGAGGATATGTTGATGACGAACCAGACAACAGCATTTCGTCCTCCTTGGTGTTCAGATTTATCAGACCCATCAAAAAAAATTTAAGTGCTTTGAAATAGTACTTTTAAGCTGAATAAGAGAAAGAAGAAAAGGGTTTTGTTTGGAAATGAAAAATGAAAAAGTGAGTGTAGTGGGAGAGACAGACAGGTCATTCCTGCATTTTTATGATATGAGTACAGAAACAGAGAAAGCTTTGGAGTCTGAGAGATAGAAAGAGAAAGAGATTGGGTTTAGATTTTGGTTGTTTGTGTGTCGGCAGATCAGTGTTGGATGTGTTTGTTGTGGAATCGGTGGTTGTGGTGGGCTATGATTTTGATTTAGGATTTGAGAAATCTCATGTTTATATTTGGTTGTTTGTTCTTCATTTTTACAAAACCCTAAGTTTTTTATCCTCGTTATTGGTCTTTTTTACTATGTTTTTTCTATTTTTTTTCAGGAAAAAAAAAAAAAGTGAGAAGTTAAGGAAGGTTAGATATATCCCACGGAGTGACCCCAGGTAGATAAAGTGGCAAAGTTCAAACCACATGTAGATACTATTAAAATGGACTAACTATAAGTAGGTTTTTTTTTCTTTTCTTTTCTTTTTTTTTTTTTTTTTTTTTGATAGGAAGACTGAGCATACTTTTACTAGTTAAGAAAAAGCAACAAAAACATCATGAAAAAGAGCTTGTTCTAGGAAACAAGGATCCTCTTCAATCCGGACAGAAAAGTCAGCAATGTCACAAGCATGCTTAGCTAATAAATGAGCTGGCCTATTGCCTTGCCTACAAATATGAGAGAACTCCACATTTCTAAACACATGAGCAAGTGACCTCACATTGTTTAGGACTGCAACAACTAAGGCTGGAGGTAGAGAAGTTTCCTTAAGAGCATTCACTACCACCAATGAATCCCCTTCAAGCACAAAATCATGGATAAGCATGTCCTTTGCAAACTAAAGTCCAAACTCAAAAGCCTTGGCCTCTGTTTCCACTAGGGATGGCAATTTTTCCCCACCCCGCTTCGCCCCATGCGGGTTTTCCCCGTCCCGCAAAGGTGACGGGGCAAGGATGGGGTGAGATTTTAGACCCACACCACGAGGCAGGACGAGGATGGGTTTACACTTTTTAAACCCGCCCCATACCCGCCCCGCCCTTCGTTAATAAGAGTTAAGTTGTACTATTTTCATCCTCTAAAACCCTACTATTTAAACAAAAATATCATCATCTTATTTTATTCTACCTAACATGATTCTACCTTTTTTTCCTCTTTAGCAAAGTTGGAAGTAAGATACCAATATCATCATCTTATTAGGAGTTTGGATTATTTTATTGTGTCATACTATGAGATTTTTTTTGTGACATTTTCTTGTTAAACATTTAGATAATATTATTTAGTTTTTGTTAAAAATTAGTTTAATTTGATAGGATAAATTTATTTATAATTTCAAGTATATTTTTAATATTAAAACATGTCATTTTGTTTGAAAAAATGGTAATAGTTGTAGGAAAAATTAACAAAAAATAAAGTTTTACTGTATAGGGCGGGGCTTCGCAGGTCTTCACGGGGCCTTAAGAGGCGGGGATGGGGCAAGAAATTTTCCCCGTCATGCGGAGTAGGGCGGGAATGGGGCAAGAAAAATTTGTACAGGGCGGGGGTGAAGATCCCATCCTTCGGCCCCACCCCGCCCCATTGCCATCCCTAGTTTCCATAGCTCCTAATGGTGCCATAATCTTCTTACTACATGCTCCAACCACCTTTCCTTCTGCGTCTCTAATCAATACACCCACCCCAGCTGTCTTTTGTGCATTAAACACGGCTCCATCCACGTTGATTTTGTATTTACCTTGTTGTGGTGGGCGCCATTTAGGATATTCCTTTGTCGGTGCTACTGCTAGCATCTCACAACAAAGTTGATATTCCTTCAAGTATTCTAGAGCAAAGTCAATCAAAGCTTTACTACTTCTTCTCTCCACCGTGTCTAGCCTTGTTTCTATTCGTCCACATCGCCCAAGCTATCATAAGAATCTTCTCAACTTCCTTGTTTCCCCATTTCACCACCATAGTCACATACCATATAAGATCCATTAGGGAAGAAAAGGGTAAATGCATCAGCCCCGAGAACAACTTAGTTGCCCTCCACACCTCCTTCACACTAGAGCAGTGCCAGAACAGATGGCCCGAAGGTTCAACTTCCAAGTGACATGCTTCGCAGCAACTATCCACCAAAACCTTGCTCCTCTTCAGATTTTCCTTCATAGGTAGTATGTCTCTACATGCCCTCCACACGAAATGCCGCACTTTGTGAGGTAGATTGATACTCCACAAGTATTTCCAAAACTTCCTTTGACTATTATCATTCGACACATTGGTTGGTCCTCTATTGGACACCTCCTCCATTGCAATCCAATAGGCAGTCCTGACACTGCACAAGCTTGTCGTGGTTGGAGCCCAAATTTGCATATCTTCCTAAGGACTGGAGCTAAGAGCAATTCCGCCTATTATCTCCGCCTCATGAGGTAAAAAAACCTACTTCAACAACTCCTATTTCGACGTTCCACTACTGGCCTCAATCAGCTCCACTACCCGTGCATCCTTAAGAAGGGTAGCCTGAGGAGAAATGACTTTGTAAGAAGAAGGAGTGGGCAGCCATTTGTCCTTCCAAATCCAGATGCTCCTTCCATTCCCCACTTGCCAACGAATACCCTTTCAGACCATATCCTGTGCAGCCATTATACTCCTCCATGCATAAGATGGATTGTTACCCAAACTTGCTTCTACAAAGTCACAGTTAGGGAAGTATTTTGCCTTAAACACCTTATGCATTAAAGACTCAGCCCCCTTTTGTAAACGCCATCCCTATTTTGCTAAAAGAGCAAGGTTAAACTGTTTTAGTTGCTCAAAACCCATACCCCCTTTAGCTTTTGGAGCACATAGCTTGTCCTAGCTCATCCATGCCACCTTCCTTTCATCCTTACATTGACCCCACCAGAAATTCCTTATGAGGCTTGTCATTTTATCACACAAAGAGTCAGAAATTTTAAAACAGCTCATGGTATATGTCAGAATTACTTGTGCCACTGCCTTTATTAAGATCTCCTTTCCCTCCTTGGATAGTAGTTGATCCTTCCAGCCAACTAATTTCTTGGACAACTTGTCTTTAACCTCCTTGAAAGTATTCTTCTTATTTCCTCCCACCAGAGATGGAAGCCCAAGACACTTCTCATGTTATTTTATCACCTGTGCCCCGAACTTAGTCTTGATCTCATCCTAGACTTCCTTAGTAATGTTGCTACTGAAAAATAAGTAGGTCTTTGTTCTGTTTAGTTGTTGCCCCAAAGCTTGCTCATACACCTGAAATATCTTTTTTAGGGTCCCACATTCCATGGGAGTTGCTTTACAGAATATAATACTATCATCTGCAAAAAATAAGTGAGATAATCAAGGCCCCCCCTACAAATAGACACCCCCTCCAAAACACCATCAGAAACAGCTTTCTTAATTAAAGCAGAAAGGCCTTCAGCACAAAGCAAAAAAAAGATAGGGAGATAAAGAATCACCTTGGTGAAGACCCCTTGAGGGGGTAACTTTGCCACTCAGTTTGCCATTTATCCTAATAGATTATGTAACAGAAGTAATGCACTGCATCATGAGCTTTCTCCATCTAGGGGAAAAACCCAATCTCTCCATAATTTTCTCTAGGCACACCCACTCAACTCTATCATACGCCTTGCTCATATCGAGCTTCAAAGCCATCTCCCCCACACTTCTCGCCTTTCTTTGACTGATATAATGCATGGTTTCAAAAGCAACCAGAATATTGTCAATAATTAATCTGCCATGTACAAAGGCACTCTGCGTATCATTGATAATGGAAGGGAGTACTTTCTTCAGTCTGTTTGCCAAAGTTTTGGATGCCAATTTATAGACCACATTACACAAGCTAATTGGTCTGTATTCTGTCACCTTTTTAGGATTACTAGTTTTTGGAATTAAGACAATGTAGGTATCACTAAAATTAGGTGGGGACACCAAAATTTAAAAAATTTAACACTGCTCTTACAACTACCTCACTTACCATAGGCCAAAAATGCTAAAAAAATAGAGGAGTCATCCCATCCGGGCTAGGAGCCTTTAAAGGGTACATTTGTTTTAAAGCCCGATACACCTCACTTGGTTGAAACTCCCTTACCAGGCTTGAATTCATTCTATTAGTGACCTTTGGCTGGACTGCCTCCAATAAATCTGTGAACTCAGTTGGATTGCTTGAGGTGAATAACTCCGAATAGTAGTTCTAAAAAATTTGCTCAACTACATTTTCATCTTCTTGCCATACCCCTGCATCATCATAGATGACGTCCACCATATTCTTCTAATGCCTAGCTGAAGCCTTAGCATGAAAAAACCTGGTATTACGATCTCCCTCTCTAAACCAGTTAAGAATCAACCGCTGCTTCCACATGGCATCTTCCTTATCCAAACAGCAATTTAACTGCACCCTTGTTTCTCTTATATCATGAATAGTCTCCCTTGATGTTTGTTGCAACTCCAGCCATTCTAAGTGTTTCTGCAGTTGAGAAATCTTCTTCCCCATGTGCCCAAATTTTGTCTAATTCCAAGCTGTCAATCTAGCACGACATGATTCCAAGCATGAATGAATCAGGAACATGGGATCGGAATTAACACCTTCAAACCATGCCTCAGAAACAATCTGTGCACACTTGGAATCCTTAAGCCACATGGATTCGAACCTAAAAATTCTCTTTATCTTCTTTCTCTTCGGCTTAGGACGAAACAGTAGCAACAGTTGGCAATGATCAGATATGAAGGTTGACTTGCGTAGGACCAATCTGTACACACTTGGAATCCTTAAGCCGCATGGATTCGAACCTAAAAATTCTCTTTATCTGCTTTCTCTTCGGCTTGGGACGAAACAGTAGCAACAGTTGACAATGATCAGATATGGAGGTTGACTTATGTAGGACCACGGCATCAAGGAACTGAAATAGCCATTCTTTTGAAACCAATGCCCTATCAAGGTGTTCTCTAATCTAGACTCCCTCACAATTTTGGAACCACCATATGACCATAGGCCCATTAAATCGCACCTCATGAAGCCTACATGACAATATAGTATCTTTAAACCGAGACATCTAACTAATGGGCCACTGCATACCACCTTCTTCCTCCTCCATACTTGTGATCTCATTAAAATCGCCTATGACCACCCAAGGGAGCTGGCTGCTGCTGCTTAAGGTCTGCAGTGTTCACCAAGATTCAGCTCTTAGCAATGTTATTAGGTTTCCATAAAACCCGGTTATGTGACACTGCCCTTCATATCCACCCCCTTCAACCCATGCATCAATGTACATCAAATTTGCATTTTTCACTTGTACAGTAACCTCCGATTTCCAAAATAAAGCTAAACCACCGCTAAGTCCATTGCTTGGGACAACAAAGTTATTCTAAAAACCACATCTATCCTGAACACTATGCATCCATTCACCATTCGATTTAATTTCCATCAAGAACACAAAAATGGGATCTTCTATCCTAATTACCTTCTTCAAGGCATTAACTGTCTAAGGGTTCCCAAGCCCCCGACAGTTCCAACTTAGGATACTCATTGGGCTCGGCGGGGTTGCTCCGCAACCTCTACCACTCCTTAGTCTGTAGCAAACAACAAGCTAAGTTTTTTAGTCTCCTCCTTCACCTTCTACTTCTTCTTATTTTCTTCCCTTCCTTCCTGAAGACCATCTACACTCTCTGTCTTACATTTCATTCCAATCTCACACCCTTGGGCCTCCACCACCATATTCTCCTTTTGTAAGTGTGGAAATCTGGTCTAGCCACCCTTTCTTGTCCCTTGTGATCCATTGGGCTTGTTACTCAGCCCACTTGTTTCCTCCTTAAGATCTTTTGCCTTTTTTGGGCCCCCTTTCTTCCCTGATTTTGTGCCTTTTGTTCCAACCACTTTCTCTGCCCATCCCACATGGAAACCCTCAAACACCGAACCCTTATCCCACTCACCCATTACTTCTACTTGTGATGAAGCCTTAGTCAACTCCTGCGTGCTCGTAGATTGCTCTGTCCTATCTGTACCCTCTCCTTCCCTCTGCAAATTACAAATAATCTCCGTAACAACCAAGTTTCGGTTATGGAAATCCTTTGAAATTGCATTATCAATATCCTGTATTTTCGCCTCAAAATTCGCAATAGTATCTCTCGGGATTGAATTCCCCACAAATCTAGGACTTTTCGAAAAAGTCTGTACCAGTCTCTGTCCGTCCCTTTCCATCTCCGTCGTTGTTGGCTGAGAACTTCCCTCCCCTATGGCCTTCCCACCTCCCTATATCGATGGACATGGGGTCACAAGCTCCTTCCTATGCTGCTAAGTAGGTACCTTTGTCATGCCTGTCAAGGCAAGTTGTGTCTGGCTACCCCCACCCCCCCCTAAATCCTTTAACTTCTAGAATCTGTCTTCTAACTGGACTGACCTGTAATGCTCGAATCCAATGACCAAACTACTGGCTTTCTATTGGTAGCGTGCCCTTATTGTTTAACCATAACTTGCAATCCTTGTCATCATGAGAAAGCATACCACACCAAAAACAGATGTTGGGCAGACGTTCATATTGGAACGAAACCCATCTCTCCAATCCTTCATCAAACATTACTTTCCTCCCCCTACACAGCAGCCTAAATATATCAACAGATACTTGGACACGCATGAATGTACCTCCTTTCATCTCCGTGGTGTCTCTAGAACCAATAACAGGGCCAATCGTCTCTCTGATTTCTATTGCTACTTCCAGAGTCATAAATTGATAACAGAGATCGTGGATTTGAACCTAGAAAGAGCACAATTTGAAGTCTAGATCTTTTAAGGATTTACTCCCATCGAATCTCTAAAACACCACCAGATGACGATCAAATGACCATGGTTCTCCCAATAACACTTTTTCCACATCCACTTCAAGTTCAAAAGCAAACAGTAATACATTGTTTCCTACATTGGTGATATGGAAATTCTCCTTGGTTCGCCAAGAAGGTCGGAAGGTCCTTGCCACTGCTTCCATATTCAGCGCCATTCTAGTCAAGAGTTTCGCACCCAAAACATGCTCCGATATACGTTGGTGGTTAGACAATCTCACCTTCCTACCCTCTCTCGTAGACAATGAAAGTTTCTCTCATCTGCTCGTGAGTTCTTCCATCCTTCCCACAAAAACCTCTCCAAACCACCCCCTACTAGTATAAACTATAGGGACCTACCTTCTCTCTTCAGAGAAGAGAGAAACACCAATGCTATAGACTGAGGTTTAGGCATCGCAGAACCCTAGACCCCTAGGCTGAGAACTATTGTTCCATTTCACTTAAATTTACAAGTAGGTTTACTATATTTTTCCTTTTTTAATTTTAACTCAAATTTATATTTTAGAAGTACAAGGCTGTGAAGTTTGGGATTGTTTTATATGTTTAAGACACAATTATTTGCTTTCCAAAAATCTAGCTTGTATGTTCAGTAACTATTCAATACACTTATGTTTACCTCAATTGTTTTTCTCTTTGTTTATTTTTCCCGAGTGGAATTCAATTGGTGTTGACTCTTATATTTTACACAAAATAATTTTTTTTAATAATAAATTAACAAATGTTCTTGTACGATATTGAAAACTAATAGCCTTCACAATTTTTTTTTTTCTTCCATTCTTTGACTTTTCAATTTCAAACTCTAAATTTTTGTTATAAACAAAATATTAAATACTTTGAAAAATAGAGGAAAAAATGATGAATTATATATATATATATAAGCAATCAATTTTACAGGTATATTGCTGTACTCTTAACACTTTTAAATTTTATTTATTTTATAATTTTTTTTTGAAGGAATCAAATTAAATGTATAAATTTAATATATTTTGTAAGGACACAAAGTTGGCCTTAGGCCCAAATGCGTGGTCGGGCCGGGCTGGCCCAAGTGGCCTACACAATAGAATTTGTAGAGAATGGGCTTAAAGCCTAGACTTCTTGGGGCTCTAGAAGGCTATGGGGTGAGGGGTTAACTCCGCTGCTGGCATGCTAGGAGTTGGGAGAGTGCCTCTGCCTCTCCTCGGACGTGGGCCGAAGAGCCTATGTCCAAGCTTTCCTTCTGTTGTCTGGGAGGAAAGAGAGAGTGAGTCTTCTTCTTCCTTCGAGAAAAATCTGAATCCTCCTTCTAGTAGTTCCTCCTCCCCTATTTATACTTCCCATTCTTGGTTCCCATCTGTCTTTTCCCTGAAAACGCTTCTCAATGCCTGCAAGACTGTCCACCGTCCCCTCAGAAGGCATTTCTCCATTAATGCGGCCAGGCGGGTAGGTGAAAGGCCTTTAATGCGGTGGTAGCAGCTTTATGCAGTGCACGTCCCACTTGTCCTCCTCCTCGGCGTCCCGTGCTTCAGGAGCTCCTCCATTGGCTTTGTGTCACATCTCTCGGCCCTTACCTCCATTGTCCGAGGCCATATTCTCCTCGGACTCTCCCAAGTGGGCAGTGACCTGATCTAAGGGCCTTTGGGCCCTCATATTTTGGTGATCTCCTCCCTCCCCGTGGCGTCTTGGGCGGACTGGTGTCCTCGGACCAGGCCCAAGGCCCACACAGCCGTTTTGACGTTTCTGCCCCAACAATAGCCCCTCAAAAATTCATTTGACCTTGATCCGAGAGGGGAAATGAGTTTTTGACTCACGAGCATTACTTTCACGTGATCCTTCAAGCGTAGCACGTGCGGAGTTTCCCTCGCGCCTTCTGGGATAGCTCGCGACGCTTCGTAACGCACAGCGCCAGCATTAAATGCTCTGAGTAACTCCTTGTCGCCCACGTTGGACGGTGAGATGCGGATCATGCGGCTCTGATTCTTCCTGAAAGTTCGCGGGGGACATGTCTCATAAATGTTTGCTTCTCAAAATCCCTAAACACTTGGGAAGTCGCGCATCCAACCTTCACTCCCAAAAAGCAATTACGCCCCTGGAAACGTACTCTCATTTCCTCTCCAGAAGCGTTTTCAGAGTCGTGTCCTTCTTTCTTTGTAAGTTCTCGTTCCCTTAGCCTCTTTCTCCTCGGTTGTTGATTTTTCCCTTCCCTCTCTAGGTTTACACCTTAATCTGGGCCACATGGGTAGGTTTAAGTGTCTGGTGGACTCTGAATCCGGTATGGAGGGATTCCGAGCCAAGTTCCACATTCCCCCGGAAGTGGGACTTAAATATTGCCCGCCTGAGGCGGTGGCTGACTCTAGGGGGGATGGGCAGGTGGTTATTCCCATCATCGCCTTCCTCGAGGGTGGCATGACCCTTCCCATAGGTCGTGTCACCAGTGAGTACCATCGCAACCACCGGTTGTGCCCCGACCAATGCACGCCCAACATGTTTAGGATCCTAGGAAGTGTAGACGCACTAAATGAGCAGATGGGTCTGAACCTCACATGGCGTGACGTGGTCTATATGTACGAATGCCATTCGCTCAAGACCGTAGGGTACTACCTTAAGTCCCGGTCTAGTGTCGTTAGGCTCATATCGTGTCTTCCCAAATCCAATGAAGGGATAAAGGATGACTATGTCGTCGCCTCTGGGAAATGGTACAACGGAATCCATTGCCCCATCTGAGAGGGGAAACCAGGTGTGGCTGCCTTGGGTTTTGGGCTTCTGTTTACGCTTTAGTTCCATTACCTTCGTCTCTGGGAATTTGTAGCTTGTTGTCCTTACTGCCCATTTTTGTTCCCGAATCTAATCGTGATCAATCCTTTGAATGTCTTTTTCGCAGATAAGCAGCACGTATCTCCCAGCCTCGGAGACGTAAACGTCCGAGACCTAAACAGGGTGCTGAGATCCAAGGTGTTCGTGCACGAGGATCTGCAAGTGAGGGCTGCCCACCTGATCTTAGGGTACGAGCCTCTGTCCACTGTCTTCGGGGAGGTTGAGGACGCGATCATCGCCTGTGACAAGAGGCTTAGGCGGATAGACGTCACGAAGCCCAATTTCCTCGCCCCGCACGACCTGCCAGATGACCCTTTGGTGATATTATACTCCCCCCCAGTGAGAGTGGTCCCAGTCTCGATTCGGTCCCCAACCTTTGCTGCCGAGGGCGAGGATGACACTGTCGAGGTCTCGGACGACGAGGCCACCCAGTGCTCGGGTATAAAGGGTCTGATAGTCTCCAAGGTGGACAGTAGCACCGAGGAGGAAGAAATGAACAACCTTCGGTCTCTCATGGGCGCGCGGGGTGCGCAGGTGGCCAAAAAGGGTGCCACCAGGGCTCATCTTCCCCCCCAACACCCCTTCCTCCTCCTCCTCCTCCTCCTCCGGCCGACCCTAAGGCTCACACTACTGACCTCAAGAAAAAGAGGAAAAAGGATGATGAGGAAGCCGAAGAGGCTCGTCAAAAGAAGCTCAAGCAGCAGCAACATCATCAACAACAACAACAACAACAGAAGGCCGCTAAAGGCAGGTCACGGGCCCACTCAGTAGAGAGTGGGGAGAGCCAAGGGCTGGCCGAGGTGCGCCGAGCCCAAGCCTTTTGGTCTCCGGCGTTGGAGCTGGACGGGACCCCCATCCCTATACGCGCCAACATAAGGGAGTACCAGAAGGGGCACTCCCTATACCTTGCCGAGGCCCTGGAAAAGCCTCTGCTTCTCCCCAAGGACATGGAGGCCCTTGAGCAAATGTAGCAGCAGCAGCTGTTCCTCTCTCTGAAGAGGGATCTGGGCTTGGTACTTTCCAAGCAACCTTCGTGTACTTGCACCCGTCTTGAACACGTTTGCTATCCCACTTATGCTTTTTATGTGCATGCGGGCTATCTAGGAGGTCACTGTAGCCGAGAAGTGGGTAGAGGACGCCCGGAAGAAGGCCTCTGCTGAGCTCAACATCCGAGTAGAGACGGAGAAAGCCCTCTACCTTGCCGAGGCCGGGAATGTTAAGCTCGGCAAGAGGCTGACGGTAGAGGAGCAGGCAAAGAGGAACGCCGAGGCCGGCCTCAAAAATGCCACAGCTTAGGCTAAGACTTAGCGGAAGGAGCTCCACGACTACAAAGAGGAGCTCGCCGTGGAGAAGCAAGACAACGCCGTTCTGAAGGAAGAACTGACAAGGGCAAAGGAGGAGGCCCGCACCGCTAAGGAGGCTACGAATGCTGCAGTGGCCGCTTCCTTCCAGAGAGGGGTCGAGGATACGGAAACCCGCCTAGTTAAGGAGCTGGCGGACCTGTGCAGGGAGTACTGCCGACAGGTCTGGTCGGAAGCCCTCAACGTGGCGGGTGCCCCATCTTCGTCCGAATGGAGGAGGGCCGAGAACGTGTGGTATCCTCCGGATATCCGCGAGTTCGAGGTTCCTCCTACCGCGGCCACCTCCACTTCCGTCGTGGCCCCCGCTCTTCCTTCAGTCTCTTCGGACCCAGGCCAGGACGTTCCTCTGGAGAAGCAAGCTAACAAAGGGAAGCAGCCCCTGGCCCCACTAGAGACAAAGCCCGTTAACGATGGACTGGAACTTGAGGTGGTGGTACCCCAGCCCTCCGAGTCAGAGGCCAAAGGAGCAGAGGATAAGGCAAAAGGAGTAAAGGATCTCCCCCCAATGGCCAAGGCTTAAGCTGCCAGATTCCTCCCCTTACCCTTTTGTTATTTTTTTTACTTAAAGTTCATTTCTGTTCCAAGTTTGATGTGGAGACTTTAGTATTTTGCTTGCAACTATTTTATCGTGATTGTGAACTTCTTTAATTTCTAGTTTCCTCGTTAGTAGTTGCTTTGTATGTGAGAATTGTGCTAGGTTTCTCTTGTTTAACAACATGCAAAAGACTTGGCTCAAATGCTAGAACTTAGTTAAAAATGGTACTGGCATGTCAGTCTTTCCAAAGCAAGAAGTCCGAAGTTCAAGCTCAGTTTAGGCCTTCGTTAACACTTAGATAAAATAAGAATGAACATAAGTCTCGCGTGCTAAGAAAAAAAAAAGAATTGTGTGTCACATTTATTTAGTGAAGGATAGGCAATATATTGGATGCCTAACTTTGCCAAGGCTAAAAGTCCGAGGACTTGGCGTAGCCTAGGTTGGCATTAACATTTAATTAAAAATTGAACCGTGTTAAATTTTCCCAAGGCAGAAGGTCCGAGGACCTGGCTTAGCACCAGTTGACATTAACACTTAATGAAAATAAACTGCATGTTAAATTTTCCCAAGGCAGAAGGTCAGAGGACCTGGCATAACCAAGGTTGACATTAACATTTAATTAAAAAATTGAACTGTGTTAAATTTTCCCAAGACAGAAGGTCCGAAGACCTGGCTTAACCAAGGTTGACATTAACACTTAATTAAAAAATTGAACTGTGTTAAATTTTTCCAAGGTAGAAGGTCCGAGGACCTGGCTTAACCTCAGTTGATATTAACACTTAATGAATAAATTGAACTGTGTTAAATTTTCCCAAGGCAGAAGGTCCGAGGACCTGGCTTAGCCCCAGTTGACATTAACACTTAATGAATAAATTGAATTGTGATAAATTTTCCCAAGGTAGAAGGTCCGAGGACCTGGCTTAACCAAGGTTGACATTAACATTTAATTAAAAAATGGAACTGTGTTAAATTTTCCCATGGCAGAAGGTCCGAGGACCTGGCTTAATCAAGGTTGACATTAACACTTAATTAAAAAATTGAACTGTGTTAAATTTGCCCAAGGCAGAAGGTCCAAGGACCTAGCTTAGCCCCAGTTGACATTAACACTTAATGAATAAATTGAACTGTGTTAAATTTTCCCAAGGCAGAAGGTCCGAGGACCTGGCTTAGCCCCAGTTGACATTAACACTTAATGAAAATAAACTGCATGTTAAATTTTCCCAAGGCAGAAGGTCGGAGGACCTGGCATAACCAAGGTTGACATTAACATTTAATTAAAAAATTGAACTGTGTTAAATTTTCCCAAGGCAGAAGGTCCGAGGACCTGGCTTAACCAAGGTTGACATTAACACTTAATTAAAAAATTAAACTGTGTTAAATTTTCCCAAGGCAGAAGGTCCGAGGACCTAGCTTAACCAAGGTTGACATTAACACTTAATTAAAAAATTGAACTGTGTTAAATTTTCCTAAGGCAGAAGGTCCGAGGACCTGGCATAACCCCAGTTGACATTAACACTTAATGAATAAATCGAACTGTGTTAAATTTTCCCAAGGCAGAAGGTCCGAGGACCTGGCTTAGCCCCAGTTGACATTAACACTTAATTAATTTAGTGATAGAGACTAACATAGTGACAATTACCATGATACAATAAAATCCGAACACGTGGCGCGCATGCTTTTCATTAGTAATAGTACCTTCGAAGGTTATTTACATTCCAGGGTCGTTTTACAAGTTTGTTTTCCAAGTCGGCGAGACGATACAACCTTATGCCGGCCACTGAGGTGATACGATAGGGCCCCTCCCAGTTTGGTCCCAGTTTTCCCCACGATGGGTCCTTTGCAGTTCCGACGACTTTTCTCAAGACTAGGTCTCCCGGAGCGAGAGGCTTGGATCGTAAGCGAGAGTCGTACCCTTGTTTGAGCTTCTGCTGGTAGTAAGCTAGCCTGACCATAGCGCTTTCCCGCCTTTCTTCCACCAGGTCCAGACCCTTCAGCAGCATGTCGTCATTAGCGTCTGAAGCGAAAGACTGCGCCCTCATCGTGAGGAACCCCATCTCCACTGGAATCACGGCCTCTGCACCATACGTCATCGCGAAAGGGGTCTCCCCTGTGGACCTTCGCGGCGTGGTTCGGTAAGTCCACAGCACGTGTAGTACCTCATCCACCCATCTGCCCTTCGCATCGTCTAATCTTTTCTTGAGTCCATTGACTATAGACTTGTTGACCGCTTCAGCTTGCCCGTTCCCCTGCGGATAGGCTGGGGTGGAGTACCTATTTGTGATGCCGAAGTCCCCGTAATACTCCCTAAAGGATTTGCTGTCGAACTACAGTCCATTGTCCGAGATGAGAATACATGGGATCCCAAATCTGGTGATGATGTTCTTCCAGATGAATCTCTTCGCGTCCACGTCCCGAATATTCGAGAGTGGCTCGGCCTCTACCCACTTAGTAAAATAGTCTGTCCCGACAAGCAGCCACCGCTTGTTGCCCGCCGCTCTCGAAAACGGTCCCACTATGTCCAAGCCCCGCTGCGCAAACGGCCAAGGGCTGACCAATGGATTAAGAACGCCACCCAGCTGGTGAATGTTGGGGACGAACCTTTGACATTGATCGCATTTTCTCGCGTACTCCTGTGCCTCTCGTTGCATATTCGGCCACTAGTACCCCTGCATGAGGGCCCTGTGAGCTAGTGACCTTCCGCCCGTGTGGCTGCCATAAATTCCCTCATGCAACTCCTTCAAGAGCTGCTCCGTCCCTTCCAGGTGCACACATAGCAAGTAGGGCCTCGAGAAGGAGCGTTTATAGAGCTTTTCGTCCTCGAATAACCAGAACCGAGGAGCCTTCCTACGGATCTTGTCGGCCTCAGTCTTCTCCTCCGGCAGTGTGTCGTGTTTAAGGAAAGACACTATGGGATCCATCCAAATGGGTTTCACTCTAACTTGTTGGACCCGGATGGCCTGACAACCCGAACCGGCTAGCTTGAGCAAATCCTCAACTAGAATGACCCGAGGAAGGCCCTGTGCCGAGGAGGTTGCAAGTGTGGCCAGTGAATCTGCGTGGGTGTTTCCGCTTCTGGAGATATGTGACAGTGCGAAGGATTCGAACCTGGCCTACAAGTGCTTGGCGCAGGCTAAATACTCTCGCATTCTCAATTCCCTGGCCTCCAACTTCCCTTCCACTTGGCCGACCACCAGCTGCGAGTCTGAGAACTCTCGCACCGCCTTTCCCCCCATTTTTCAAACCATGTCCATTCCCACCAGCAAGGCTTCATACTCGGCCTCATTGTTGGTAGCTGGGAACGCTATCCTCAGAGACTTTTCAATGACGACCCCATCCGGAGATATCAAGACTATCCCAGTGCCTGAACCTCTCTGGTTGGAGGCTCCGTCTACATGAACTTCCCATAGTGGAGGCTTCTCGCACGAGACTATGCCAACTTGCTTTCCCCCCAAGCTACATCCCCCTAGGCCTTCCTCTAGGGAAGCCTCAGTGAACTCCGCCACTAGGTCGGCCAGGACTTGCCCCTCCACAGATGTACGAGCCAGGTACTTGATGTCAAAGGCCCCCAAAAAGGTTCCCCATTTGGCGATTCTGCTGGAATAGTCGGCACTCCGCAGCACGGACTTAAGTGGGAGTTGGGTCAGTACGACGACCGTATGAGATTGAAAATAGTGCGGGAGCCGGCGCGTCGCGTGCACCACGGCCAGAACCGCCTTTTCCAATGGTAAATACCGGATCTCGGCCTCCTGCAGGGAATTGCTCACGTAATAGACCGGTCTTTGTATACCGTCGTCATCCTGTATCAGAACCAGGCTAACGACGTGGGCGGCCACAGCTAGGTATGCAAACAGCACTTCGTCTGGATCAGGGCGGGACATAACGAACTACCGAGAGAGGTATTCCTTCAGCTACTGGAAGGCCAAGGAGCACTCCTCGGTCCATTCAAATCCCTTCCATTTGTTCAGTAGTTGGAAGAAGGGTCGACACCTGTCCGCGGATCGGGAAATGAACCTACTGAGGGCGGCCATCAACCCGGCCAGCCTCTGGACCTCCTTTGGGTTCCGAGGTGGTTGCAAGTTACAGATTGCGGAGATCTGTTTGGGGTTGGCCTCAATACCTTTATGAGTAAACATGTAGCCCAGGAATTTACCGGACCCTATGCCGAAGGTGCATTTGGCGGCGTTCAGACGCAACTTGTGCCCCTGCAAAGTCTGGAATGTGCTGCCCAGGTCAGTCACATGCTCCGATATGGCCCTGCTCTTCACAACCATATCGTCTACGTATACCTCGACGGTTTTTCCCAATTGCACCTCGAACATCCGGGTCATCATCCTCTGATAGGTAACCCCTGCATTTTTCAGGCCGAAAGGCATCAGCTTGTAATGGTAGTTGCCGGTGGGGGTCACAAAAGCGTTTTTCTCCTGGTCTTCTAAAGCCAAAGATATCTAGTGGTACCCTTGAAAGGCGTCCAGGAAACTCATACAAGGGTGGCCGACCGTCGCGTCTACCAGTTGATCTATGCGAGGTATCGGGAAAAGGTCCTTGGGACAAGCTTTGTTGAGGTCCGTGAAGTCTACGCACACTCTCCACTTCCCACTTTTCTTCTTCACCACGACTGTGTGCGCCAACCATTCGGGATAGAACACTTCCTTGATAGCCCCAGCTCTCTTAAGTTTAATGACTTCCTCCTTAACGGCCTCAGAATGCTCTGCGAAAGAGCGCCGAGGGGGTTGCTTCTTCGGTACTGCCGCCGAGTTGACGTTCAAGTGGTGGCATATGAAGTTTGGGTTGATTCCAGGCATCTCATGCTCGTCCCATGCAAACACGTTAAGGTTCCTCTTCAAGAACGCGACCAACTCTTCCCTTTCTTCAGTCAGCAGTTGAGCCCTAATCTGGAAGAACCTTTCTGGGTCGTTGTCTACGAGGACCCTGTCTAACACTTCACACGCGGGCTCCTCTACCACTGTTCCTCCAGTGGTGGCAGAAAAGGCTAATTGCTATGAGGTCGGAGCAGCCGAAGCCGAGGGTTCGAGGTCTGGCCTGCGCAGAACTGTGGCGATCAGGCACTGTCTCACTGTGGACTGACTCCCAATAATTTCCTCGACTTGGCCTCCGAAAGGGAACTTCACTTTAGCGTGGAGAGTGGAGGGTACAGCCCCTAGGGCGTGCAGCCAAGGTCTCCCCACAATGGCCATGTAAGGGGAGTAGGCGTCCACCACGATGAAATCTACTTCTACCACTGCTAGACCTGACTGTACAGGTAATCTGATCTGCCCCTTGGGGATCACTACCTTTCCCTCGAAGCTTATCAGTGGCGAGTCGTAGGCGAGAGGTCCTCTTCCCTCAGGTTCAGCCCCTTGTACAGGTCGGGGTACATGATGTCTGCGCCACTTCCTTGGTCCACCATCACCCTCTTTACGTCATAACCTCCAATTCTCAGCATTATGACTAGGGTGTCATCGTGGGGTTGGATGGTCCCTTCGTTGTCCGTATCCAAGAAGGCCAGTGTGGGGGGCTCATTGCCCTTAATCTTCTTCAGCTCGGAGCCAGAGCCCTCAGCATGGGCTCGCGCCACAGACATCACCCTGGAAGGGCGCAAGCCGGTCCTCCTAGGAGTGGCAAGAATGACATTGATGGTTCCCAGAGGAGGCCTCGGGGCATGGTGGCCCTGGCTTACCAGCCCAGGGTGTTCTCTCTGCCCCTTATGCTGGTGCACGAACTGTCTCAATTTTCCCTCCTTCATCAGCTCTTCTAGGTAGTATCGTAATCTCTTGCAGTTCTCAGTCGTGTGGCCGTTCTCTTGATGGTACTGGCAGTGGAGGTTCTGGTTACGCTTCGCGGGATCACCTATCATTTTGCTGGGCCATCTGAAGTAGGGCTTGTGACAGATTTTCTCAAACACCCTCTATATGGGTTCACGAAATACAACGCCGACCACCTGCGTTGTCGTCTGACGAGGCTACCCGACGAATTCCCTCCTCGGCCTATTGTTGCTGTATCTGTCCGACCTGAAATCCCTCCTCTCTTGAGGGATAACCTTCGCCTTAGCCCTCACTTGTAATTGATCCTCCTCCACCCGCGTGTACTCGTCAATGCGGTCCATGAGCTGACGCACGCTCTTGATAGGCCTTCTGGTCAATGACTTCCTCAGGTCATGCTCGTTTGGAAGGCCGACCTTGAAGTTGCTTATGGCAATTTCATCAAAGTCCCCATCGATCTCGTTGTACATCTCCCAATATCTGTCAGTATATGCCCTGAAGGTCTCTCCCTCTCTCATGGCCATGGACAACAGTGATGAACCGCGAGCCGAATGCCCTAGTGAGCTCCGCGAAGGAATCGATAGAGCCCGCCTTCAGGCCGTTGAACCATCTCATTGCGACGGGTCCCAGGCTGGAAGGAAAGACCTTGCACATCAGGGTCTCATTCTTCGAGTGCACCGCCATCCTCTGGCTGAAGTGGCTCACATGTTCTACTGGGTCCGTCTTTCTGTTGTAAATTGTAAAGGTTGGCTGGGTGAACCGCCTTGGAAGTTTTCCCTTCTCAATCCTCCGAGTGAAGGGTGACTTGGAAATCTGGTGGAGCGTCTTGCTCAATGCATTATTGGCCAGGCCTCTGGAGGATGTCCTCTTATCCTTAGCTTGGCGATGGTGTTCGTCCTCTTGGAAAGAGGACTCGCCAGGGGGGTCCTCGACCTAGAACTGTCAGAGTTACCGCTAGCATCCGCTGAGGACTGGTCTGAAGGGGAGGGACCACGCCAATTGTAAGGACACAAAATTGGCCTTAGGCGCAAATGCGTGGCCGAGCCGGCCCAAGTGGCCTATACAATAGAATTTGTAGAGAATGGGCTTAAAGCCTAGACTTCTTGGGGCTCTAGAAGGCTATGGGGTAAGGGTTAACTCCGCTACTGGCGTGCTAGGAGTTGGGGGAGCGCCTCTGCCTCTCTTCGGACGTGGACCGAGGAGCCTATGTCCAGGCTTTCCTTCTGTTGTCTGGGAGTAGAGAGAGAGTGAGTCTTCTTCTTCCTTCGAGAAAAATCCAGATCCCCCTTCCAGTGGTTCCTCCTCCCCTATTTATACTTCTCATTCCTAGTTCCCATCTATCTTTTCCTTGAAAACGCTCCTCAATACCTACAAGACTGTCCACAGTCCCCTCAGTAGTCATTTCTCCATTAATGCGGCCAGGCGGGTAGGTGAAAGGCCTTTAACGTGGTGGTAGCAGCTTTATGCAGTGCACGTCCCACTTGTCCTCCTCCTCAGCGTCCCGTGGGAGTTCCATATGACTTATTGAGCTTCAGGAGTTCCTCCATTGGCGTTGTGTCGCGTCTCTCGGCCCTTGCCTCCGTTGTCCGAGGCCATATTCTCCTCGGACTCTCCCAAGTGGGCAGTGACCTTATCGAAGGGCCTCTGGGCCCTCATATTTTGGTGATCTCCTCCCTCCCCGTGGCATCTTGGGCAGACCGGTGTCCTCGGACCAGGCCTAAGGCCCACACAGCCGTTTTGACGTTTCTGCCCCCACATATTTATTTAGATTCATTGCTTACTTTGATTGTTATTAAAAAAGAATTAGTTATTTTTGTTGGTTTATTTCAATTAATGATATGCGAATATATATTTGTAGCTAATTGAATTATGAAGAGTCCTAAGCATGACAATGAGTCAATTTAAAATTCTAAATGAACTTATACTGAGGTAGATTTTACAAATCTTCCTATAGCTCATTCTTTAATATGAATTCCATCCTAATGGAAAAGCGAATCTTACAATAGTCTTTAAGATTATTGGGAATGAAGAAAATCACGCCGTGATCAAAATATGTAAAATGTCAAGAATTGTTAAGTAAATTGATCTTGGTATGAGAAAATAAATTATAGTTTACATTAATATTAAACTTTTTTTGAAAATTATAATTATTTATGATTGTTTATTTATTCAATTGATAATATTGATTAATATTTTTTAGGTTATTTTTAATATATCTTTAACTCTTGCCCTCTAAATTGAAATCTTGACTTCACAACTACAGTTTGGAACTGAGCACTACCACAAAGTTTTCCTTTTGACACCAAAAAAAAAACATTAGTTAAATAAAAATAAATTAATTAAACATATATATAATATACTGAGCACTAATGATGTGAGAATTGAAATATTTTTTTGTACTACTTAGGAACTTGGACACTGGACAGCAAGCCGCGGGTGTGAACTGCGAACATAGAATAGATTCCTATAAAGACAATAACACGACACCACTTTCCACAGCTTCCCAATTTTATAGTAATAATATACTATAAAAAGCTGTCTGAGACGTGTGGCATCCACAACCCCGCATATATTCCAATATTATAAAATCTTTTGTTTCTTTATAAGATCCCATATTATAATCTTGTTCGTTTTTTCAATAATATATAGCAAAAATTGAATGATAGAATAAATAATGAAAGTAAAAGAACAGCGGTTGAAGTGAAAAGCGCATTGTATTCCGCATCCACCACTCCAGTCCACAATAGATCAGGGAACTTGAAGAGTGGAGAGCCTTCAGTGAAGGTGGTGGTGGAAGCCTTAGGAATGGCAAGAGGTCGGGTTCGGGTCGGGTTTCTTTATACCCGAACCCGACCCGCAGGCCTATATCCACTACCCGGACCCGATCCGTTTAATAAACAGATTTTTTTCACATATCCAAACCCACCCTGTCGGGTCCCGTGGACCCCGTGGGCCCCATCCACTTTAGGGCCCAATCCGAAGTCCTTAGGGCCTAAACCGTAGCTCAGTTTTTTAAAAAAAATAAATTTTGTAATCAATTTAATCTCAAATTTCCACACTAATTTAATTTACAATAATTATTTTAGATTTCTACAATAATTTTAGATTTCAAATTTCACATAAATCTACAATAATTTAGTTTTAGATTTCTCATTTTCCCTTTCAAAATCACAAACCCAAATATAGAAATCACAAACTCAAATACAAAAATCACAAGAAATAATACATAAAAATGCAAACCCATACATAAATCCTATATACATAACCCAAATACATTTAAAAAAAAAAAAAAATCTTTCCTTACAACAAGATTTTCCACAAGTTCAGATATATACAAAGAAAAAAATCCCCCAAATCCAAATTCGAGGCCATTACATCAAGTTCAAAAATCTACAAAATAAATCTCACAAAAGAATATACATAATAATACACCTTTCAGGCACGAGTTAAAAAAAAAGATCTTGGCGGTGGCAAATCTTGGCGGAGGTGGCAAACCTTGGCTGAGCTACACTTGGAGAAGACAGATCGGAGCTCAGAGAAGACAAAGAAAGAGAGAAACAAACCTGTGACGATTTTGAGACCGGCGGTGAGATCGCGTGATGGCGGCGGTGACAGAGGTCAAAGCTTGAGGTTGAGTCCGTGAGTGAGAGAGGGAGAAGAGGATGAGCCCGTAAGTGAGAGAGGGAGAGAGGGAGAGGAAAATGAGGCTGTGAGGGCTGAGTGTGGAATATGAGAGGAATAGTCAGGTAGGGTTTTTTTTTTTTGAGTTTATATATATATATATATATATATATAAGGGGTTTTGGGTAATTTATACTTAAACGGGTCGGGTCCGGGTCAGGTATGACAAAAACCCGGACCCGCTTCGGGTTTTTTTTAAAATACCCATATTTGACCCTATTATTTATCGAGCCGGACCGAATATCCCCAGGTCGGACTTTTATTGCCATCCCTAGGAAGCCTTCAGTCCGATTCTACAATCCTCTCCAATCTTGTTCTTTACTAGTGTCAATGTCTCATTGTTTCTCCTTCTGCAAGCTACTAATACTTCATCTAAAATATAAAAAAAAGAAATCAAAAAAGTAATAATACTCAAATAAGATTATAAGGGGACTTACATCAAACAATGTATAATATAAAATAAAATAAAAAGTGTCAAATTTACATATATTAGCTAAGTTAAGATTGTGTAAAATACATTATTGCAGGTAAGGTTGTCAAAATCAGAATCCTACATAGGATCATAGGAGATAGGTAGAATCATGGATCGTAAGATCCTACATTATTCGAGAAAAAAAAGCAAAAAATATACATTAATATGTTAAATAATCACATAAATTATACATTCATTCATAAAAACCCAAAAAATTGCACTGATTTGATGTAATTACCATATATCACTACATCTATTTGTAAGCATTATTTAAAAAGACCAAAAACCTCAAAATGTGATACTCTATTGGGATGTTATTTTTTATTTGAGTCCAATTGATACTCTATCTCTTTCTATCTCTCTACATTATATAATAGAAAAACTTAGTCTATTGGGATGTTATTTTTTATTTAGGTCCAATTGAGCCTTCTATCAAATTAAAGAAGATTACAGAAAACCAATATCGTTTGGGATCGTCAAAATCATACGATCCTACCGATCCTGAATGATCGCAAAGATCTTTGAAAAATCTGGATCATTTTGGACAAGTGGGATTGTAAAATTGTAGGATCGTAGAATCTAGATTGGGAATTTGACAACCATGATTGCAACGGTAGAGCATCTACATCAATTTTTGTAAAGTAGAAAGTTTTATCTTGTGCTTAACGGCCTCCAAAACCTCCTACATTAATTTATGTATAATTGTGTAAATTCATTTATAGCTACAATAACCATATAAATTTACACTAGTGTTATTCATTATGCATTTAGTTTTTATTCTTTATTTGCATATCCTGGGGATTAAGGAAGAGAGTTGATGGTGATTATTATATGTGAAGAAAGAGAAACAATAATTTAGAAATTTTGATATTTTAATGAAATAGAGTTTTGAATAGATAGTCTGATAAGTGTAATTTAGAAAAATTTTAATGTAAAATAAAAAATGTATGTTCTTATACTAAAATAAATAGGAATTTTTGCACGAGCTGTGTGAATTCTCAAATTGAATAAATATACATAGTTACTATAGCTGTGTATATCTTTTTTTAATTTATCTCTCTCTCTCTCTCTCTCTCTCTCTCTAGAAATTCATATCTCTCCCCCAATATAGGATCTGTCCCCAACCTAGAAATAAATCCAATCATCCCTCTGCCACATCATGTCAAATGGGTTCAAATTGGTTAATTGGATTTCCAATCAATGGGCTTCGAATTGGTTCAAAATAGGTGAAGCATAAATCTGGATTTCATTTGAGCTTCAGTTTGATGGGTTTCAATGGGTTTGAAGCTTGATTTGGGTTTTGAAATGGGTTCAAATGGATTACTGGTTTCAACTTCGGTTTGATGGGGTTGAAGCTTGATTTGGTTCTGCCATTGAATAAGGACTAGTACTTTGATTCTAGGTTTGTTTCAAGATTCTGGGTTTTGATTTGATGGGTTTGAAGGTTTAATTTTGGTTTGATGCGTTTGATTTTGGCTTTGATGGGTTCCGTATTTGAAGGTTTAATGAGAAAACAAAGGAAAACCAAAAGGAAAAAAATAACATAAATAATAGTAAAAAAAATGGATGAAGAATAAATATTATACTGAAATACAATGTATAATAGATAATCTAATGTGGGTGTTTTTGAAAAGTGGTTGAGTAAAATAGAAAAAGTAAATTCTTATGTTAAAATAGACAGAAAATTTTTCATGAACTAATGTGAATACTCTAATAAAACCATCAAATATAAAGTATTTTTCACTTTCATATAAATCTACTATTTTATTCCCATCACTCAATGTCAGTTACATAGAATAATTGTGAAAAAGAGTGTGGTAAAATTTGTGGTTATAGACTTTTTGAAATAAAACCCAAAATGTCAAAGGTGGATTATAAGCAACCACAGTATGTGCGGCAACCAACCAAGGTTGATCTAGCTTAGCATGCAGGGCTAGCCATGGTCAAAACCCAACATGGGACTCACAAGAGCAAAACTCATTGCATATACATTTCATGCACTGTAAGTTTTACTTGTCAGCCAAGTTAAACTCTCTAAAACCTGAAATTGCAGTCATGCATATATTATGCAAGGCCAACGGGATCTAGGAGTCTCTACAAATTTAAAACAACAATGAAGTTTCTCTTTAAATACCATAAAAACTAGCAAAATGCTCAAAAAGAGTTCCTCAATAAGTTCCTCCAAAGGCCACAAAAAAGTTCTCCAATCAAGGAACTCTCGAAAACTAGAAAGCAATCCAGGCGCATAACTTGGAGCTATAGCTCTTTGTATCTTAAGGAAGCAGTAAGACCAATAATAGATCACATGCTTCATGTATTATATCCATGAATATGAATATTCTCTTTTAGGAATCATCAATATAAAAATAATTTTGCACTCTCCTTAACACTACAAAAAAATTGTCCTACACCAGCGTTTTATTTCCCGACGCTTTTCAAAACCACCGTAATATATTAACCTATAGCAGCGCTTTTAGTAACTGCTTATATAGGACAGCCTATTACAGCAACTCAAAATCAGCGATTCATAAATTGCTACAATAAGAGGCCTATAACGGTGGTTTCCAAAACCACTAGTATAGGAGGCCCTATTACAACATTTTATAACCACCACTATAGGTTAGATTTATCAATTTTTTAAATAATTATTTTCTTTTATGAAAAGAGTCTATCACAACGCTTTAAAAGCGTTGGAATAGGGTTATTCCATTCCCTTATAGGGAGACCTATCCCTGCGCTTTTGAAAGCGCTAGATAGGGTTATTCCATTCCCTTTTAGGGGAGGCCTATCCTGACACTTTATAAAGTGCTGGAATAGAGGTAACCTATATCAGCGCTCTAAAAGCGCCGAAATAGGGTTAATCCATTCCCTTCTAGGGGAGACCTATCCCGGCACTTGTTAAAGCATTGGAATAGGGTACACCTATACCAGCGCATAGAAGCACTAGAGTAGGGTTACTCTATTCCCTTCTGGGGAAGACCTATCCCAGCACTTTTAAAAGTGCTAGAATAGGGATTTCTTCTAATATATGACCAATACCCCCTTAAAACTTGAGCAATGACTAAAGTACTCTCCAAAACATAGAAAAAGACCAAAATTACCCTCGATTACTTGACTACGACCAAATTACTCCCATAAATCAAAAAAGTGACCAAAATGCCCCCATAAACACAAAAAATGTCCAAAACACCCCTGATACCTTAAAAAAGACCGATACACCCTGAAAACTTCAAAAATGACCGAAATACCCCCCAAAACATTGAAAATGACCAAAGTACCCCTTGTGCCTAAAACAGACCAAAAGACTTTCAATTACTTGAATAAGACCAAAATACCCCCATAAATTGAAAAAGTGACCAAAATGCCGCCGTAAACACAAAAAATGTCCAAAACACCCCTGATACCTAGAAAAAGATGAATACACCCCTGAAACCTAAAAAATGACTAAAATAACCCCAAATACCTAAAAATTGACCAAAGTACACCCCAAAACATCATAAATGATCAAAGTACCCCCATGTTTAAAAAAGGCCAAAATATCCTCGATTACTTAATTATGACCAAAATATCCTCATAAATCGAAAAAATGAATAAAATGCCCCCCGTAAACACAAAAAAAAAAATGTCCAAAACACCCCTAATACCTAAAAAAGACTTATACACCATTGAAACCTAAAAAATGACCAAAATAACCCCAAAAACCTAAAGGGTGAGTAAATCTACTTCTTATTACCCTTCTAGTCTATAATTATGTGTCAACATTACTGCTGTGGTGGGTTGTTGATTTGGAGCAAGCAGGTAGCTTGCATGGAGAGAAAAGGTGGTGTATTTTATATTGGGAGTGTTTTTTGTTTTGTGAATTTTGTCATATTATTGTTTAATTTGTTGTCAATTTATCATATTTAGTCTGAGTAAATTCATATATTCTGCTGTGGTGGGTTGTTGATTTGAAGCAAGCGGATGGCTTGCATGGACATATAATGTATTTTATATTGGGAGTGTTGATTGTGTTGTTCCTATTGTCCTACTATGCAAAATCAATCAGAAAGCTATAGTTTTTTGTTTTTTATTTTTAGTTTGCAACTTTGATATAACATTCTAGACATTTGGAATGTCTTGTATTATAGCTAGAAATTTTTTATTGTATTATAGTAATTTGATAATTTGAATATGCTTGATTATTGTGGGGTCTATATTGGCATGTGTTTAGTTATAAACAGGTTGGGAAACAAAATGCAAGTGGAGTAGAATTTTTAAGGCACAAATAGTTATGCTAAGTGAAAACCCAATCAAAGCTTAAAAAGTTTTTAAACTTAATTTTTCTCTTGTGAATTGTGCTCTTTGTTGTAGTTGTTCATCTTCTTCAAGGGAAGGCAATTGGGAGATAACTAGTATGTGCTTTCTCTTGCTTAGATTATTTTCGTGCATATTCTTGAAGATTTGAAAAGTAGAAAATAGTTCTTATTTGTGTATTGTTAAATTATTGCACGTAGGAATGGGGAGGAAGTAATGTTTTGATATGGTTGATGTTGGGGAATGCTCTTCACAAGGAGGATCGAGTGAAGAGCAAGAAAGACTGGGAACCTCTCCAATTGAGGAAGAAAGATGACAATCCTCTACCTGTGAAAAAAGACTCGTCTTGCAATTAAATAAAGCGGGCTAGCCGATTGGAAAACTTGCAAGAACTGGTCAAGGTGGTTAGGATCTATGGCACGAATGCCATATATGTGCCCAATGGATTATGTTCGGTGGCATTTAGTGCCACAACAATATAAAAACCAATGTTGGGAGGTCATTCAGGTATTAGACAAGACAGCACAACTACTTGGGTTCTATGCTTAATTGTACTAAGTTTTATATAAGTATGCTACAATGTTGAATTTGTGAAATGCGCTAACTCAATTGTTGATATTAGAAACGATGGACCATACAGATTGCATCAAACCTAGGAGACAAAGGAAGTGGGCTTTGTCTCAACTTGGGAAGGTGTGGAGGAGCCACAAGGCTGATTTGAAGAAGCTTCGTAAGAACTCTACTTCTTAAATTTGTAGTTACATAATGTCATATTATATAATGTGTTGGATTAAACATTTCACTAATTCTTTATCTTTTATATTAACTCTCATATATTTATATTTATATTGTTATTGTTATATTAATTCATTTTAATTAGATAATATTAAAGTATTATGACATTATGCCAAAAAACTACAAATGAGAACACCCCCACATGCCCTCTTCAGTGATCTTTTTAAAAAGTTGGCTTTCTACAAATGAGAACGCCCCGACATACTTTCTTCTTGTAAAGAAAAAATAATTTTTTAATCTTGTGGTTGTGGGTGAAGAGAAAAAAAAGTGGGAGGAAAGAGAGAGGAAAGAATACTTTTTATTATTTTATTAGGTAATTTATATTATTTTATTGGGTTGTATGTAAGAATAAAAATTGGGATGTTAGATAAATTGTAAAATAGGTTGTTAAAAAGATAAAACAGTGTTTGAGAATGTAAACTTTTTTTTTTTTTTTTTGGCATCCCTGGATGCTAGTACTCTTAGAAATTTCTATTTTTCATGAGTTTCACACGCGTAACCAAATTCTTTAAAACTTATCTATTGTGCTGATTTTTTTTTTTTTTTTTTTTTTTGGGGGGTGGGGGGCGCTAAATCAAATTCCCCAAAACTTTTCAAGACTAATTCAGCTTTGTCCACAACAAATTTCTCCACCTTAAAAATTTTTCTTTTTTAATTGCTAAATATTTTACCAAGAAGATTATAATTGATAAATTTTATACTCTATGAAAGACTATCGTCAAGCATAAATTTCAAGGATATATATTACTTTGAGCTTTTGTTTTTTTATTATGAATCAATATGATAGCTTAGCCTTCCTCCCCCCACCACCAACTAAACAAAATGTAATGGTTCGCCCAAATCTAAAATTACTGACATGGTAAGAACGCGATGTTGTCTAAATGGGGATAAAACAATTCTTAGATAGCTAATCTCATCATTTGTGCATAGAGAATCATTATTAAAATAATTAGAATGATAATAGTAACTTTTATTGAGAATATATTGCAAGGTGCGTAATGTCTTCCCTACCTGTAAACAAATCTTCAAATATGTTCCAATATCTCATAGGTACTTCATTGTCAAATTCAAGATAGGAAGCTTCACAAGCTCTTAATATTAGGCCGATAATAAAAATCAATTAAATATTATGTGGCCAATCACACATAAAAAATCCTATGATTGGTGGATTCTACTCACCCCTCGAATCTTGAGAACTCACTAGAGGTTGGTCCAAAATTTGGTATCTAGAATCCTCACTCTTGAGCTCCTCATATATAGTGGCGGCGCCATGTTTAGGCTAGGGTGTTCCTGGGAACACCCTGGACTTGAAAAAAAAATTATATATAATAATTTTAAAAAATTTATTTTTTTACCCTTAAAAAAAATTAGGAACACCCTCAACCAAAATAAGGAACACCCTAAAAAAAAAATTTATTTGTTCTACTTTCAAGAAAAAAAAAAAAAAAGCCCAAATAAAAATTTTGAACTAAAATCTGAAGACAAAAAAAATTGTAACAAAGCAAGCCCACCAAGGAATAAAAAGCCCAATATCAATCCTAAACAACATATTACAAACCCAATCTAAAGGGGAAAAAAAAAAGGGTAAAGCAAACCCAACATGGTAGCAAACCCACGGACTCTCAAAAAATAAAATAAAATAAAATAAAAAACAAAACAAAAACCCAATATACGCAATTACAACCTAACCTAAAAAAACCAGAGCATGAGCAACAAATTCATCAAATAAAGCAAAACCATTTATCAAAAAATAAATAAATAAATAAGTAAAGCAAAACCAGAACAAAAGCACATCAACAACAACAACCAACGGCAACGAAAATCAAGCCTCAATGACAACAACCAATGGCAACGGCAACCAGAGCACATCACATTAGGCCTTAAACTCGAGCTCCAAAACCAAAACACATCGAGCATCGAAGATTGGTCTTCCTCGCCTCAACATGCTACCTGATGGCGCCACCCCTCAACCTTAGGCCTCCCTGCTCCCTCAACCTCAAGGTATTTCATCTTTTTCTCTCTTTAGTCTCTTACATATACGGGTAAATGGGTTAATGGGTATAGGTTTCTCTCTTAGACTCTTTGTCTTTCTCTCTCTTTTATCTGAAGACTGAAAGGAAGCAAATTAGATTCTCTCTCTCTCTTTGAGACTTTATTTGAGACTTTTTATCTGATTGTTTAGTGTATTTGCCCCTGTTTTTGGCTTTATCCATTGGTTTTGGTGACTGTTGGTGTTGGCGTTGGTGTTAGGTGTTAGTGAGATACAATTAATTGTCTTTTAGTGTATTGTGATTTGTGATCGTGAATTTATTTGATTGGTTCTTGTGATTGAGGGCCCATGGGGCTTGACTGTTGAATGGGGCTGTGGGGGGTAGATGGGAGCATGAGGCCGAGGTGGGATATTTGAATTGGGGGAATTAAATGCACATGGAGTGTGTGCTAGTACAACTAATAAACAATAATTTAATTAACCAATAATTAATTGGAGAAAGCAACTAATAAATAATAATTAATAATTTAATTAATCAATACATTATAAAAGATAAACAAATTAAAGTATGTTAGGCTAAATAACAATTAATAATTTTATAATTAATGAAACAATAATATAACAAATTATAGTTTATAAAAGACAAATAAATTAATGAAACAACTAAACAACAATAATCAATAATTTTATTAATATTTCAAATGAACTTATAGTTTATTGTAGCATTGATAATGAAACTATCATGCAACGATTTCAAAATATGAAAACTCGTAGAAGACAATTGTAAATTTTGTGTATTTTCATGTTTTTTTATTGTTGTTGTTGTCAATATACAAATTTTTCTTTTTATTAAATTGTATAATTTATACTTATTGAGGAAGACCCTAAAAAAAATTCCTAGAGCCACCACCGCTCCTATAGCCTTCTCCCAACTTCAGGTCCTTTTATCATCAACAGCTTTCCTCAAACTAAGATAGGCTCTGAAGAAGATACCAAGACTGTGTTGGACTCTGGTGAAGGAGGACATGATAGTGAAGGTATGGGATGATTGGAAAGTGGAGAATAAGAGTGAGAATTTGGACCTAGAATGGTTGATTTCATTTCCAATGATTTGAAGACAATGTTCTTGGCACTGGCAATATCAGCACTTCAATCCTTAATGGCCGAGTCAGGGAGGGTACAGCAAAAATGCGGTTTAATTTATGTTTGTGGTAATAAAGTTTGGATAGAATTCATAAGCGTCATTGAGCTATAGAAGGGTGAGCAAACAATCAACAAGCAAACCACTCATCTGATTGAGGCCACTTCTTTGGTCGACCACTAGTTCTGCGCCATGTGCTGCAACGGCCGGCCCAAGGCCTAGGCCAAAGGCCCCACAACACCAACAAAAATTCCTTCGGAAAAAAAAAAAACCCACACCCCACTATAAAAGGGCCAAAAATTTTTAAATGATTGAGTACTAAAAAAAAAAAAAAATGACTGATGCTAAAACTACCACAAATTTTACTATAGGCTTACAAACTAACATGTCACTAATTATCTAAAAAAGTAATTCAAACATTCGTTAATTAGGTTGTTGAAGTTCATCAATCACAGTCATTATTAATTTATCATATTATATTGTGAACATTTTGTAGTATATTTAGTATTTTTATTTTTCATATCTAACAAAACTTCCAAAATAAGAAACCAATAGAAATTTAGCACAATTGAAATCCTAAAATGTTTTTTAAAAAAAATGTTGCATATGTGTTACATCATCAATGATTACTAATCTCCCTAAATATTTTGGGACTTCAATTTTTTTAAACTAATCATTACAAAGTCACACACTAGATAATATATATCTATCTCTTCCCCTTAAAAAGAATATATAAAATTAAAATTTAGATTACAAATTTAGTTAATTATGCACAATCATGTATCCAAGTTAAAGTAAGTTTCTTTTTTTAAAAATAATATATTTATAATTCCTTTAAAAATTTGTGCTTTAACTATGATATTTAATTCTTTATATGAAATTAACCTTAGTTCAGTTAGTTAGTATTGGTGCGGTGGTTAAGTATAAATGTTTGTGAGGTGTGGAGAGTAAAGGCCGAGGTTCAAGTCTTTAGGAAAGAGTTTCACACACATATGCACTTAGATTAGATTATAGTAGAAATTCTATCTTGTATTCAAAAAAAAAATAAAGCATTATTAATCAATTTATGTATTTAATATATCAAATTAGTCTTAATTTAATTTGTATTAAATAATTTTCTTTAATTAATGTTTCATATAAAAGCCTCACATAAATTTTTTGCCTTAGACCTTAGACCTCAAATTATGATGGGCCGGGCCTGCCTGCTGCTACCACGATGGGAAGGCCAGATAAAAGCATCCCCTCTGCATCATCATGATCACCATTTAAGACTCTCCGTGCTCTTCCTTGATCTCGCACGCAATGGAACCAACCCACTTCGATCAACAACCTAAAATAGAAGTGTTATTGTTGCAGAACCTACATTTTTCAGTCAGTCAACGCTAATAGTGGATTTTGAAACATTATAGCCCAACCTAATGTAGCAATATTTTAATAGATGATATAAATAAAGGACTTGTAGAATTTAATGTCCTCCATATCCATTCTCTCCCTCAATCTGCTCTTTTCCTTTAAATTTTATACTTCGAACTTTTGGTCATCCCCATCTCATTAAAAAGGTTCCATTTTCAAGATCTATAGGTAATCGGTACTCATTGAACATGCAAGCAAGTAAAGAGAGAGAGAGAGAGAGAGAGAGAGAGTATATTTATATAGAGACTCATAGCCAGATACATCCTTAAAAATGAAATATCAGTTTTAAGAAATAAAGAATAAAGAAGAAAGTGAATGTAGATTCAAAGTTAGCACATTTTGGAGCTTACCACAACCCCTCCTTCACATTCACCTTCTAATCATGCATGCAACAAGGAAAGGTTAAGTGTAAACTCCCTTCATTGCCCATTTAATTAGGCTTACAGAATACAAACAAGCCAATCGATTTATTTCTTAAAAGTGTCACATTTTTTTTAAAAAAATACAGTTGTACTTTGACCTCATTTACGATGGAGAGTAAGGATTTTTGAGTTCAACACTCACTGGATGCATGTGTAATTCATCAATTTCTGTTTTTTTGGGGTGTGGGGGGAGAGAAAACCTTGTGCGACACACTGCGATTGGCCAAATCTAATGCACAGTATTCTTTTTTATTGACCACAACTCAAGGTCTCCATAGCTAAAAAAAATGCAAAAGTCCTCATGGAGAAAACCATAAAGGCATTCCTAGTTTACAGAACAGATTAAATATTCAGAAGCAGTTATTACGATTTGAAAGTAGAAATGCAAATTAAGATGCTGCAAAATCATCTCCCCCATTACTTCAGTTTTGAGAATATCTTTGGTGCCGCCTGCATTGTAGAACCATGAGATTAGCAGGAGGTGCAAGACAATATAAAATGAAATCATTCTCCACATAATTGAACAAATACTTACACATTTGTCAACACAAGACCAGTAATCAAAATATTGTCCAGTGCAATGCTTGTGCCCACTTTCATCTCCCTGGATCCTCTTAACACATGCCTGTAAAAGAGTAAGAGATGCCAATGTGACTTACCTCTCTTCCCAAATATTTACTTTATTTAACATGGCTTTTTCACTCAAGACTATATCAAATATTATGGCGAAGGACAATTTTTGCAAGCATATTACTCGGGTGAGTTCAATCATGTCATGCTGATGAACTAGGGAGTTGTCAGTTAAAAACAAAAAACATAAAAGGAAGCAAGAAACTTCCAACTTTTCTTTATCAAAGGCTATGCATAAATTTCATATGAAAATAGGAGGCAATAAAAACTGGATTGCCCATATTTCACTTTTCCCCTCATGAAAATAATAAAACATACAAGAATTCATGACTGCTTCTAGATTATCTTTCAGTTTCCACTTTTGACAATTCACTTTAACAGGAAGCTTTAATATTCAAGCTTACTAAATTACAAATAATTGCCTTAATATGGTAGTCTAAAAACACAAACCATGTAAGACTTGGACCACACAAACAAGTGGAGTACTTTAAGACAAGCAGAGAGAGACTTCCTCTCATGAAATATCCTTTCCTCTGTCACAAATTGTTCAGCCAGCATACCATTTTGGGAAGTCCCAAAATCTTGTCTACTTCAAAAGGTCAATGAACATAATTTTAATAACTTTCTTAATATGGTATGCAACTTGCTTTGCATGAAAAGTCTTAAGATTTTTGCCATGTGCTTTATATGGTCTTAGTCTTGTTTTTAAATTAAAAAACACACTAAATAATGTGACCTAAGAAAGTAGAATTTTGTATTATGGAAAAATAATTTGATAGGGAATATACAAGGTTTGGGAAAAGACAAGACAAAAAGAAACAGTAATAATTATTGACTATAGTCCTCTAAATCAACATCCAGATATTCCAGTGCTCCTATAGACCATATGGAATGGACACTAGTCATCAAGCCACATAAGCATCATTTTTCTCCACAGGAATCACACCTTTTCTGACTGGCTTTCATAGAAATTTGAAGAAACAACAACAATAAAAAACCCTAAGTTCCAAAACTTTGGAGGGGCTATGGACCCTTAATCAGCTAATCAGGGTCTGTTACATGTATTCTTCTCCACCATTCTATCTTATCCAAAATTATACTCCCTATCACTTGCTTGATTAACATGTCCTTCACCACTTTCACTGTTGTTATTTTAGGTATTCATCTACCTCTTTTCGTTCCTTTGACTTAAACCAAACCATTCTTCCTCACTAGTGTGTTAATATCTCTCTTTACACATGACCAAGCCATCTCAAGCAACTAAAAGCCTAGTACATACTTATACACTCTTATTGGCTCACACAAATCACAGGTAATAACTAACTCTTCATTATTTTGTTATTCTACATTTGACCAAGATTCAGGATTATCAGTTTAAATTTTAAAATCAACTTCCAATCTTACTTCTTTAAAGTCCTAAAAGACTAAAAGGAAAGGTGAATAACTTTCAAATGTGTGCCCACAATCTACAGTTAAATACAAATATAACATGAGACATATTTAAGTAAGAAATTCTAAATTCCAAGTTCTAAATATATCGTGAAAGGGTTTGGGTCATAATTTTATTATTGCTAATAAGACAGAATAATAAACTATACTACAAAGAAAGAAAGAGGCAGCATAGAATCAAGAGAATTTATAATTTTACTAACCTAACTATGATTTTTTTTTTAATAACCATATAAGAGTAAATACTTAATAATAAGATTAAATGCCTATCAAAATTCTAGTCAAGCATTATGGTACATGATGTAATGCTGAAAATTTGTGGAAAATCCAATGTACTAATAAGAAACTTATTTCTAAACTCCATAGATGTAAGCTCCAATTACAAAGACCCACAATGTACCTGATATTCAAGCAATGGCTTCACACACTTTGGCTTGCAAAGCTCTTCAAAATATTTCTTCTGATCAACAGGTTCCTCTTCCGCCCTAAGCATACGAAAAATACTTAGAAAGTATACAAAATAAAGAAGAAGACAAAAATCCCTGATAAGAGACATAAAACCAAAAGACCAAGACATTGGATAAAAATGATCATATGATCTTCATTGTTGTATATTTATCTTCCACAAGTGATTTCAAAGGGAAGGAATCACAAGTAATCTCAATCTCCAAAATTGATTACTTTATATCTTACTCCAACTCTGGAAGTTTTTATTTTTTAATTTCCTGGTAACTAACTCAAGACATTTTCTATTCTCAATGTACCATCATTCATCTTCCTCTATGAAGAACATGTGTTTATTTTCACTTTTCTGATCTGTTGCTATATTTACTATATACAAAAGAGTGTACCAATATATTGCTTCATATCTCTGTAAACAATTGCAATTTCAAGATTATCGTTACTTGTATATGTAAATTAGAAAAATATCACATAAGATTGACTACCGCCTTATTTTAGATATATTGAAGGAAATATTTCTTTGGAACAAAAAATTGTGTTCTTCCAAAATAATATATTCGTAAATTTTCTCACTTTATTGTCTGAATTTCCCTAATTTTCTAGAATGATCCAAAGGTATAGTGTGTGTCAAATCATACAACGCTAATGCTGTGTTTGGATGAAGAATTTCAAGGTGGAGTTTTACTCAAAAATTATAATGTGGAGTTCCAAATGATGATTTTTTGTACAATTATGAACTTAGAATTTACGAATTATATCAACGTTACTATTCTCATATCACCCTCCATCATAATCTTCACACTGCCAACACTAGTACAATACCCCCACCAACACCACCACCATCACTGCTATTGTCACCCCCTAGCATCGGCACTTATACTGCCATTATTGTCTCAGCCAACACCACAATTCCATACCACCACCACCACCAAGTCATTGGCACATTAGCATCATTGTATTAACTACTATAATACTCCTATTTCTTAAAATTCAGAAACACACATCAAAACTTTTCTTTTTGGATAGGTAAGCTATGCATGCACCTAGTGGGTCTTGACCCTTGAAACACCACCTCACCCTTCACCTAGCACTTGCATGGGAAAGAGGTGCTAGTTGAGCTAGAACACATTGGCTCCAAACAATATTTTTTTAAAAAAAATAATAATTTTATTAAATAGAGGAAAGCTTAAGTAATAAGTATACAAGATTCATATGCAAACTTTCCTAACAAATTACAAGAAGGAAAAATTAGGCCTTAAAAGAAAATATTAAGCAACAATTTAAATTGACAAAATTGAAATTCCCATCAGTATACTTTTTAAAAAAAAATCGCATCCATTAAAATCCCATCATTTTGAAAATGCTAAGAGTTTTCCAAAACCCGTCATCCAACCACAACATAAGGTATTATGATTATAGCTATAAAAGAGAGAATAATATTTCATCTCTTCCTTTGGTTTTAAGATTTGATTACATTCATACTACCTTGACAATAACTACACTTCCAAAATTGTCATACAGAGTGCCCTACTACAACTTAGCACAACTCTTTTCCTAAACTTCAAAGTTTCAAGTGTATTTCTCAATTATGGTTGCAAAATTATCCACCAAGACCATCTTAATTTCTCTCTTATTCTGTACTATGTAGTGGAAAAATTAAAAGGATTAAAAAAATAATAAAAAAGCTTCCAAAGCGTTCTAAGGGGTCAACAAATGCATTAATATCAATACAAACAACACTACAACATATAATACAGTGGTAACCGTCAAGATAAATTAACAACCACATCCTACAATCAAAAGAAAATTAAAAAAATAGTGCATAAATAGCCAAACATCTATTGCTTTATAATTTCATATCTCTAAAAGAACATTGGAGATTACAGCTCAATTTACACCAAAAATTTGTTATCATCAGTCTTGACCGTGCTTACAAGGTACCCCCAAAAAAACAAATTAAAAATGGGAACATAACAGGTAATATGGAGAGGAATAGATTGAAAGAAGAAAGACTATATAATTTATGATTATATGAAGATCAAGTCAAGGTATCTAATAATTCACTAACTATAGATTCTTCACTCTAGTGGAACAGATTGATGGGAAAGACAATATTCCATGTCATGTGCAAGAATAGTAAGAGTTGAGTAAAATCAGCCCAGAAGCAAGGACTACGCGATTGTCATTAGTATTTGCTATATGCGTTCAGAGATATCTCATATGTCTCAATCAGTTACAAAGAAATATATACATAAGAGAAGATTTTAGGCATGGCAAGGCATTTGCCAAAAGTAACCATACACAACCTCATGTCAGTTAAACACACTACCTAAACTCCATTATTAACAAAAACTAATGCATCAGAAAATGTACCCATCAATAGTTTTATATCATGTCATGTCAAATTGGCAAGAGAGTTTGGAGCAAACTAGAAAGGTATATAATGGTAGAGAATCATATTTAAGAATCACTGAAGCTGACTTGAAGTGTATACATAGAAATTGTACTTACATAGCAATATATGGACAAGTCAAACAACAACTCAGAGCACAGAGAAGCCTACTGGGTCACCTCACCTGACTCTGCATTGCAAATAACAAAAACCAACAACCCAGAATCTCTCTTAAATCATACCATCAACAAAAATATTCAATCAAAAAAAAAAAACTTGTACCAAATTAAGGATTTAAGGAAGACCATTCAAAATTCCTAATATTAAACACTCAGCAAAAAACAAAAAGCTCTACTTTTATTTAAAAGTAATTATTAATTTGACAAATCAATTTAAAAAAAAAAAATCATTTCATGTTGTTTATGTAATTTCAGAATCATTATGACAAAGTTTTGAATTATTGAATAAAAAAACTGTGTCTAAAGTAATCTGTAAATATTGACTTCTGATAACAGTGATATAGAAGAATAGATCAAAACCCAAGACATCATAAGAAAAAACATGAAAACAAATAGAAGCTAGTTTGAAACATAAAAACCTAGATTTACAACAGAAACAGATCGAACAACTAGATTAGAATATTCAAAAAAAAAATAGAGATCTGAATAAAATAGAAATGAAGAAATACGAAATAAAGAGTGAAATGTAAATTGGAACTGAGCTTAATCACCATCGGATATGAAAGGAAAGTAGTCTCACCTTTGTGTATAGAAGCTTCTGTCTCTCTCTCTCTCTCTCTCTCTCTCAGATTCTCAGAGAGTCAAGACTTTAAAGGAGATGAGGGCAACTCTAAACTCACCTGTGTCTGCGCTTATGTTTTTTTTTTTTTTTTCAACTTTTATGATTTCAGCTTTTGGGCTTAATTCTGTACTTCCAAGGCCCATGTCTAACTTATGAGGTCTTAAGCCCAATTCACCCCACCCCCCTCTACTGCTATTGATGAGACCAAGAAGTGTTATTTTGGTAAGAGGCCATACAATTAGGTTAAAAATCTGCAACTTACACGTTATTACAAAGGTAATTTTATAAGCATAAATGTCACTTAACACCGTTTAAAAATAGTTGTGCTTATACACTCCCTTGTGCATATAATTGTCATAATGAAATAATTATAAGTCTTTTGCAGTTAAGACAATTTATTGAAAGGAAGCAAAGGACTTGAAAGAGCAAGAAACTTTCAAACAATGTTAAGTGTCGTTTATGCTTAGGAAATATAGATATTTTGTAAATCTTGGTAATACTTGGTATTAGCCCAAACCCTAAAAAGTGATTTGTATTTTTTTACCATTTTATAAATATGTGGAATGTATAACCTTTTATATGAATAAATCACAAATTTCTATTTAGAGTACCAATCCTTTTTAAGTCCCAAAATAAAAACACTTAGTTATTTTGCTAAGAATAATTACAAAAGGAGGGAATCAGACCCTTCAATATCCTAATACTAAATGGAATATTCTGGCAAGGAAGATATGGGAATCATTCCATGAATATTAACTAAAAGATCCCATTAATTAGCTACATTAGAGGCAACAAAATTAGCCTCCCTAGAGGTATAGTTAGCCAACCACTCATCAAAAAAAAAAAAAAAAATTTTTAATTGTCTTTATAATATCATTTCTTTTTTTTCTTTTCTTTTTTTTGAGAAAACAGAAAGTGCTTAATATTAGATGGACAAAAAATTTCTGTCAAGAGTTACAAGGTTGGTTGCATCACAATTGATGTCTTCTAACCAAATTTGTGGTTCAATCACATGTTTCGCCAACTTGGCCAATTTTATCTGCTACTACATTTCCACTTTGTTTAACAGGTGAAAAAGAAGCAAATCTTAAGTTTGATGCTAGAGTCTGTGACTCCTCAATAATGTGACCATAAGAAGCCCAGCAAGGTGGCTCAGAAATGAGTTGTTTAAAAACAACCTCAGAATCTCCCTCAAAAGCTACCTCATGGAGCCCAATTTCTAGAGCAAAGGCAACAGCTCTTCTGCAGGCCAAGGCTTCCAATTCATCCACTGTTGAAGATAAGCACATTCTTTCTGAGAGTGCTGCAATTACTAGACCAGCTGAGTCTCGGATCACAACTCCCGATCTTGCAGAATTAATGTCACAAAATGCTGCTCCATCACAGTTAGCTTTGTATTGGTGCAGCGAAGGAGGGAGCCAATGAGTAGGATGAGCAACCAAAGGTGATGGCAGAGGGGTGGGGTGTCTTTATAATATCACTAATTGCCTAGTCATGAGGATGCGAAGAAAGATTTTGCAGTGGAAAAAGCACGTTTAAAGCATTGCCTTCACAAATCACGTGTTTGAATCCCAAAGGTTGCTTCTACTGGTCTCACATTACGTGCACAGTCGCATTATTTGGTCAATTAATGTAAATTCTAAATGCAGTTTTAGTTCATACATTTTGGCATTTTTTTATTTTAGTTCCTACATTTTAATTTTATCACTTTTAGTCCCTAATTCAATTAACGCGTTTCATTTTAGTTATTTCCGTCAGTCAACTGACAAAAATAGCTAAGGTAGCTGCCGAAAGAATTAAAATATTATAAAAAATGTTACATTACCATGACACATCAGCATATAAATTTAAAAAATTAATTTATTAATTTTAACTAAATAATAAAAATAAAAACTAAATTAAAAACTAAAATTCACAAAATTAAAAAAGAATTTAAAAAATCATCTCAAACTCAAACTCTATTCTCTCATCTCAACCAACCCAAATAAAAATTTATCATTAGATCATTTTGACTTTAAGTGTATTTACTTTTTCCCTTTCCAAAAAAAAAAAACCTTTCAAAAATGTGTATTTACTTTTCTTTAAGTGAGCTCTCTCTAAAATCATGATCTGATCCTGATTTTAGAGAGAGCTCTACCAAAAAAAAAAAAAAGAGTTTAGAGAGAATGAGCAAGTGAGAAAAAATGGGAGCATGCATGCATGTTTGTGTAGATCGGTGGTGGCTGAGCATTGTGGTGGTCCATGGAGGTGGATGGTGGTGGGTCCGTGAGCTGAGCTAAATTGGTGGTGGTTGAGCATTATGGTGGGTTTGTGGAGGTGGGTGCCGATGGGTCCGTGGGCTGAGCGTGGTTGGGTCCTTGTAGATCGGTTTGGAGCAGATCTAGAGAATGGAACTCGATATCGGCCTCCGTCTCGGCCAGACTGGAGCTCGCCGGTCTCGACCAGACTAGAGCTCACCGATCTCGGCCTTCATCCCGGTCTTGGCCACAATGGAGCTCGCCAATCTCGGCCACTGTCTTGGCGTGGGTTTCTTGACTAATCGGTTGGTTTGGTGAGTTTTTCGGTGGCAGTGGCAGTCATGTTTTGGAATTTTTGTGGGTTTTTGAGCTGAAGTTCATGTTATGAAGAAATGTTTTTGATCGACAGGGTGGTGGTGGCTTGATTATGTCGGTCATTGGTGGTGGTATATGGGTTTGATTGTGTTGGTTTGAGTTTGATTGTGTTTGATTATGTTGATCTGGGTTTGTTGTGATTGGTTTCTTGATCTAGGTTTAATCTGGGTTGGTTTGCTAACTGGGTTTAGGGGTTTGATTTGTTGAGAATTCGGTGTTGATTTTATTAGAATTTGGGGAAGAACATGAAGAATTTGATGATTTTGATTTGTGATAGATTTGATGGTGTTGGGTTTGATGATCTCTGAGGTGCTGAATTTGGGTTTTTTCTTCTTGTTTTCATTTATGTCCTAGTGATCTGGGTTTGAGTTCTTGGGTTGCTGGGTTTATGTTCTTGTGATGGGTTTGAGTTCTTAATTATTGGGTTTGATTTGGGAAGAATTGTTAACATCCTATTATGCAACCTGCATTTAACCTCGCATTGAGGGTAAAAGGGTAATTTTGCCTTGAAAATATTTATCTTAATTCTGGTCATTAGCTCCTTAATCTCATTTCACTAAATTGATATTAATATTGTAACAATCAAATCGACTGGTCATAAGCCCTAATCGGACCATCAGATTGAAAGTTATCATCAAATCAAGTTTTAATAACCGAGATGCACTATCATAAATTGAGTCCAACTATATGTGATTATGAACAATTAATTCCAATTGGTTATAATTATAATCAATTTGAGATTAATGATGTGTCATAATTTGATTGGTTAGGACTACATTTTATAGTAAGGTTGCACATACCTAATTAATTAGATAGTTAAATATTAATTATTCAATGAGTAATTTGTGCATTTATCTTTTAATTAGAGTAAATTTGGAACCAATTAAGTCTGAAATGGGAGTGATTAGAGTCATTTAATGTTAATTGGGAGTTAATTTGGGACATATTAATGTTAATTGTTCTAAAATCATTTTCTAGCAAATGACCTTTGCTCACAATTTCATCGATATCTCTCGGAATATTTTGAATCTGTGAATCAAATTAATTTTCCCAGAAACTAGACATCCAGGGCTTCAATTTGAGCACAAGAAGAAGACAATTCTGATCAGAACTGAGTCAGATACGATTTTTCAAAGTTAGCTCTATAGGCTGTTACAATAGTTACGGGAAAATCGAATTTTAGCTTACTCCTCACTCCCACCAATCTCTACATTTAATGCACTAGATTTTCCCAAAGGCTAAAATGAGGTCTAGGTTCATGATTCTTTGTCAACCCTCATTAAATGGTCTTCCATTCATATTTCCTCAACCACTACTATATAAACCCCTCCTCTCCTCCATTCCAAGACAAAAAAAAACTCCATCTCTTCTCCTCTCTTGAGTTCTAGGAAGTTGAGTAGCCTTGTCATATTTTGGTCTTCTTGAGACTCAAGGTATTGAGTGAGATTCACTCTTCCTCTCCTAACTCTTCTTTTCCTCTGCCCTAGGACCTCCCTCAAGAGTCTCCTCATCCACCATATAAATCTTGCATGAAGGTATAATCTATTTCCCTAACTGTTTTTTGTATTGCCATGATAAGAGTTTAAGATTAAAGCATGATAATAGTCATTTTAAATTCATTTGAATATGTTTGAAAGTTCTTAATTGTTCTTATATGTTCATCGCATGTTCTTGATTGTTCATCACATGTTCATGCATAACACTAGTTTCAATCTTAAATCCACATCAAAAACATGAAAAATATGTTTGTTTAATAATTCTTTTAAATTCTTGAATCTAGGATATCACCATCTACTCACATTCACTATAATTTATTTTTCAATCCAAATGAAATGCTTAATAAATTGAATTAGAGTTTATTACATGTACATACTTTAAATTCAACATGCAAATTAATTGATAACATATTGGATGATTTGATATGAATGTTAGCCACCATAGTCTAGAATACCGGTTTCACCAAGCAAGGTGTATGCCTAACACATTCCCACCTTGTAACATAGCCTCCGAACTTAAATCAATGATTGATAAACCAATGTGTATCCTTGTAATTTTCGATTTTTAGATTGTAACGAGAAAACAAAGCTATGTACTTTATCTTAGATTGTATTTAAAACCAAAACCATGTAATTTTCCTATAATCAATGTAAATTCAATTGAAAATTAATAAAATGAGAAATTTTTCAATTTTGGTTTTCTTATTTATCCCAATAATTAAATAAGCGGCAACTCCATTGTAAAACCCTTAATCTAAAGGGGAAAATATAACTAGTGGAATCTCTATTTTGAGAGACAATAACACAACTCCACCCATTCAAGTGGGTTTGGCCGACACATTCTATAAAACAGGCCGGAGCCGGGGTGCGATCTCTCACAAGAATATGAAGAGCATGAAGAACAATCTTAATTTATGTGAATTTTAGTTTTTAATTCTGTTTTTATTTTTATTATTTAGTTCAAATTAATAAATTAATTTTTTAAATTTATATGCTGATGTGTCATGGTGATATGTCATTTTTTATAATATTTTAATTCTTTTGGCAGCCACCTCAATTATTTTCGTTGGTTGACTGACAAAAATGACCAAAATGGAACGCATTAATTGAATTAGGGACTAAAAGTAATAAAATAAAAATGTAGGAACTAAAATGAAAAAATACCAAAATGTAGGGACTAAAAGTTCCTTTACGCCTGCATTCTATTAGATTTCCATGCTTAAGAGTAAAGATCAAGCACTTCCCTTTGATTTTGTCTATCATTCTATTCCTAATCATCCGCTGTCATATCATAGCATATTGATGTGATTAATATGGAATCTATTCTTCCTCTCTTAGTACTTGCAAGTTAGATTTTGCTAGTTACACTATTTTGACCCACTCTATTATTGATATAAAAGTCGTTTTATAAAATATAATGGACCAAAAGGAATGTACCTATAATACTTTTGCTATTAGGCATTTTATGAATAGGGGAGTTAGGGTTTCTTCTTCAGCTTCGCATAAAGTATATTACCTTTTTTCCTTTTCTTCAGTTTCGCATAAAATATATTATTTTTTTGTTTTATCAAACTTTCAGAGATTTACCCCTGTAAGATATTTGAATGACATTAACTTGACCCACGTCTTGTTTTCTCTCACCAAATACTCAACCTAATTTTGTGGTGAGGGCATTATTCATATGTGACATTCTTCTTATGCCGAAGACCTCCCACACATTTTGGTTTGCAAATATCATCTCATGCCCATTCTCCTCTTTCTTGCTCCATAACAAGTCTTTAAGGAGAGTCAATTTTATCGCATGATTTTTTGAGAAAATTGAGAGGTGAAATTGCATATATGGGAGTTGTTGTAGTTATTATTTTGATAAGACAAGTTCTTGAAGAATGGGAAAGGAATTTTTTTTTCCAACCTTTAACATTTTGCTATATCTTTTGTTTACGTGAGACATTACGTATTGCTATTTGTTTTGAGTTGTTTGTGTGAGATATTATGTATGTTTGTGGTGTTAGAACTTAGAACTTGGTATTTGTGAGTTGTAACTTTTAAATTTTGAATTTTATTTTTGTATTTGTATTAGTACTTTGCCTTTTATTAGTAACTAGTATGTAACCCATGCTACTGCACGGGAATTGATATAATTTAATAAAACAATGGAAAAAAATATATTGCATTTTATTATTTAAGTGATACTATTGGTTTTGTTTTGTTTTTTTTTTATTATTATTATTAATTATGAGTTTAGTCATATTTAAAAGACTTAGTTTATTCATGTTAATAAATCTTAGCATTATGTAATTTTTTAACAAATATTTTTATCATACAAAATTCTAAAGAAAGAATGCTCCATAGACATATATATATTCACGGTTGATTCATAGACGATACATATAGCTATAATTAAGTTGCTTTATCATAAACAATTTTTAACAAAATATTTTAATCAAGTAAATGTGAATCTCATAACATACATCTCATAACAATATATAACAATAGAATAACGTGAATCTCATTAAAAAAAATTTAATCAATTAAAAGTCACTAAAATTATGAGCATAAAACGTAAAGACAAATAAATAGGATAAGTGCTAATTGTATATATGATCTGTAATATAGTTTGAGTTCATGTCTTCACCAATCGTATATAAGTCTGAGTTTTGATAAGTAAAGATCTAAGAAGATTGTGATTCAATCTTGAGAAGATTCCCATATTTAATAATTTAAAAAAAAAAAAAAACTATACATCCAAAGTCTACTTTTGCAGTAAACATTATATATCTCTTTAACACTCCAAAGAAAAAAATAGAGCCCATTATCAATCCTATAAACCAAAAATTCTTGAGAGAAAGAGATTGAGAACATAGGACGAAAATAAATAGATCTAATGAAAATAAAGTGTGAGAGCTAGATTATAAACCCCATAAAACTTGCAAACAAAAAATAATAATAAAAAAAAATCATATCTAATTAACAATTACCTTGCATATGAAGCCTGCCTTTGTAAAGGAGATATATAATTGATCTGCAAAACAGAGGGAGAGAAAGAGAGATTAGATTGAATTTTGCAGAGATGGAATGAAACCAAAAAAAAAAAATCTTGATAAAATAGATTTAGTAGAGAAGTAGAAATTGAATTTTGCAGAGAGAGAAAGAGAGAGAGAGAGAGAGAGAAAAAGAGGAGGTTCGGATGAATATGAGTAGTGGAGGCGTGTTTTTTTTTTTTTTTGAGAAAAAATACATGAAATCAAAAAATTACAATAGGAATCTATGGAAAACCTCTTCTTATATAGGAGAGTTGTATTGGAGATGGGGAGATGAACCTTGAAATATGTAGATGTGGGGAGATGAACCTTGAAACACGCAGGTGTGATGAACTTTGAAACACGCAGATGTGGAAAAAAGAAAAAGAACACACCGAAATTACAATTGATCCACTTAAATTTAGACAAATGGAATCACATGAATCTTGACACATGGCACAAAATTAGAATTCTAATTTAGAATTGCAATTGGAGATTCTCTCTACTTCACCTATTATATATATATATATATATATATATAGATTTGTGTCAAAAAATTACTTTTGTTTATGTATCTTTAATATGTATTATGAATTATAATATAGGTAATTTCTAGTATTTTTTCTAATCAAAACGTAGGATCTTATGATTCTCAGGCCAATCCTACGATTCAATCTTTGAACTCTCTCATTAATCCCATGTAAGACCTCAATCTAAAATCATGATTAAAATAAGAAGGGATTTCATTTTTATTTTTACCGATTTTGGGCATTTTTTATACAAATAATGTTAGTTTAAAACTTATTTGGTACATATCAGGTACTATAAATCCACTATCACTACTCACTATGTTGATATGACTACATGACGTGATATTTTTATGTTTTGAGGGGAACTCATGGGTAGCTCTACTTGAAGCCCAAAGGTTCAAATGAACTTCTAAAACCTGGCAAAAAAAAAATATATATATATATATATATATTATATATTTGGAAAATTTCAAAAAAAATAATTTGATCTAAAATTTGAAAAAAAAAAGTAAATAAAATAAAAAGTCCAACAACAAAAGTAGAAATTTGTTAATCTTAAAGCTTAGAAAAAGCTCTTTTATATCTTAAAAAATTTAAAATAAATCAATCAAATAAAAGATCAATGGATGAATAATTACTTGGTTATGTACATAAAGAAGATACAGATAGTAGAATTGATAATGAAGATATCAAGCAATGATTTTAAAATATAAAACCTCATGAATATGGATTTTTATGTTTTTTTTTTTTTTTTTTTTTTTGTGATGTTGATATATTCAAGTTTTCTTTCATTTTAGATTTTGTATAATTTATGTTTTTTTATTAACCTCCAAAAAAATAATCCTGAAGCTGTGGAACTCATATTTCCCTATGTGAAGTATATATGGACTCGCATCTAATTAGCATGTTGCATTAGTATACCCGCGGTTTGTGAAAGCATTTAAAAAAAATAATATACAATATAACCATTTGATCTTGGTTTTTTTTTTTTTTTTTTCTTCATGAATCTAGTTTGGAAAAGTGTTCGAATTTTATCATACATGAATGCAAAAGACACAATTTCACCCTTTTTTTTCATAAGCCACATGAGTAGAGAGTAAATGACATGATCTCATTGGACAAATAATGAGATGCTTGTAGCCAAAGGAAAAGAAAAACAATTATGACAAGCTAGCAAAAGAGTAGAAAAGGAGGAAAATATAAGAAATGGGGGCCATTCATCTATGGCATGTGACGTCGCAGTAAATAAAATAGAAAAAAAAAAGAAGCCAATTATACTTTGTTGACTAATATTTATTTAAATTATGTTTTATAAATAAATTTTAAAAAAAAAACAAACAAAAAAGACCTATTAGTTTTTGCTTTTTAATATTTTATTTTCATATGGGTTCAAAAAATGGTTTCTAACCCTTAAAAATTTTAGTACCACATAAAATGTCACAATTTGTATCACAATTATCATATTTATCAGTTTGTAACTGACTATTTGTCACTTTTACGTACACTAATAACTTTTTGTCCGCTGCTTTCAATTTTCCATATGAATAATTGTGATACAAAGTATGACATTTTATATAATTTTTAAAGTTTTTGGTGTACTAATAAAGTAATTATATTGGCTGGCTCAATAAAATTATATATATATAATTGGGTTTCGGCGGACGAAGTGGGCCTGTTGTGAGGTCCGTGAGACTAGTAGGTTCTGGAATGATGGTCGGCACTCCGCCTGCCCAAACCGCCCAGGCAACCACATATAGTCGGCCCGCTGACGTGGAAAATACACGAATTGAATAGACACGTCGAAAAGACCCAAAAACCCAGACTTGGGCAGCTTATTAGATATATGACTTTGTCGGATTCCATTCCAATCCCCACTTCAAACAAGATTCTTTTTCTTGGTCCCTATTCCCTAACCTAAACCCCGGAAGAGGATATATGACCAACCAAACAAAATCAATCCCAGAGTTCTTCGTTTGAGATTTCCTTGTTTACATTTTGTATAGATTTCATGAATTATGTATTGTACTCTTAATTTTGTTTTTCAATTATATTGATTTTATTAATTTCTTCTTTACAATTTTTAAATTACTTAATATTATTTACACCCTTATTATCATAAGTATACATCATTTAAAATCTAATCTCTTTCAAATTCTTTGATCTCATCATCCATATATGTAGTTTACCAAATTGATGCTAAATGTCTCTATATTTTAAATGAGTTGTCAATTTGTATCAAATGTCATTTCATTTCTCTTCTCGTGTCAAATGTCTTATATGTAGATTTATGAATCTCAATTTAAAAAAAAAAATTAAAAAAGACAATTAAAAATTTATTACACTTCTTTGTAGTATTTTAAGTTCATCTAAAATTACTTATGACTTTTTTTTTTTTATTTAGGATAAAACTTCAAATTTCATTAAATAGAAATAAGGTCAGACAAAGCAATTAGAATGACAGAATTTGGGAGTTCTTTCATTCAAAATAACAATTTGTCTACATCGCGACCAAATTAAGCAAGACCATGAACCATTTTATTGCATTCTCAATGAGAAACTAACTTCGAGCAAGTGGAGGGCATGGTATCTAATGTTAAGTATAAGGTGACTAATGGGAGTAATTCTTAAGTAATTCCGAAGCATGAAAAATCCCTCCTTTTACATTTATAATATGGTCCATTCGTTAAATTCATAGTAGTGTCCAATATGAATGAGAGAGGGGGGGGGGGGGGGAGACTATTTTTCTATGCTTTAAGAGTACCTAAGAATTTTCCAACCAATGGAGGCAAGATTGACCTCTAGAGATTGTAGATTATGGATCAGCCGCTAAGAGTCCCCTTCAAAATCAACTTCTTGAATCCCAAATTCTCGTACAAAGACCACAACAAGACAAGCAACCAAGACTTCTATTTAGATTCCAATTATTTGTTCAAATATATTTGTCAATTAATACCATGTTATAAAAATTGGTTGTTCATATGTTATTTGAAAAATGCAAACATTAAATAAATTTATTACATCAAAATAACAAAATTTAAGTTACAACGTAATATTTTTTTATTTTTTGTATAAGATAAAATAAACAAGAATGAACAATTTATATATTCTATCAAATAATATTCATAAAAGGTATTTTTAAGAGTTGACAAAAAATAAGAATGGTCATAAATGTATTTAACTTATATAATAATTTTAATATGCATCTAATTATATTTATTTTTAAATGTTATGGGATTACGAGCTAGTACTAATAAAAAAAAGGTTATAGATAATAAACAAAATAATATGGACAAAACTTGAATACAATTATTTAGGCTATATATTATATTTCTCAATTATATTCAAATAGATAATTTCATTTAGTTTGACATTGTTTTGGAAGATAGCATTGTTTTTGTACGCATTACAGAAACATATTGTACTGCATCCAAGGAGTTATACATAAGTTTTACTAAATAATATTATAAAATTAATCAATATATATATATATATATATATATAAAGTTTAAAGTTAGGGACATTCTCCTTCCACTTCCAAATCCACACATTGTTTATGTGTCAACTTTTGATTAAATTTTAGCATTTTTACAAAGGTTCACCACATATATTTGAAGATTTTGAAATTCAATTAAAAATTGACACACAAGTTGGATATGAACTTAGAACATACATTAATAAATCCGTTTTTTAAGAAAAAGTTTATCGGAAATTAAAAAAGTTGCCAAATTTTTTTCAATTTTTGATAATTTTTTTTTCAAAAATAGTATATTATTGTATACCATTATAGCACACGTTAGTAAAATTCTTATTAAAAATGAAAAAAAAAAAAGTGAGATTCTTAAAAAATTATACATAAAAGTTTTTTTTTTTAAAAACACGCACACATACATATAAAAGTTAAAACTTAAAATTTACGCCCATAATTTGATGTCAAACACACAGTTAATGTTTCCAACCTCTATCTAGGATCAAGTCGACCTTTTCGGTTGTGATAATTATTGAATTATTAAAAAAAAAAAAAGCTTAACCTGGTTAACTTTGTCCCATAATTTAATAGCATTACCCAGGCTAAGTTCCCCCTAGGAACCAAACAGACCGGAAGCAGTAACTTGGGGTTTATAAAGGTCACTCATCAGTCGTCTCTACCCATTTTCTCTTCCATTTTCAGCTCAACCCCCAATCTCTCTTCCTCAAAGCCAAAGCTTTTGTGTAAACAAACGAGGTATGTGTAGATCTATATTTTTTGGGATTTTTCTATATTCTCTGATCTACAAAAATTTTGTTAGCTTTGCATATTTGAAATCAGATTCTGACTGATCTATGTATATCAGTGCATGTTTGCTTTTTTTGTCTGAAATTCTGTGCAAGAAAGGACTATAATTATTATTAAAAAAAAATGTTTGTTTGAAAGGAGCTTGTGGGTTAGTGCTATTTATAGGATTTTTTAAATATTAAAATATTTATACATAGAGACTGGTATTTTTGAAATCAGTGAATTTTAAATTTTGTGATTGGGTGAAGAAAAAGCGTTGTGTTTGCTTGAAATTATTCTTAGAAATATTATGAATGAAAATGAAACACTAGAAAGCATGGACTACTTCATTTAGGGGGCCGTACCGTGTTGTACCCGTATTGTACGGGTATTGTACGGCAGTTTTATTTTATTTTTTTCAGAAATTGCTAGTGCCACTGTATCGTACCCATGTCCGTATCCGAACCCGTGTCTGTATCCGTGTATCCTAGCTGAAACATACCCCATTTTGAGGTTGAAATATGAAGCAGATTGTGATGGTTATCGTTTTTAAAGAAAATTGATGTCTCAGAGAGTGGTACATGTTATTCCGAAAAATTATTGTTGTTCACTTGTATTTGTTGTGTTTCTGTTGCGTCTGACTTTATTTTAAAATAAAAAGCATCTGTTATGATCACTGACAGTGTTACTAACTGTTCTGTTGGAGGTTGGTTGAAAGAGTTTTGCTTTTTGTGCACCATATTTGGTGTAAAAGACTTACTGTTAGAAGCAGTTTTTTTGAAAGATTTGTTCCTCTATTTTCAATTGTAATTTTTTTTTTTTGGTAAAAATAAGTCCTTTGGGGGGGGGGGGGTGTTTACTAGTGTATCTATCTCTGGATCTAAAAAAAAAGATGGGGGAAATTATAAGGAAAATGCTCACTATTAAAAAAATACATAAGAAAAAAAAAAGGTTGAGGAAAATGCTCAAAAGATGCTTTCATTCTCAATCATTTTTGGCACATTCGTTTTGCTCTTTTCTTTTAGAGATCCGAAAGGAGGCATAAGCTTGTTAATGCTGTTATGTGAACTTTGTATTATGGTTCCTGTTGTTTGGACTGCTGTTAGTCGGACCTTGCATGGTAGTTTCCTTCTACCTCATACCGTTTTCTTTGCACAGGGTTATCATAAAAGATGGCTGACGAGGATATTCAACCTCTTGTCTGTGACAATGGAACTGGAATGGTTAAGGTTAGTGCATTTTTCATGTGCAGTTTATAGAGTTCATTTGTTTTATCTGCAAAAATAAATCAAAATGAGGGTTTTCTTTGGCAACTTTTGCTTTTTAAAACACAGTTATTCATTTCTACTGCCTCCTGATATGTGCAGGCTGGATTTGCTGGTGATGATGCTCCTAGGGCAGTATTCCCAAGTATTGTTGGGCGACCTCGTCATACTGGTGTCATGGTTGGGATGGGTCAGAAAGATGCTTATGTAGGTGATGAAGCCCAGTCTAAAAGAGGTATCCTCACCTTGAAGTATCCTATAGAGCATGGCATTGTTAGCAATTGGGACGACATGGAGAAGATTTGGCATCACACTTTCTACAATGAGCTTCGTGTTGCCCCTGAAGAGCACCCAGTACTTCTTACTGAGGCACCCCTCAACCCTAAGGCCAACAGGGAGAAGATGACCCAGATCATGTTTGAAACTTTCAATGTGCCTGCTATGTACGTTGCTATCCAGGCTGTTCTGTCTCTTTATGCCAGTGGACGTACAACAGGTTCGCATATGTAGTCATAGATGTCAAAGTTCTGGTAATATTTTCAATCATGGACATTGGCAAGCTCAATTCAGTTTTATCACTTAAGTGGAACACATGGATATACGGCTTATAGAGATCTTAATCTTTCTTAATCTTGGGCAGTGTGTGCCCATAAAAATTTGGAGCAGTGTTTCTTGGAGCAAATCCGGTAGCTAGCTTGAAAAAGTTGGAGGCCAAATGGAGTTTGATTTGAATTAAAAAAAAAAAAAAAAATTGAAAGTGGGGAATAATATTAAAATTTTTGTTATAATGTGAAACATGTTGTTGTCATATAGGATAGAATTTTAATAAACTAATTAGTAGATAAAGAAATATAGTACTAGTGGGTGAATTATTGTGCCATATGCAATGAATTTGGTTTGTTTCTTGTCATTTTGTAATATTTTTAAGTTTTGGGAGATACTAGACTAGAATTCCTTACTAGGTTTGTGAACCCCCCTGGGCGGTCTTTAGTTTCTCTACTGTTTACTTGAATGCTCACTGGATTTTTGGTCTTGGATAGGTATTGTCTTGGATTCTGGTGATGGTGTTAGCCACACAGTGCCAATTTATGAAGGATATGCCCTTCCCCATGCAATTCTTAGGTTGGACCTGGCTGGTCGTGATCTAACTGATGCCTTGATGAAAATCCTCACTGAGAGAGGTTACTCTTTCACCACCACTGCTGAGCGGGAAATTGTTCGTGACATAAAGGAGAAACTTGCCTATGTTGCCCTGGATTATGAGCAGGAGTTGGAGACTGCAAAGAGTAGCTCTGCAATTGAGAAGAGCTATGAGTTACCTGATGGGCAGGTTATCACAATTGGTGCTGAGAGGTTCCGTTGCCCAGAAGTACTCTTCCAGCCATCTCTCATTGGTATGGAAGCTCCGGGTATCCATGAAACTACCTACAACTCCATTATGAAGTGTGATGTTGATATCAGGAAGGATTTATATGGCAACATTGTGCTTAGTGGTGGATCAACCATGTTCCCTGGTATTGCTGATCGGATGAGCAAGGAAATTACGGCTCTTGCTCCCAGCAGCATGAAGATCAAGGTGGTTGCACCTCCCGAAAGAAAGTACAGTGTCTGGATTGGAGGATCAATCTTGGCATCTCTCAGTACTTTCCAACAGGTAAACAATATGCTATCACATTTTGCATTTCTAAAAGAATTGTTGAAGATTTTGTACTTATCAAAAAAAAAAAATTGTTGAAGATTTTGTGTTTGCTCCATTTGATTTGGTGATGGGGGGAATTCAATGCGTGAGTTTGCAAATCTTACTTGGTTGCCTTGTTGATTTTTTCATTTCCTATGTTGCAGATGTGGATATCCAAGGGTGAATATGATGAATCTGGCCCAGCCATTGTCCACCGGAAATGCTTCTGAGTTGGTGATGGAGAGATTGGTGGTGAATCAAGAGTCTACTTCACTTTAGTCTTGTGTCATACGTGAGTTAAGTTTGGTTGACTTTTGAAGCTCTGGTTTTATTAATAGAGAAGGGATATTAGTGTATTGGATGCTTGGGGTTGTAAGCTTGGAACATGTTATGCGCTGTCTCGCTGGGTCTTAGAAGCCAACTTATTATTGCCAACAGGTGGCTAGTCTTGGAACCTAGCTGGTAGTAGTCTCGTTTGCTTTTTTTCTTTCATTTTTCATGTTTTAGCCATGAACTGAGTTGCCTTGAGTTAGAAACTGGTAAGTTTTATCATCTTTGCTCCCATGGTGGGATTTTTGAGTCTTATCTGTTTATATCTATTGTTGTAAGCCTAGTTCAATTTTCATGTCAGTTTGCAATGAACTTTTCCAGAGAACAGTTGCAGGGGTGTTCATCTCTCTCTATCTCTCTCTCTCTCTCCTTTTTATTATTTTTGGGCATTGAATCAGTTGCTTCTCTTTTAAGGGGCATTTGTTCTATTATTCTCTCTGGCCATATATAAATTTATGGATAAATCTGCATCATTGAGGATTTTTTAATCGCTGACGTTCTGCACGGGTCAGCAGTGTAGAGGAATGAGGACTAACTTCATGCTGCATTTCATGCATTGCAGCGAAAGCCAATATTGTTGGAATTGGAGTTGCTAGTGGAACAATGCTTATTCTAGGAAGTGTAGCTCCTGGAACTTTTAAATCCTCAGCTTCACGCTGGAACTAACCAAATTATTTAGTGCAATAACGGATTTAGCTTCAATTTCTCATGAATGCGTGTATACTTGTCAAGATGGCTTGTGTTGATAACTATGTTGCTATTCTAATTTCTAAAAATTGTTTTCAATTACTTAGCTAAAAGTCGATTCGGACGCTGTGGATATTATCCTACAATCCAAGTACCTACTTTCATTCCTTACTTCCTTTTTAGGTTCTTTAATAGTTCATGCTTACATATGTAGATGAGATTCCACCAAGCATTATTTTTTAATGAAACTTTGTAGTGACCAAATCTGTAAATTACAATGTAGTAATATATGAAGTAGACAAGGTCTTTGTAGCTATTTTGGTAGTTTTTAGTGTTTTCAACTCGATGGAGATTTCAAATGCACTCTGCTTCAATTATTAAATTATCAACAAACAAAAAAATGTAGTCTATATTCAAAGAGTGGTGTTATATGTAGTTATATAGCATGTATAAATTGATGTGTCAACTTTTAAAATGCATGATCAAATACTAATTAAGATATTTATTTATTATGTTGTTAATGTGATATAATTATATTCATTGTCAAGTTATTTTGTAAATTATTTGTAGTAGTGACTGTGCCTTTCAATGGAAATAGTGAATGTTCAAATCTTCTCTCTCTTAATTATTAATTTATTATTATTATTTTGTAAATTGTACCTCCCAAAATTTCCATAATTCAAATTAATAATGCATTGAAGTAAATGGCCAGGCCACTTGTCCCCCTTTTTTTTTTTTTTTTTTTTTTTGCTTTTTTTTATTATTATTTATAAATCTCAATGGCTGTAATATTGGGAAGTAACGATGCTATGCAACTAATAAACTTACTTTGTTAATGTTATATTATTTAATAACTTGACACGGAATTTATTTATCATTATACTTTTTAATTACTAACTAGATATTGGATTTATTTAATATTATACTTTTTATACTTGTGAAATATCAAGGCCATAACAATAAAATATTGAATTTTACAGGTTTATTTATTATTGAATTTTAAAATTTACAAAATAAAATAGTAAAGCAAATGATTAATACAAAATTTGGTGTGCATTTTTTTTTCACTTTAAAAAAAGAAATTTATGGTGTGCTTGTTAAGAATGAAGAGGTAAGTGATTCAGTACTTAATTTTATATTATCAATCCAATAAAAAGATATTATTGAGTACTATAAAAATTAGTTAAAAAATAATGCATGCAGGCTGTGGGGGTACTTGGGTGGTAATGGACAATACAATTGTGTGAGCCTTTTTTGCAAATGTTGAGCTAGGCCGTCTCCTGCCGCACTAAGCCCAAAGTTTTCTGGATCAGAGAGTTGGGACCGGTCCAATATTAGCCCTCCTTGGTCCGGCTTGTGCACAAACAATGAGTCCAAGTCCCAGGGAAGACGTTGCAAAGTGGGCTTATTCCTTGTTTCTGCCGCAAAATGAACTTTTCTTCAAATTCTGCCGCAGGTCTAACTTTTCTACGGTGCAGTAAACCATTTGCTATGTAGCAAAGCTTTCTGCTATGTATTAAAGCCGTCTGTTGCAAAGCCATCTATTGTAAAACCTTCTGCTATGCATTAAAGTCGTCTGTTGTGCATTAAGGCTGTCTGCTGTAAAGCCTTCTGTTGTGCAATAAAGCTGTCTGCTGTGCATTAAAGCTATCTATTGTGCATTAAAACCATCTACTATAAAGCTGTCTATCATGCATTAAAGCTGTCTATCATGCATTAAAGCCTTCTGTCGTGCAGTAAAGCCTTCTGTCGTGCAATAAAGCCTTCTGTCGTGCAATAAAGTCTTCTGCTGTGCAGTAAAGCCTTTTGCTGTGCAGTAAATCTATCTGTTGTGCATTAAAGTTGTCTGCCGTGTAGTAAAGCATTTTGTAATGTGAATGACTATTCATTTTTTACTGCAAAAATACTTTTTTACTTCCTGCACATAAACAAATCTAAAACCCAAAGAAAATACCAATCAAGTAAATGTTAGCTTACATGGGTTAGCATTTTCTCAAATATACTTATACGAATACGCATATACATTTATAGAATGCATTTTGTAGAACATGAAAAACAAGTTATATGTATATATAGACTTATGGCAAGATAATGAATCAAAAGTAAAACACGTAATAACAAATAAAGAAGAAAGCTACGGCAGAAAAGGTTTAGATAGCATAATAGCTAACAAAGTAAATATAATGTAAAAAAGTGCTACAGCAGAATAACTAGTATATCAAGTAAATATATCACAATAGGACAACTGATACGGCAAACGTGATAAAAACGTGCTATGGCAGAATAACCAAATACAATAGATATAAGTTCTAATGAGTGAAATCAAATATATTTGCAATCAAAATCAAATATTGAATCTTCCCATAGAATAAGTAAACCAGGAAGAAACCCAAACCCCAACTTGAACAATCTTGTCATATGTTTCTGCCATCAAAGTTATGCATTTTGAAGAATAGGCCTAAATGACAACTAGCTATTACTTTTTGAAGACTTCAAAGAATAGGTTTGCTAAGAGGGAGGGAAAAGATGGTCTATTGATGCATGCCCTTATTGCTGCCGTGTTTTCTCTCTTCTTTTTTTCACTTTCTTTCTTTCTCTCCGGTTTTTTTTTTTTTTTTACTCTTAGTTTTCTTACTACTCTCTTGCCGTAGGTTGTTTTTCTCACTTGGGTTTTTCCTTTAGGTGCTTCTGCTCTTGGGTCTCCATCCCATTAGGTCTCCCACATCCTGTTTCCTTTTCTCATCCATGGCTACCTCCTTTTATAGTGAGCTAATTCAATGGGATTTCTCCCTTTTACCCCTAGGGTTTCACCAACTATTTTTGGTTCGTTATGGGCATCCATTCAAGACTACTTACTGACTCATTGGTTGCCCCAACCACTACCATTCCTCAGTTTGTTTGTTGCACCACTACTCATTTCACGACAAAATTTCCTTTTGTCTGTTCTTGCCGTATACCTCTACCTCTTGGGCTATCTCACTACCTAGCTTTATGGCATGTATTAGATGGTCCCAACCATCTATTACTTCTTTTGAGTAAAATACCATCTTAGTAAGGTATTTTTCCAAAAGAAATTATGGCAGGAAACCAAATATAAACCCCCTTTTTCCTCCACCACCAAACTATACCCTCTGAATCTCCTTGACCGTGGGCCCACCTCCCTTGTATTGGCTGGATACAGGTTGGTGGTGCCCCGACCCTTCTTTTTTTTACTCCACTGTCCTCTGTTTTTGTCTTCTTCCGTTCCCACGCTGTTTCTGCCATAGTAGAATAGTTTTGTTTCTTTCTGCTGCATGTCTTTTGTCTTATTTCTTCATGCGTTTCTTGCTGTGTTTGTCATTTCCTTAGGTTTGAATTTTTTTTTCTTCACGTGACTCTTGTTGCTGACACTTCCTGCCGTTCTTTGTTTCTTTTTATCATGCTTCTTTATATTAACTTTCACGCCTATCTCTTATATACAAAAGGATTTGGGCCTTTGTGGGCCAAATAATGTTGATTGGATCACAAGGGTCTTAGGCCCAATTTATCTTGATCTGCTGAAGCCATTCTGCTGAAGAATTGTATTTCGCGGCAGATCTATATTCTGTGGCAGATTTGTATTCTGCTGTAGATCTTTCCCTTGCACTTTTTTCTTTGGACCTCTCTTGCTATTTAGTCTTCTCGGTGGGCCTTTAGGCCTTCCTTTTCGTTTTGCAACTTGTTGGGATTTCTTCCTCATAGACTTTTGGATATGGATTTGCAAAAATGGACATCAACAACGATGTAAATCCAAAAAACTTGAGTTTAATCCACCAAATTATCGGTCTGAGGTGTGTGTGTATATATATATATTTATTTAGTTATTTATTTATTTATTTTTTTTGATAGGGTCTGAGGTGTATATTTGATGAAGAAAAATCAACCACTTCCAAGTTTGGGACAATAAAAAAAGGTCTCCTTAATAAATATCCTGAACGTTATACCACTTTGTTGGTTCCAACTTCCATGTTAAAGGAACATTAACGTATACCTTACGTGTGTGAGAGACAGATAGAGAGAATGAATTCAAGCTTTATCTTGATTGATACCTTATCTAATTTTTTTTAAGACACTTTCAAGCTTAATCTTGATTGATTCCTTAGCTTTATCATTATGACGTTTGCTTTTAATGATAGTTTTTTATTATCAGACCAAGACACCATTCATCAGTTTTTAGTGTAAGTAGGATTGAACCTCAGATCTCTTATTTAACCATAAAAATTTTTTCTGGTTGAGATAATTGGAACCCACGAATGATTCCTTATTGATTCCTTTGATCCATTGCCCATGAGAACCACATCACTCATGGCCTCTCACCACTTGTCATTCCAATCGCATTTACCCAAAATTTTCTCTCCTCTCATCAGTAATTACCAAATCTAGCTAGTTGATTATATTCCACAGACCCAATTGTCATCAAAGTCTATACTATTCTCGAATACATTATATTCCTTTCTGTTCTTTTCTTAAAAACCCTGCTCTCTTATATCAAATTATCAATCAGATCAGACATTCAAAACTAAGAAGCCATTTTCTTTTTAGCAATGGATCATGCAGCTGAAGCTCATAGAACTGACTTGATGACCATCATGCGTCATGTTCTTAATGAGCAGTCCAAGCACCCCGAGGCACGTGGTGCTTTCACCATCTTGCTCAATCACATTGTTCTTGGCTGCAAATTCGTGTGTTCTGCAGTTAGCAAGGTCTCATTTCTTCATTGCCTGTCATGTTTTTCCAATCTCTTAGACACACACACATATATATACACACATGTTCATTTTCAGTATTAATGCATATTTTTTTAAGAGATTTTAACTTATGGTGTCGGCTTCTGATGATAGCTCTTTATCATCAGTCTTATTTATCATCAGTCTTAATGCATTCTAAGTTATGATTCCTTCTTTTTATGATTCATATACCATAGTTCCAAAGATTTTGTGACAAAAAAAGATTGTATGTAGTGCGCAACGCTTCCATTTCTTTTTTCAGAGACATAGAGAGATATGATTGGTTTAGTAGGTAGCCATGAAAATTTTTGTTTTTTAGATTAGAATTAATAATACCAGCTATAAGATTGGGGAGGAGTAAGAGTTATTTAACATCCCATTTAAGGCGAAATTTGATTTCTCTCTCTCTCTCTCTCTCGCCTATTACCAGAAACTAAATCGTGTCCAAAATTATTCCCATTCCATAATAGATGTACTTTTTTGGCTTTGCAGGCAGGCCTTGCAAAACTCATTGGACTTGCTGGTGAGACCAATGTTCAGGTGAGTTCATTGTGGTATTATAGGGGGATTGATTGTTTAATGTTATGATATCCCTTTCATCTTTTTTATTCTGCTTCAATCCTAAAACAAAGATGATTTGTCTGTTCCATTTTCAGGGTGAAGAACAGAAAAAAATGGATGTGCTTTCAAATGAAGTTTTTGTCAAGGCGTTAATTAGCAGCGGACAAACAGTAAGTCCATCCAAGTTTTCTGCCTCTATTGGAATTTCATCTAACTAATTATACCAAAGACTCTCACCAATTACAATTTTTTTGGACAAAGAACTAATTCAGTAAACATTGATTTAGATTAATTTGTGAGGGTTTCTGGGTAATTAAATTTGTGGCATATTCTGAAATATGGTATTTTTGGGGATAGAGATTAAATGTGCATAACATTTAAGGATAGATGAACTCTTTTGACAAATTTAGTTTACAAGATGTGTCATGAAGTTCAATTTATGTGCTTTTTTATTTTTACAATCTATCTTCAGTGACAAGGATCAAATAAGGAATCTCTTCACCACTTTCACATTATCTAATAGTAAATTTTTTTGACATGTTTTATTGAAAAAATTTTCAGAGCATCCTGATTTCTGAAGAGGATGAAGAGGCTACATTTGTCGATCCATCAAAGCGTGGAAGGTTTCTGCAAAATTTCCAATTAAATACTTCAATTATATGGACCCATACTCTATTATGTATTCTGAAACTCTTGATCATAGTACAGATATATTGTTGTTTTTGACCCATTGGATGGATCGTCAAACATTGACTGTGGTGTTTCTATAGGAACAGTATGGCTCTTATCCTATAGCTTGCTCGTGCTTTGGATCTCTTGGTATATATTTTCTAGATTTCAAGAGTGAGAAGTTGTATGTTTACTCTTTCATATAGATTTTTGGGATTTACATGGTGGAACATAGGGACAACCTAAGTCTTGAAGATGTTCTGCAACCTGGAGAGAAAATGGTAGCGGCTGGTTATTGCATGTATGGAAGCTCATGCACGGTAGGAATTGCTGTTCTCTTGCATTATAGACAATTTTTTTTTTACACAAAATAGTTCAAGTTATTTTTTCTTTTTTAAATTTCCGTTAATTATTTAAAATCAACCATTTCAGTGTTTTATGTGTGCTTTTTAACCCTGATGATTTGTTTACAAGTAGTTGAAATTCCTTAATTGGCTCAGTTTTGTTTTTTTTTTTTTTTGGGACCAGGTCTTATTATTAGATTTAGTGTGTGGTAAATTTTGGCACTTCAGCAACAATAATAGTTGCATAATTTTTAATATGCAGTTAGTACTTAGCACTGGAAATGGTGTCAATGGGTTCACTCTTGATCCATCTCTTGGAGAGTTCATATTAACTCATCCTGACATCAAGGTATACATTAATTTAATTTTTTTTGTTATAATAACTCATGTACGACTTGGGACTTTCCAGCATGTTATCTCCTTTCAATTCTTTACATTATGCTTGGTTTGGTAGCCAAGGCAGAGGAATTACTTCTAGGTTTTTTCTTTCCTTTTATTTCAAAAAAAGCAAAAGTTGGACCATAGAAAAAGAGACTACTCATAAGAACTTGTACCTCATGCCCCAATATGTTTCATGGTTCTAATTATATAGTAGTATCATGAATGCAACAGATAAAATTGGAAGTTGCACATTTGAAACAAGATTTGTCTTAAATTTCTGCTCATGATTTTAACAGATCCCCAAGAAGGGAAAGATTTATTCAATAAACGAAGGAAATGCCAAAAACTGGGACAAGGCAACTGCCAAGTATGTGCTTTTCATTCCTCCTGTCATTACATCTAAGTGTCAAAGTTATTGACATTCTTGATTTCCAGGTATGTGGAAAACTGCAAGTTCCCTAAAGATGGTTCATCACCAAAGTCCCTTAGATACATTGGAAGGTATTTGAATCATCAACCTTAGATTTCAGTTATCTGTACATTAAGTGTGAAATTAGATATTTTAAGTTCACCTCTGGTGACTATCTCTAGTAATATGATAATATCCAATACTACAGTTAAAGCTAGAACTCTGCTACTATGAGATGGTGGTTATGCAAGATTTTCCAAGAAATTATAAACCATAAGTCCATATGTATATAATAATAACACTTCTCTTATCTCAACAAATGATTCCGGCATGTATCATCAATTTAACTCCTCTACGATGAACAGAATACAAAAGTTATCAGGGAGAAAAGGTGGGGAAAAAGAAGTAAATGGAATTCCCAAATGAACAATAAAAACCAAGAAGTTTTGATTGTTTACCTTTCTTGTTTTTGTGTGAAACCAGGAATGATTTTTCTTATTTATTGTTATCTATTATTTTGGGCATACAAATTATATTTCCTTAACCGATTAATTGCATCACCTTGCTTTTCGCTAAGTCACTTTGGAGTTTGGACCATGAACTTCCGTGCTTATTAACAGAATCACAAGTACTCTCTGCTAGGCTAATCATATTATTTAATGCAGCATGGTTGCTGATGTTCACCGAACATTGCTCTATGGTGGTATCTTTATGTACCCTGCTGATAAGAAAAGCCCAAATGGAAAACTACGGTATGTCATGCTTGCTGGTTAGAATCCTCAGAAGATAACCTAAGCAGATAGAAAATACACAATAAATTGAACATGATTAGCTATCCCAATTAGTTGTTCAAATATTTTCTTTTAGTATGCTTTTTTTTCATTGCAGTTGTTTGTAAATAATAAGGATTTAACTTCCATAAAACAGTCTTCTCTATGAAGTCATTCCAATGTCATACTTGATGGAGAAAGCGGGAGGTCAAGCTTTTACTGGCAAGCAACGGGTATTGACAAATCTCCTTTGAGCACAGCTTTGTTTTGCTTAATGCTTGTCACTGCTTAATTTGTGTAAACAAGTTTCTATAATATTTTCTTCTCTTTTGGTCCTTTGCTTGTAAATTGGAATCATAAAACTAATACTTGAAGTCTTGATCTACTTGTCCTTGTACCACCGAGCTAAAGCCAAGGGGCCAAAACTTTATGTATATTTTTATTCAAACTTAACAAACTATTTTCTTTAAATAGAAGCAATGAAGAATCTTGTTCTCGAGCTTTTTCTTGCTTTTAATGAGAAAACTAAATCAATTTCAACATTGGAAATTCTTGTAATGGATTTTCCACATCTCTTTTCCTCTTGTTGGTTAATTCATCAAAATGGTTGATACTGCAGGCACTTGAATTGGTTCCAAACTACATACATGAAAGGTCCCCTGTATTCCTTGGCAGCTATGATGATGTTGAGGATATTAAAAAGATCTATGCTGTTGTTGAAGAAGAGAGCACATAAAGTTGCATGTCCATCAATAATGTCCCTCATGTGTATTAGTTTGATAATCAATTCAGTAATCAGGGTCAATTTAGATTCTCTTTTTTCTGGGTGAAACATAGGAGGAATCCAGTTCCCAGGAATTGATTTATAATTCATGTATATTGAGCTTTGTGCCAACAAACATGTCTCACAATTTTTCAAAACATAAACATATTTTGGCTAAAGTAATAAAGTATTGTAACCCCTGAAGGCTACAATTTACCTAAGCTTTTTGCCCTTTCCTATAGGCTATAATAGCATTCTTCTTAGAAACTGGCCTCTTCTCATTAATCATTAGCATTGCATGCTTAGAACTTAGAAGTTCTTGGTTTTCATCCATCATCTAGTCTTTTCCCTTTACTTTATCCAGCCCTGGAACTTTTTTCCTTTTGTATTCTTTGAATTTACAATACAAATGTTGATGTTGTAAACATCCTTAGTACAGCCTCTATTATGAAACTCACTATTGAGCGGGGGATACCCCAAAAAATTCTAGTTTATTTTTATGACTTCCAAATCTGCCAATTAAAAGCATTATCAAAATCTCAATATCCTCTCCTACTACATGGTCAGGATAGGTATTTTTTTTCCCCAATCTATTAAAAGTTTCTACCAAATAGTTGATATTTGATAAGCTCATCATGTCTTATACTTGAATCAAAAAATTTCTGTTATAAATACGTAGAAGGATTTAACTTCATCAATCGATCGTATGATTTTATACTTCTCCTTGAAAGGACTACATTAAAACATAGGGAGAGCACAATCCAATTGGTGTTTTGCTAAGCTAAAACTTGGTTTATTTGGATTAAAAAAAAAAATCGGTTTACTTTAAGACTAAACTACAATTTTGGTTGCTTCTCAAAAAAAAAAAAAAAAAAAAAAAAAAAAACCTACAATTTTGGTTTGCGTACATGGTCAATTTCTAAGTATGAAATTGATTTGATCTTGAAGATTGAGGGAAAAAAAATTAACACAATAAAAAAATATATGGGGATGAATTTTAAACCATCCTATCGTTGGAGGATTGAAAGCGACCTTATCTTAATTATGAGTCAATACTAAAATCAAATTACTGAAAACTATTCTTCCTGGTTTTAATTTATATGCAATATTTTCTGTATATGTTTTTTCAAACATATAAGAAAATATTTTACACCCGTCTGGGTGTTTGGGTGGACTGAAATGAATTTCAGTTTAACTGTAAAATTGGGGTCTCTTCAATGTAAAATATTTTACACTTTTATTTTACCTTCAACCAAATTATACTCCTATTTTCCGTCCTCTATTCAAACCAAGAGAGAGAAGCTCCAGCTGAGACACAGTCCGGCGTATATACATATTTCTGGTAAAAATTTTACATGCAAACCAAACAATCTAAACCATTTTTTCGGGGTACTTTCCAGAACACAACCAAATAATTAAAAATATTTTCACCTGAAAAGATTTTACACTTGGAAAACATTTTACATTGAGCCAAACATAGCCTACCTAAATGTAGTTTTGAATGTGTGTGAATAAGATTAAAAATTTTATAATCAAACATTTAAAATTTATTTATGATGAAAAAAACTATTCCATTTATTTATTTTTCACTTTGTTCTCTCGCCTATAGTTGAATCCAATTTGGACGGAAAATGGGAGGAATTTTATTATTTTTGTTCTTTCCTACCTTCCTCTTCTAAAATTTCAAGCAAATAATAAACAAAACAATAACTCTAGGGAGACAACAAAATTTCACTGCTGATAAGTTTTTAAGTTACTAAAGTGATGATAATAATGAGATAACAAGATATGAGAATTATTAAAAAAAAAAAAAGATAGAAAAAAAAAAAAACTCATCAATTCAATTATTGTGAAATATGGTAACCTTTTCTTGCGGTGCAGTTTTGTTCTGCCCTCCCACCAAAAAAAGAAAAAAAAGAAAAATGGTAACCTTTTCTTGATGCAAGGAAGTGGTGCTCAACTTTTGGCAAGTCAGACAATTCCCCAACCTCATAGATGGCTACTGTGACAGATTGAACCTAAAGCCTCCAGGTTTTAAAAAAAACATTATTGGTAAAAAGTTTATGAAAGAGAGCAAATTGATATATATATATATATACACACACACACATATACATATATACTAGTCTCATCACACGCACATGAATGAAGCTCTTATTTTGAGTTTAGTATCATATTTATTCATTCATTCCAATTTTTGGATTATAACACTGAGTGGTTATATTCAATAATAACTGCATGTAGATAAGGATAACGTGGGTGATGTGTTCAATGTTTACACATATAAATGTTTTTATTTGTTAAGAAACAAACTAAATGTTAAACACACACGCACACACACCTAATTTCATTCTTTCACCAAACTCAAACACATTACTTGCTTTATTTTGAGACAAAGATAACTGTTTTAGAAAAATTGTTTCAATTTGAATTTGTCCATTGTTACACTAGAGGGATTTGTAAGAAGCTAATATTTAGGATTTTAAAAACGAGTAAACCACTAAATTAGTATGTGCTAATGTTTAGGAAAAAAGTATGGGTGTGCTAAATTTTAGAAAAAAAATTTGTATTTATCTAGTGGGAAGTTAAAGAGAAATTTATTGAGTAGTTTTTTTTTTTTAATTTTATTAAATTACAATTTTAACCCTATTTATTATTTATTTTTTAGAAATAATGACTATCTAATTAAATTAAAGGTATTTTTGACCTTTTATTGGAGTGATAATCATACAGAAATATACACATCTTTTTGAGAAAATTGAAATATTGGAAACTACTATTGGCACAAAAGTATGAAAGAGCATGGAAGCAGCCTATGCCCCACACAAGAGTGGGTCCAACCCCAACTCAAAATCAATCATCACTACCCTTCTCATCTCCAAAATTTTTTAAAAAAATGGGTAAATTTCAGATACCTCTCCTGAGGTTTGGACTAATACCAATAAAGTCCACAACATTTAAATAGTGACCATTTTAGTCCTTATTGCCAAACGGTTTGTAACACCGTTAACTTTTTTTTTTTCCTTCATTCTTCTGATTCTGTCCTCTCCAGAATCACCTCTCTCTCTCTCTCTCTCTTCCTCTGAGTCCATAATCTCTAACCAAACCGAGCAACCCAACGACCCGACCCGACCCACCACCACTTCAAATCAGCCCTCCTTCGCTCAGCTCCGGCGATGATCAGCCTCCTTCGCTCAGCTCCAACGACGATCAGCCCTCCTTCGCTCAGCTCCGGCGACGATCAGCCTCCTTCGCTCAACTCCGACGACGATCAAGCCTCCTTCGCTCAGCTTCGGCGACGGTTTTTCTCAGATCTACATAGATCCGATGATTTTGGCTCAAATCCGAACATATTTTCAAAAATCCACTTAGATCCGGTGATGTTTAAGCCTAGACCGGTAATGTTTCACCCTCCTCCGTTCAGATTCGGCAACGTCTGGCGACGTCTCAATCTCCTCTGCTCAAATCCAGCGCCGTGGTGGTGTGTTTGCAATTTCTCCCCTCTCTTCCTCTTTGCGGTGGCGCTGTGGTTGTGGGTTTTGTAGTGGATCGGTTTTGCTTTGGATTGGTGATGGAGAATTTGGTTTTTGTGGGTGTGTTGAATTTTTGTGGGTTTTGGTTTGTGTTTTTGGTTCTGGATTTGTTTTGAGGTGGTCAGTATTGCTGATGGGTTTGTGGGTTTTGTTGGTGGTCGATGGCTCTGGGTTTGTGGGTTTTGTTGGTGGCTTTGTTGGTGGTCGGTGGTTGGTGGTCACTGGCTTTTTGTGGGTTTGCTGGGTCGGGTCACTGGCTTTGTGGGTTCTGTTCTTCAATTTTTTCTTTTCTTTGAATTAGAGAAAGGGAAGAGAGAAGACTCAGGAGAGGGTGAGAGAGAGGACAGAGGGAATGTAACGGTGTTACAAACCGTTGAGCAATAAGGACCAAAATGGTCACTTTGTAAATATTGTGGACTTTATTGGTATTAGTCCAAACCTCAGGGGAGGTTTCTGAAATTTACCCTAAAAAAATTATAGTATCATAAATAATGCCATAATTTCTTTCACATCCATCTCATATAAGTAACTGTGACTAAGAAAGTAATGAGCTTATATAGAAATGATCATGGTTTTAAAAATTGGATTGTATTGACCAGTCCAATCGATTCAACCAGGAACCAGGTGCCCGTCCGAAATGGTAAAATCGCCCAAAACCGACAAAAACTGGGAACCGGGTGTAAAACCGGTTCATTAACAGGGGTTTTTAAAACCATGGAAATGCCACGTAGAGAAAAGTTGTGGCATTATTTGCGGTGCAAAGAACTCAATTTTAAATTTTTTCATAAATCCCTACCCAATTCCAATCCAAAAGTAACAAAGCGGGAAAAGTCAGTCAAAAACAAAAAACCTCACTAGAGAAGAAAGGCGATCGTCGAAACTCGAGGGAGTGTGAGTGGAAAAAATGAGAGGCGCAGGAGGGTGGCGACACCGTCCAAAGGAGTCATTAGCGGCGGCACAACCACCGCCAACCCCAGTGGATCAGTTCCGTCAATTCAACCAATCACGAGACTCGGACGCAAGCTTCGGCAGCAGCCGTCCTTCCTCCTCCGTCGGAATCCCTCGTTCCTTCGATCTCCTCTACAAAGACCGTTCGCTCCAACAATCGGCCCTCTCCACCATCAACTCCTACCTCTCCTCTCTCTCCCACCCTCCCTTCAAGACCTCCTTGCCTTCCGCCAAAGAAATCACCGACTCTCTCCGCTTCCTCCTCTCTCGTCTCCACTTCCCTTCCTCCTCCAAACTCGACGAAGATCTCCCCTTCTTGCTCAAATCCCTAAATTACCCTTTCAAATTCAACAAGTCCGTACTCAAGGCCCCTGGCACTCCTCACCACTGGCCTTCCATTCTCGCCATCATTCACTGGCTCGTCCAGATCGCTCTTTTCAACGACAACCTCTCCTCTTCCGCCTCTTCTCCTCCCGCTTTAGCCGATAACGATCTGAAGTCCTATGTTCTCCAGAGCTACTTGCATTTCGCGCGCGGCGACGACGACTCCGTCGACGCCTTGGACGGCGATTTCGTCGAGAGGTTGGAGCGGAAGAAGCTTGATTTGAAGGAAAACGTCGACGTTTTGTCCGGGAACGTTAGGGAGCTGGAGGCGAAGTCCGAGGCTTTGAGGTCTGCGCCTTCTCAGAAGGAGCTGCTCGAGAAGGACAAGGGGCTGTTGGAGGAGGATGTGAGCAAGTTCCACACCATAATCGGGGAGTTCACGGAGCGCATGGGCTCCATGGAGAAGGCGTTGGAGGAGAAAGAGAAGGAATTGGAGGCCAAGGTGCAGGAGAGGATGAGGATTGTTGAGGAGAATGAGGAGTTGAAGAGGCGGGTCGAGACGCAGACTTTGAATGCGCGCGACATGGATAGGATGAGGAGAGAGTTGCAGGCCGTGGAGAGGGATATTGCCGAGGCCGAGCTCGCGAGGAACACGTGGGAAGAGAAGTCTTGGGATCTCGATGCCAAGATTGGACATCAGTTTAAGGAGCTCGAGGCGCTCGCTATGGAGTGTAACCAAGCAATGAGAAGGTCCATTGTGCCACTTTATTTGTCTATTCATTGATGTTTGGTGTGTGTGTGTGTTTATACTGTTTTATACTGTCTATCATTTGAGTTCAGCACAAGCGGAATCTAATGCATAAAATGAAGATAGGCTTGCAGGGTTATATAATTTTGCCCACTGCCTGAAATGTGAAATTCCCATAAAATGTTACTGGTGTTCTTATGTAGTTCGTGAAGATAGACATTTGTGATTGAGAGAGCAGTGAGATTCCTTTGATTCAGTTTTACATTAGTCATTTTTGTTTTCTTGATTGGTAATCTACATGTGTACCCTGGTGGTTGGTTCTTCATTCCTTTGATCATTTATTTATTTAATTCTGTCTTCTACCTTCTGTTAAAACTGACCCAGTATGTTGGTTTGATCTAAAACTCTAATACAACTGCTCCATCTGTTGTGATTCTAGGTTGAAGCTTGGTAATGATTTTCAGTATGTTTTAAATGCCAAAGGGTCTACACCCCCAGAGATAATGGGTATTGACTACAAATCAAAACTTAAGCCTTCGCTTATTTCCTATGCTGATGACATACAGAAGAGTTCTATGGAAAAATTAGAAGAGTTGATTTCCCTTCAGCAACAATCAAAGGAAAATGCTGCTAAGATTGAGGGGAAAAGAAATAATATAACAGCGCTTCAATCCCGCATTGAAGAAGTAAGTGCATCAGGACTTGGTCTTTGCACTATATTATTGATGGGTAGAAATTATGCATTTATTTCACTCTACTGTTATTTTCTCTAATAATTTGAAATGGTCTTAACACTCACCACCTAGTTCTCATCACTCTTTTTTCTTGAAAAGAAGAAATAGAAAAAAAGTAAAATATGGGTAGAACCATCACCTGTGATGAAATTGTGAAGTAATGAAGCTAAAATGGCCCAAAATAATTAAGAAATTTGGAACTCATAAAATTCTTGATAGAATAGTTTACAAGGGTTTTTTTTTTTTTGGGTGGGGGGGGGGGGGTAAGATGGAGCGTTTCATAAATTCCCTGTGTTGGTGGAAGGGAGCCAATCTCTATACATTTAGTTCAATTTGTATCCAGGAATTTTTATTCTCAAATGCAGAATTGAATATCATTTTTGGTGATGAACAACCTGCTATGACATCATATGAAATATGGTACCATTTCTTAGATTGACCGGGAAATTTAGAGTGCCATTGGTGATATGCTGGTGCATTTGACTCTACTTGAAGCCGCCAACCATATTAAGTTTTTTTGGAGTATGAATAACTAAAGATGCTGTTAAGTAGGTAGTTGAATTGTTAGAATTCGTAACTCTCCTAAAGTCCAAATTGAGATAGATTCAAACATTTTTCAAAACAATTTCTATAGGTTGTCACTTTGTCATGAGTCAGGTTGCATATTGCGAAGGGATTTATTAAACAACATTTTTGTTTCCTGCTTTTGAAAATTTCCGTAGCTAATTGTGTGCGTATGTGCTTATTTGCTGGGGGTAATGGTTTACTAGTTTCTAACTTATGTTTGATATTTTCCTTAATGCATTGTTGTGTGTGTTTTTTGACATTAGGAGTACTATTAGCATGCTCATCCTCATGAATGCATGTAAAAGACTTAATTAAACTCTACCCCTCCCCAAACAAACAAATTAACACACGGATTTAAGGTCTGATCTAAAATGATAAAAAAATTGAAGAAAAAGAATGAAAAAGGAAAAGGAAAACTTTTATATGAACATCTGCGTGTATTACATCACGTGATTCATTTAATCATTTAAGCAAGTTACATGATTGATGACTATTAAATAGATCATGTGATTACTTATCCAAAAAAAGAAAAGAAGAAGATCATGTGACTAAAAGTGCATTTGGATAGTTTTTTAAATTGTCACATAGTGGGTTGGAGGAATTTTTTTTCCAAAAAACTTTCCAAAGAAAAATGTGGGTAGGAGGAATTTTTCATCCAAAAAACTGGCCAAAGAAAAATGTGTAAACTGTTAAGAGACTTAGAAAGAGAACTGTAACCACAGGGTTAAATATAATATGTTGAACTAAAGTGGCTGAAGTTCTAGCCCAATTGGCACCTCTTCCCTTGTAAGTGTTAGGTGGATGGTAAGGTTCCGGGTTCAAGACCCATTGGGTGCGTGTGTAACTTACCTTTCAAATAAAAAAAAAAGGTTGCTGCAATTCATTTTTCAGGTTGTTTAAAACTTTAAATGATGTAATGAATCATCTGATTTGATATACATGGATGGTTTTCTAAATCGCTATGTAATGGGTTGTAGGTGATTCCTCCAACTTGGTTTGGAGGACCACTGTGTATGAAATGTCAATGATCTTTGCCGGGTGGTATGGCCTGGGATGTATTTGTAACACCAACCACTTGTGTTGTATGGAGATTATGGTTTTATTCTTTTGGACAAGGTTGTTTGGCAACAAAGTATTTGTGTATCCTATCCAATCTGTTGTAGTTAACCTTTGCTCAGTTGCTTTGAGTCCATTACTCCATTTCCAGGAAAATATAGAGTACACAGAAAAGACGTGTGGCACTGAATCAATCTTTGTGGTTCTGAAAATAGTAGTCTAATTTGCAAAAGCCATTAGACTATGAAAAGATTGATGATTTTTACGAATAGTATGTCAAATAGGAAATGGAAACTGGTTAAAAAATTTAACTAAATTTAGAAATAGGAATTGCATCAGGAAACTAGTTGAAATTACCATTCACAGTTTACATCTGCTTCGGAGTTTGTTTTACTAATCAAATTGGAGTCCTAGTTCTACTAGACAAGTTGAAGATCTAAAGAAAATGTGTCATTGTACTTATTCTGTTTAAACTATGAGAACTATGAGAATTTTCTAGGAGATTTTAAATATCTTAGGTAGATTTTTATTTTGAGTACAAGTTAGGCTTTAATTACCTTATTAAGTTTTTACTTTTTAGTTTCCTAGTCTAATTAGGAGTTTATTTTTCAGTCAAAGTAGGAATTCTAATTCTACAAGAAAAAAGTTTAGATTTAAAGTCTATATGTAAGTGTGTCATTGTACTCAATTCAGGAAGTGTTGATTAATAAAAAATATTTAGTGTTTTGAGTATTGAGACATGTAGGCCTTTGTGTGTTCTTTTGTATTTTTATTTTTATTTTAACCTTTTATCTTTGTGTGTTTCTTGTTGTATTGTTCATTGTTATTGTTAATTCAATGGTTTTTGAGTTCAATCTTCACTCTACTTTTCATTCTAAAATTAAAAATTACATTTGTTGGGACATATTAAGGGGATTCCAGACCCATACATGAAGGAGATTGTTAGTATATTGGTTAATTGATTATATTCACATTTTCTTATCAACTTATGCTTTTTTGGGATAGGTGTGAGTTTATCAGTCCCAAATCAGGTCCATGCTCTAACGTATTAAAACCCTAAAACCCACCACTGGCACACAGACAGATTTCCTCAGCTTGTTGGCATTGTCCTACCCCAATAAATATGGTGTTAGTTGTAGTGGCAGGGGTTGGAATGGTGGAGGTGGAGGTGGAGGTGGTTTGTTCTTGTTTTTTAAATTTCTTCTCCTTGCCCTTATTTCCATTTTGCTTTCTAAAGTTATATGTTACATCCCCCCTCCCCCCCTCCCCAACAATTGAGGCTATGGTTGCCTCTCTTAGGCTTTTCAAAAACGAGAGATCTTGGCTTGGCCTTTCTTTTCTAATGGTGGTGTAGAGGAACTGGAAAAAGAATAATTTTATGAAGATCTCTAATTTGATGCTTATCTTCTGCTTGCATAAATAATTATAATTTCAGTTGGAAGCTCAACTGAGTTTGCTGAAGAAGGAAACACAAGAGTACACTTATAGCCGTGCAGCAGAAGCTAAGAAGATGGTGGAGGAAGTTCAAATGGAGGCTCATAACTTAGATATTGTGGAAAGAGAAGCGGCAGAGGTTCTGAAGGTATTTCCTTGTTTATTGCTTGGTCAAACAGTTAAGGCATTACATTATGAGAATGATTTTTAAAATCTGACCAAATACTATAAATTTGTGGGTAATTACTTTGTTTTTCTCAAAGTGGGTAGCTTTCACTTTGATAGTAATGTTCTTTTTAAAATAAGTTTGATATTATCAATCTACTCATACCATTTAGTGAAAGAGCATGAAGTGCTAGATTTGTCCTAATTAATTGTCATGTTTTTGCAAAGACATCTGAGTGGAGGTTGCAGGAAGCAGTCAGACAAAGTGAAGAAGAAATTCAGATGTCTGCTCGTGAACTCTTTTCATTGGTTGATTTTGTCTCGAAATATAAAGAATATGTGGAGTCCAGAATTTCAGAAATGAAGAGCAATCTTTCAGAAACTGTTGTTGCCGTGTCAGATGCTTACAAGAATTCCTTGCCTGCACATCTCCAACTTATGAAAACAAGTTTCTAGAAAAGTTTGCCTTCAGGTTGTGCGCAAAAACGATTCATTGCTTACTGTCTTTGCTTATGTCTAGTATAAACATCTCTGTGAATCCAATCTCTTTTGTTAGGGAGCTGTGATGCCAAACAGATGTATATAGTAGTACTATTGCCCTTTGTGAATTTTCCCTTGTTGAGCTATGTTTTTATTGGTAATTCAGTCTTATGTACCAGTTAGAGTTGGGGGATACCACTGCAGGGGTGGCTTGGTTGGTAGGAGTCCTTGTATTGCTTTGCATGATACTTGGCAAGACCGCAAGAGTTGAGAAGTCTGAGGAGGGAATGGCTTTATGATTAGGAATTAGGATCCATTTGGATTCATATAAGGAGTAACATGATCATTTGATAATGAATATAAATCATGAAAAATTGAAAAGTTATTGGAAAAAATGTCTTGAACTAAAAGATTAATGAAAAAGGATACATTTTATTTTTTTGGCATTGTGTTCGTGGCTGCTGATCATGATGACACACTTGTAGGTCTCCAAATGGACTCATGAACCCAAATGAAAAAAAAAAAAAAAAAAAAAAAAAAAAAAAAACTTTTTTCGTTGTACAAGACCAACGTAGGTTCGTTTGCAAGTTTACTCTCGTTTTCACTAACGTAATTTAGTATTTTGTGGATATTCAGAATCCGATGCCCTCTCAAAAAAGAGAACCGGGGGAAAAAAAAAATTGCGGTATTTTGTTATACTTATGTCTAATTTGTATATTTGGAAGAATAAAAGAACATGTTTATGTTGCAATGGGCCAGCTTTGTACGCCGAAGGACTGGAACAATTTAGATTGTCGATGGAGTACTTTTCGAACCCAGCTTTTTTTTTTTTTTAGACATTTTTGAACCCAACTTCAATCCATGGCCACAATTATCTTTTCTTTTTTGAAAGTTTTTTTTTATCCTAATCAGTTAGTTTTTTTTTTTTTTTTTTTTTTTTTTTTTTTGTGTGTATGGGAGGGAATTAAACCTTAGATTTCTTTTTGTTTTGTGAGCTAACTGAACCCACGTGGCCATCCACCATCATTGGGTACATTGACATATTCCACGCATTGCATCATATAGTTCAGTCGTAGAGTTGAAATCATGAGAAGTTATGAGAAGTAAGGAGTAACTGATGCTTGACATTTGCTTACCCTTGATCCTATCACAAAATTGTAGGTTATGTTTGATAACTTATTTTGTTTTTTATTTTTAAATACATGCTTTTGGGAATATTAAAAAAAAAAATTCTTGTATTTTTCAATTCAAAAACATGTTTGGTTAGTTAAAATTAAAAGAAAAGTTTTTTAAAGGAAAAAAAAATACTAAAATATGTTGGTATTAGGATTTGAACTCTAATACTAACTTATTAAATGAGATATATTCATTTAATCAAATGCGTGTTTTCTTTGACTTTTAAAAATTAGAAACTGAAAACTCTTTTGCATGTTTTCAATTTTCTTTACAAATTGAGTTTTGAGAATAATTTTTGTTTTCTATCCATTTTGAGTTGTCAAACAAGTTTTTTAGTTAAAAAAAAAATTATTTTTGAAAATAGAAAACAAGGGGAAAAAACAGTTACCAAATATACCCGTAGAGGCAACAAGACATATTGTTTTTGTAATAAATTATAATATTCATAGGTGCTTTTAAAAAAGTGAGAGAAAAGAAATACCCACCTAGAAACAAATGAAGGGATGATAGATTTGGCATAGCGAACAGAGAGAACTGAGAGTACTTAAAGTGAGAGTTTTATTTTTATTTTTATAAAAACAAACCTTAGTTATAAATTTACTAGCGCGCGAGTCTAGAGGCTCTTTTATTATTTTATTTGGTAAATGTTAATAATTTATATCCATTATAATTTGAGATTACTATATTTTTCAATCACAAAAAAACTTAGGGGTGTGATAAGTGTTAGTACATTTTAAATTTAATATGTTTAAACTCAAATAACTGAGGATAAATAAAAAGATGAGTTATACTTTGTTAAAGAAAGAGTTACTTGTATGTAAGTTAGATTAAATAAATTAAGAGAAGTTTTTTCTAAATTAATAAATAATATGTAAGTTATGTGAAGGGTTGGAAAACTATATATATGGCTATGCTTTGAACTAATTTCATATCAAGAGTGAATAGAGAGAAATATTTAAAAGCAAAGAGCATTGTGTGAGGGAGTGAATTCGATAATATTCCTAAATACTTGAGAGATTTGAGGCCAAAGAAAGGTGTTCTTTTGGTGGAGTTTTGGGTTTGAACACTTTGTGTAGAAGCTGTTCTAACCATACAACATTTGTTGGGCTGTTGTATCCTGGGGGAGACAAGTCAGAAAAGGTCTGCACCGGTTATAAAGATTAGCCAACCAAGAGCTTGAATCTCCTTAAAGAGAGCGAGTGCCGTGCCTCAGTCTAAATAGTGTTGTGTTCATCTCTTCAATTTAATAATATTCAGCGTATTATTCAGAATCTCTTTGTGTTGTTTCCATTATTATTGTGTTTGCACTTACAATAAGTGTTATGCGTATAAGGGAGAAAAGAAGAAGAAGAAGCTCTTTTTTATTATTATTTTGAGTTTAATGTAATTTTTCAATTTGAACTTATCTATTATGAGGGAAATTAAACAGGAAGAGATTTTTAAGAAACTAAAAATTTAGGATTTGAAATAGAGTAAACTATTGGGTTAGTGTATGGTAGTTGTGGGGACCTAAGGATCGAAGATGGAAAGCATTGTGGTAGCCTTCAATTGTTTTTCTGGAAGAAATATCCACTGCCTGAGGAGTGCGGTGGTTCGATGATAGAATGGGAAGTGACAGAGCGCTCGTGGGGGATATAATGGGTGCAGATGGGCGCCTCAGGGGTTGAAAGGGATCTTTTTAGGACATTTCTTGTAGAGTATTACTTGTTCCTCGTCCTTGAATGGTTGACAATAGCTTTATTGGCAACATTAATGAGGAAGTGCCCTGAATAGTGGATCCACATCTCAACAACTCCTTCCACCATCTTCACCAGGAGTTTAGTGGGACAAGTGTTCTAAGGAGATTTGGGAGAATGAAAGATGGAAGGCTAGAATGCAAGATGCCATGGAGTATATAAAGGAAGGAGATTCTCAGATAAAGAGGATCCAGTAAAAAGTAAACAAAAAAGAGAATAGTAGCTGAGAGAGAGAGAGAGAGAGTGAATAATATTTGTAACAATATAAAACTTTGTCCTTAGGCAAGCTTGTAAAGATCTGTTTATATATTAAAACTTTAGGCTTTTGGTCTTTCTTTCCTTATCTGTGTCCTTGAGCGAAGCCCGCTCTTGTTCATCCCACTCTCTATACAAATATCTATTGTTTTGGGCCGGGTTTATGAACTCTAATATCACTATTTTTGGTGGGCTTGGGTTGCCTAACAATTGTGTCCTTATAGTAGTTTTTTTAAAAAAACATGCATTAAATGTGCGTAAGATATATTTAAATAAAGAGTATGCTAATTTTTTGGAAAAATGTTTCTCTAGTAGTTTTTTTTTTTTTTTTAAATTTTGTTGAATTACAATTTTAACTCTATTTTTTTTCAGAATAAAGATTATCTAATTAGATTGTGGGCATTTTTAACATTTTTTGAAATCATAACAAATTTTCTGAATCCTCTTAATATATATAGATATATTTTAAACGTGGAGAGGGAAAAGAAAAACAACATGAGAGAGTGTGGGAGAAAAGAAAAAGTTGTAGCTAAAATTGAGGAATTTTTAATTTGGATGATAACTGATGATCTGGTTTAGTAACTTGAGATATAGAATTTAATAAAAAAAAAGTGAGATATATTAGAGAGTTGGAACTAAAATTTAGGAACAAATAGTTTGTAAACAGCTTAACTGTGAGATATGTTAGAGAAATAAAACTAAAATTTAAGACCAAATAGTTTATAAATGACTTTTTTAATTATACCTAAAATTTTAGAGTTTTTAAATTGATAATTTGGCATATCTAACCCTATTTTTAAACTTCCTAAAGAGTTGAATTTGAGGGTATTTTGAGCCAAAAAAAAAAAAAAAAAAGAGTCTAAATAAGAAAAGATCCTTATATAGTAGTAGTATAGAAATATTGTTTTTTTATAAGCGTATAGAATTATAGATAGATAACGATTTCAAACGTGGAGTTCAAGTTTAGTTGTATCTAAAATTTGAATGTTATTAAAGAAAAAGTGAACGTTAAAAAAAAAAGAAATTATAAATAAATATTATAAAATATTTTAAAAACTATGGCAAATTGTAAAAATAGTATAACAATTATTAATGAAATCTGTGTGTATGTAAGGTAAAAACAAAAAAATATCTATTTTTTTAAAATCTAAAAAGTAATTGAATTTTGTATATTTGTCCTTATATATAATATATCAAATTACAATGATCAATAAAAAATTCAATAATTTATTTTAATAATTCCTGTAAGGACACAAAAAGTGTTGGACTTTAGTTGCACCAAGGGAACCAGCCTAAAGAGCTCAAAACAATAAATTTATAGAGAGTGGGCTTCAAATCTAGGTCTATGGACGTTGGATAACATGAAAGTTAAGTTAGATCACAAAACACATGCATAACATCTGTACGTAAATGAAAACTCTCTTGTATATTGATACCGAGGACGATCTTTGTTGTTTTTCTTACAATTCTCTCTTGTGAATCTGTGTGTCCCCCCTTTCTTTCTCTACCATTTTCCTTTTATATTGTCTTCCTCCCTTCCCTCTTTCTTTCACGTGTGGATCAAATGCTCTATCTGGATACTTGTCCCACCACCCATTTTTTCCCAAGTCCTTGGCGGTAGCTATAAGGTTGAATTCTAATACTCAGGTGTCACTTTCCCATTAATGCGACCAGAGAAGTAGTTGTAGAGCCTTCAATGTAGTGGTAGCAGCTTTACCCTAGATATTTTACGTTCCTTCTCCTTATCTTTTTCTGTCACTTCCTTTGCCTTTATGCCCTGAGTCTCCAGTAATGATGCTCTCGAACTGCCAGATCACTCTTCTCGTCTTCGGCTACCTATGGCCGAGGATACTCCCATCTATGGGTATCAAGCCTCAGAATGTTTTACCCAAGTATGGCTTCCTTCCTCTTTTACGTTACTTCACGGGTGAGCCTTTTTATGTTCTCGGACCACCCATACTGTTGGGTTGGGCTTTCAACCCTATGAGCACTCTTGGGCTGGCCCAATACATACCTTGAGTCCATTGGCCCTACAATTCCTATTTATTTATGAAGAGGGGATCATCCTAAAAGAATTAATTCAAATTTAAGATTAAAAAATAAAATGTTCTTGTACACCTAAAAGAAATTTAATTTTTATTTCTTATTTTAATATTTAAATTATTTTTTTTAGGGTTAATTTTATTCAAATGGTTATAAGTTATATCACACATTCTAACTTAATAATAAATAAAAATATAATACCTTAACTTAATGTAACATTTTAACTTATTAATAAATAAATATAACACCCTAACTTAAAGTAATGTTTGTAATTGTATTGTTCTTTAGCCTTTAAGAAAACATATATTATTTTTTTCAAATAAAAAAAACATTGATATTAATATTACACAAAAAAAAAAGAAAAGAATTCAACAATTGAACAGTTGAAAACAAAATTAAGCCAAAATCCCAATTCATTAATGAAAAAATATCCAAATTTCTGAACTTAAAAAAAAAAAAAAAAAAACGAAGTTAACTAAAGATAGACTTACATAGGAATTTGGATTGGTGGATATAAGAACATTTTTAGTCCTTTTTCTCTCGTATCCAATTTCATGTTTAATAGCAAATTTTGCTTTTAATTAAAGAAGATAGATTACATGTGTAAGGACGCAATCAAGTGCCTAAGCCTAAAAGGAAAATGATGTAGACCCAAAGAGCCAAATACAATAAATTTGTAGAGAGTAGACTAGAAAACTAGTCTTTAATGAATTAGATAGTAATTATAGTGAACCAAGATGATAAGAAAACAAGAATAAACTGGTTTTGCCCAAAGAAAATCGTTCTCGGCATAGTCTGAGAAGACTAGTTCTTATATATATATATATATATTGAATTTACAAGTCCACTCTTGATTCTACAGTGTTTTTTCTCTCAAATCTCCGACCTCCCCTGCAAGGGGATTCTTTCTCTATTATATATCCATCTCTTCTTCATTTCTACCGTCCACGTGTAGGTCAAATTGTTGGTTTTGATCCTTATCCCATTAGCACTTTCCTAAAGTCTTTGGGAGCAGCTGTAAGACTGCTGGCCACTGTTCTGGTATCACCTTATCAGTAGAACCTTTCAAAGCGTTGCTCTCGAGGGCAGACCCATTCTTCTGACCTCTGCTTTGCTTAGCTGAGGAGGCATTCCTCCTTGGACTGCCTTCCTAAACCTTCACAGTCATAGTTTGCTCGTGGAGCTCTGACTCTTACGTCTTCCCTATGGTCTATTTGTCCTTGGACCACTAAACGTCATCAGACAAGGCTCCCGGCCCAATATATACTCTTGGGCCTGTTATCCTTACAACATGGAATAAAGCACCAAACAAAATCCATAACAAATTAAATCCACGTACAATAAAATATTGATGTCAACAACAAATAATCATGTGATAAGAAAATAAAAAATACAAATATATTGCTTGCTATATTGACGTCTAAAAAAAAAAAAACTAAAATGTGCGATCAAACATAGAATTTCAGCCTATCTACAAACCTTGTTGATAAAAATCATATAATATATAATAAAAGGCAACAAATACACAAAATCTATTCAATTTGATGAAAAAAAAAAAATACTTGCAAGGTTGTAGGTAGGGTAGAGAGGAGAAGGGAAGAATATAATAACTAATTGTAAGGCACGTAGTAAAAAGAATAATACATTAAAAAATTGTGTGTTAATAGAGAGAATTTCAGGTTGTGAAGAAGATGATATAAACAAAAAGAAGGAGTTTAGGTGAAATTCAAATACTTATTTTTTTTAAACTTTATTATTAGGAAAAAGATGACATAAGATGCAAATTTATCCACAAAAAAAGAAGAAGAAACGTAGTAAAAAAAAAAACGTATTTTTTTATTAAAATTCTATCTTTTTTTTCTTTCACATATTTTTTTTCTCTCTTTTTTATTTAAATTCTACCATTTTTTATATACAGGTAATTTTATCCTATTGACTTTAGGCTTTGTTGATAACATTCTAGATAGATACAAATGTAGTTGTACTTGTAAATCAAATACTACTTTCTTTCTTTTGTTACTTGATTATTAGGAAAAAGATGACATAAAATGCATATTTATCCACAAAAAGGGAACTTAAAAAAATTAACAAAAATGAACGTATGTTGATACACAATAGTATTGATACGCAATAGTATTCAATTCTATCTTCTTCTTTTTCCTTTTCTTTTAATTATATCTTTTTTGCTTTATTTATGTATTTTTTATTTATTGAAATTCTATCCAATTCTATCCTATTCATTTTAGGCTTTGCTGATAATATTTTAGATAGACCAACCAACTAAATTTAATCTCTTTTTGAAATTTTAGAAAATACGTATTGTAGGTTGCACGTTTTGTTAAAACACTTATTATTACTTTATCCAAAGAACTTATTATTATTTTATCCAAAGAAATTAATAAGAACAAATATATTGTAAAAAATAAGGATTAGATGAATTAGATGAAGAATTTGAATTTTAATCAAATTAAGATTTTTATCAACTTAGAAATTATAGGAGAAGAAAAATTGTATATATTTTTTCTTAAAATCTAAAAATCTAAAAAAATTTCTGCAATTTAGTGAAACCATGACTTCTAAGCCCAACTTTTATTATATGCTATATGATTACTAGCCTTATTACATGAGCGATAAGGTTTTTATTTTTATATATATATATATATATATATATTATTTTTGATTTAATGTCATAATGTTTAAAAATGAGATTAAGATAGAGATAATGTCCTAATTTTAGGATCTTTCTCTAAATGATTTTTTTTTTCTAATTAGTTGTTATGAGAAATGATATATCCACAAAATTTTCATAACATTTTTACAACAAATCCTAAGTGACAGGTTGTTACTGGTTGTTATTGTTAGGGAAAAAAAGTAATCTTAGTGTTAGGTTCAAATTTAAACCAATAACAACTAGCTACTTATGATTTGTTATATAAATATTGTGGACGTAGCTCTTCTTGTTAGTTATTTGTACGTTAGAAAGGAAATGCCTGAAATTTAGGAACTTAAAAATAGTAAATTACGCTTTCAACCAGTTTGTGTTTTTAAATTAAAATTATTTAACTAAAAGATATGGGTATTTTACAGAGTATAAGAATTTATGTGAGGATATTTAGTACGCAAAATGATGAAACTCAAACAAGAAATTTAGTTATTAGTCGTACAGATTATTATCACTTAAAAAATAACTGTACTTGTGTTTAGGAGAAGTTTCTTGCGGGTTTTAAGACTTAAAAAGGTGGATGTGAGAGAATTTTGGGACAACAAAAAAGTCTACCCCTTAACCTAATGAGAAATGCTACTACAACTTTTTCAAAACACTTTCATAATCAATCACTAGCCTCATCACACGCACTTCGCGTGTGAGATGAGGGTTTTTTTTTTTTTTTGGGTTTAGTGTCATAATTTCTATTTATTTCAATTTGAGGCATTTCTCTCTCCTATCCAATTAAACCACACACATAGTGATTTTTATTTTGGACAGAGAAAATACATTCATTAAAATGAAAAAAAGGCAGTACAAATAGATGTGAAGAGAAAACAATTCAAACACCAATATAAATAAATAAATCATTAAAAAGGAAAAAAAGGGAGTACATTAAAAATCACATTTTTTTAATAATTCAAAAATAAAGAAGAGATTTGAAAAAAGAAACCCAAAAAGAAAAAAACATGAGATTAGAATTTAGAAGAAAGGAAACCAAAAGAGTAAAAACGAAAGAAAAAGAAACGTCTAAGTCTTGATAAAGGGGAAAAAATGAGAAGAAAAAAAAGTGAACAAGTTGGGCTTAGTGGCCTTATTTTATAGTAAAAAAAGAAACTTGTATATAATTTTTAGAATTTAATTTATAAATAGATAAAGCAATTTGAAAATCAATAAGAGAGTGACCCTATTTTTTAGGCAATGTTTTAGTAGGAGTTAGAGTTCTATTTTTGCCAGATTGTTCTTTAGTTTTGTCTATACTTAAATATAGGGGGGTAAGGATATTTTTGAACTAAAAAAAATGATGAATCCAAACCAGGGAAGCTCTTAAAATAGTAGTAGTATAGATAAGTGGAAGGTTGTTACGGGTTGTTATTGGTGGGCAAAATAGTACCACCTATAATTTGTTATAAAAATGTTGTGGATGTATTACTTCTCTTAATATTTTACTAAAAAAAAAAAAAAGTGCAACCATCGTTTAAATCTTTTAAAATGGAATCAACAACTAACAAGAAATGGCACTACGAGGAGAGAGATGTAACTGAATTTAAAAGACACCTAAAGCTCATTCAAATGGTGTTCAAAACATGATTTTGAAAACAGTTGAGAGAACGTTTCCAAGATATAGATAATATTTTTAATAACATAGTTGTAAATAAACTGAAAACAGTTGACCCCATAGATTTGTCCAAACTCTTTTATCTTCTAAATTAAGAAGCTTATCTTTATTTAAAAAAAGTTCTTGTACTTCAAGTTTTACATGAGCTCTATTCTTTAATCATTATAAAAAGAAAAAAAAAAAAAGTAATCTACACATTACTTTTTGTAAAAATTTTTCTTAAAAAAATCTCAAAAGTAAAAATGGCCTCTCAAATATATATATATTTTTGTTTTAGAATTTAGAAGTTTTTTTCTTAAAAGTGGAATCCAAACATGTATATGTAAAAAATTTTATTTGAAAACTAGTTTCAATTTTAATTTTTTGCAAATTATTTTTATAATTTTTTGCAAATAAAAATAAAAATATATCCTCCAGCCAAATAGACCTTAATATTTTATTCTCAAATATTTGTTTGTAAAAGTTACAATGACTCTCTTCACCAAGAGTCACTGTAACTCATCCAAGACTTATCTCTAAGATAGAGAGAATGATAGAGCTTCATTTTGGAGGTTCACTATCTAAAATGGAGAGGATTTTTGGTTTGCCTAATTTATTGTAGATGCTTTCGGGCGTGTTGGGTGAATTTACAAGAGCATGGAGACTTTGGGAGGTGTGAAATAGGGAGGCTGGATCAAGCCTGTGTAACTTTTGAAAAGAACCTCAATTTTATTGGATTCAAAAAAAAAATTATGATTTTGGAAATGGGCTGAAATGAGACTTTATAACTTTTGAATAATTAATTTTACATTTTGACTATGCTTTAGACCCAACCAATGGGTTCACACATTGACACAGAAACTAGTTTGATCTTTTATAATTTTATTCAACAAATAAATAATTAATTGCTATGTAAATTTATATTATGCTCCTAAGAACTTTCCAATATACTGTAGTTCCATTGGTATTTATTTTAAGGGTAAGGTTGTGGGTTCCAACCTATTAAGTGTGTGCAACTTCTAAATTAAAAAAAAAAAAAAAAAATTCTTTTCAAAACATTTTATTAGGGAAATTTAATAGGGATGAAAACTAGATAAGACCAAATCAGATAAGGAATGTTCCATCCTTGCTTCGTCCCTTCCTCGGGGAGAGAAAAACCTATGTAGAATGGATTTGAGGTATTTTATCAAAGTCCAAATCTGCTGTCTCACTTTTTTTACTCCACTCTATACTCCACAAATAAAAACTTGACACATGTCAATCCACTTAATTAAATTCTAATTTTTTGTCTTTTCTTATTTCAAGTTCCTAAAAGAAATAAAATATAAATAAACCCCAACACATCCCCTCAGACAACTAGCCACCTCCACTAACCTTCACTAGCTCCAACGACCATCCACCATCGGTGTCGGCAAAGTTGAGCTTTAGAACCCAATAAGTCAGTACAACATTTGTTACTAATCACATGACTAACAACCCTTGGAACGTGTCACAGGGTCAATTTTTCGTCTACCAGCATCTGCGTTATCTTCCACACGGGTTCTCTACCATAACTTGGCATCCCTTGAAAGATACACACTAATAATTGTCACCATCTCTTGACTAGACACCCTAATAGCCTTGAAGTACTGCTTCATATCCCACAAGAAATTCTCTATGATAGGAAATTTAGACCCCGGTTGATAGAATTAACAAGTTTTAAACCCAAGTTGTTAATTAAATTTATTATGCATAAAACTTGTTAAAACAAACAAACATCAATATCATGTCAAATATAAGTGCAGCGGAAAAATAAATAAGACAAGATATGATGACCCAGGAAAACCAATGAAACCAACCAGTTTCACAGTAAAAAACCTGGGGGGAAACCTTCCCGAAAAGCAATCCACTATAGTAAAGAGAAGTTTCAGATCTAGTACAAAACCTTTGTCACTAGACTCTACAATCCCCGTAGATGAACTCACAGCAGAAACCTTCTACTGCTTCAGAACCTCTGAACTCTTCAATATATGAACGCCACCCTTTGATGCACGGATCCCAGTACGTGACTAACTCCTTTGCACGAATCCCAGTACGTGACTCACTCACCAACTTGAGGAAGAAGAATGTTGGCTGCAAAGTTTTTCACTTCATACACACGATGAAGATCAAGAAGCACTTGGTTACAAAACCCTAAGGCGCAAAGACGCAGTAGCTTCTTTCTGAGAGAATTAGACTTCGGTCACCTTTTGCATATGTTCTCCTTGTATTCTCTTGTGTGACGGCCTCAAAAATAAGCCTTATATATGCCTAGGGTTGTGAGAAAAGAAACCCTACACAAATACAAAAGCCTGGCCCAAAAATCAGATCTGAAAATTCTGATTTCCGTAACCTCGATCGATCGGGCTCGATAGATAGCAGGTGTCGAGCCTCATTAATTCTCGATAGATACCTCGATCGATCGGGCTCGATAGATAGCTATCTGTCCAGCAGCTATCCGCAGGTGTCCAGCAGCTATCCGCAGGTGTCCACCAGGTGTCCAGCTTTAGTACACACTTTTTCTTCACTTGTTTCTTGGTCCAATCTTCATGGCTTTAATACTAAACTTGAACAACATGTTCTTTGAAGTATTAAACACATCCTAGATCTATCCAAATACAAGTAAAGTGCGTTTTGTCAAAGGATTAGCCAACTACATAAAATAGTGACATATGTTCACAAGATTGAACAACTACATATGTCCTAACACTCTAAATCCTTGGCATTCCTGGCACCATTAAAGGGCTTTGGTTTAGGCACCTTCACTTTGGTGGCCGCTTCCCCTTCCTTAGGCAGGCCACTCATTACTTTCTTCAACAGAGTAATTTTTGTTTCAAGTTGGCGTTGGGTCTCCCTTGCTGCTTGATTCTGGGTATCCAGTAGAGCAGCCAATTCTTCAACATGAGTAAACACAATATCTCTCTGTTCTGCAAGATCATTTCTCACCACAGTAGTTTCTGCAGAGACAGCATCCAATCTGTCACACATAGAAAGTTGTTCTGCCTTCTTTAGGGATTCCGAGTATGTTTTCCAACACAATAACTCTTGCCTTGGTGTCCGAATACATGGTAGCCAAGCTTTGATACCAATTGTTACAAGTAAATTTTTCTTTTAGTTTTTCTGCCTGTGATGACACTAAGCCCCCTGACTTAGTCTTAGCCAATAAACCATACACACACACACACACATTTCAAAAACACTTAGAATAGAATTATTAAGGGAATTCACACACACACACACACACACACACACACACACAGTATACACAGTATTTATAGGGTACTAACCGCAACCTTTATTACTCAATATTCAAGTACAAAAGAAGCTTGGAGAATACACACAAAATTCTCTAAAGCAAATAAACACTCTCTGCTTTTGACAGTCCCAACAGCCTAGGATAAATGCACAGAAATAACTGTCATGGCAATTACTGCCAAGTAACTGCCCTATGTCTAGGACTTGCTGTCACATGTGGTTTGACTTAGACACCTCCAACTGATGTTATCTTAGCTTGCTCTCCATATTTTCAGCCCTTACACAGCAGGTCTGAACATCCAACAAGTTAGGAACTGCTTGGTAACTGCTGTTGCACACTTTGCACATGCCAACCTATGTCTCAGCACATCATCATGAAGCCTTTACCCATGCTCCATCAGCCCACATAATTATTCCATTACGTTTTAGAAGCTTGGCCCCTGCCTAAGCCTTTCTCATTGGCATTATAGCTTACACAGCATGCCCATATGCAGTACATCATGTAACTGCCATCAGTCCACTCACACAAGTTTATGCATTCTGCCAGCACCAACCAGCCCAATGCCTTGCACAGCCTACGTTCATCATAGTAGCCTAGCATTGTCTTGCACTTAAGCCACCAAGCACACACACAAAGTAACCATCAGCCAAGCCACTAATGCCATGCACCATCACCTAGGGTCAGCACCACTTGCCCACCATGGCCTACCTTTGCCATGGCCTTGGGGCATCATGTGGAGTAAGGTGCCTCCATATGCTGCCCCTCATCATGCTCATCATTTTGAATCCAGCAGGGAGACCGGGCTTGTCCTCCTCAAAGAGCAGTTAGGAGCTTTACTAGATAGGCATGAAAAGAAATTTGTGTCTTGAGAAAAAAGTGACTGGCCTGATGTTTTCCAAGCACTCCAATTCCTCATGCCATTATCAGCAACTCGTGGGAAGCCTTAAAAAAGGAATTGAAGGACCAATTCTTGCCTACCAACACTGCCTGGGTTGCAAGAGATGCCTTGAAGAAATTGAAACAGACTGGTACAGTGAAGAAATATGTCAAGACGTTCAGTTCTTTGATGCTAGATATCAAGAACATGTCAGAGGAGGACAAATTGTTCAATTTCATGTTTAGCTTGCAACCTTGGGCATAGTTGAAGTTAAAGACGCAGGTTGTGCGTGATCTCCCTACTACTATGTTTGCTGTAGATGCCTTAATGGATTACAAGTTCAGTAAGCCCATTGGGGAAGAGGAGAAATGTAAGTCCAAGGACAAAGGTAAGGAGAAGTAGAAGAAAGATGGTAAGAAGAAGGATAAGCAGAAAAAAAATTGGGGTAACAAGAGCAAGGGAAAGAGTTCTATCTCTCAACCAAGCAAAGAATAGCCCAAGCTTAATGCTGGCTACTTCATTTTCAATGACCCTCATCGTGCAAGGGACTATCCAAAGTGTGAGAAGCTTAATGCCATGATTGCTGAAGATGGTGGTGGGCAGTCCGATGAAGAAGTTCCTAGCAGAGTGAACCCCTTGCAATTGCTGAATGCATTACGTCCAGGAGGTACTTCTAGGGGTTTGTCTTATGCTCAAATGGAGATGAACAAAAATGGGGCTGAGGTTATGCTCGATTTTGGTGCTACCCACAATTTTGTTGCTGATTGAATGGTCTAAAGGCTTGGTCTGCAAGTGAGTAAGTGTTCAAGTAAGATCAATGCAGTAAACACAGAGACAAAACCTGTGTTGGGGATTGCTTCTGGAGTGAAGTTTAAGGTTGGCGAGTGGACAGGAAAGGTGAATTTCCTAGTCATGGAGTTAGATGACTTCGATGTAATTCTGGGTGATGAGTTCCTAGCGGTTTCTATGGCTGCCTTACTACCATTCATTGGAGTGTTGTTAATACTTGATGAGAAGTATCTATGCTATGTTCCTGTAAGGCGTGGGACAGGAAATAGCAAGATTAGCAAGGGTAAAGAGCCAATGGTTTCAGCCATGCAGGTTGAGCATGGACTGAAGAAGGGTGAAATGACTTACTTGGTTACATTGATTGAGGTGAAGTAGGACAAGTATGTTGAAGTTCTAGATGCTGTGGCTGGAAAACTGGGGGAGTTTGCTGATGTAATGCCTCTAGAATTGCCTAAGACCTTTCCACTAAGGCGTACTATCGATCAAAGGATTGAGTTGGTTCCTGGATCAAAGCCTCCTTCGAAGGCCCCATATAGAATGTCCCCAATGGAGTTGGCTGAGATGAGGAAGCAGAACTGTTAGATGCAGGCTACATTCAACCTTCTAAGGCTCCTTATGGTGCTCTTGTTCAATTCCAAAAGAAGCAAAATGGCTCATTGCGGATATGTGTGGACTATAGAGCCTTGAACAAAGTGACTGTGAAGAACAAGTATCCAGTCCCTTTGATTCAAGAGACCTCTTTGACAAATTAAGCAAAGCTATTTACTTTACAATGCTGGACTTGAGATCAAGCTATTAGCAAGTGAGGATTGCTGACGGGGATGAGCCTAAGACTACTTGTGTGACCCGGTATGGTTCTTATGAGTTTTTAGTTATGCCTTTTGGTTAAACAAATGCCTCTGCTACATTCTGTAACTTGATGAATGATGTCTTCTATGAGTTTGTAGACCATTTTGTTATGGTTTATTTAGATGACATAGTGATATATAGTGAGTCATTGGAGGATTACTTGGAACACTTTAGGAAGGTGCTGTCCAAACTGAGGGAACATCAATTGTTTGTTAAGAAAGAGAAGTGTGAGTTTGCCCAGCAAGAGATATCGTTTCTATTATAATGGATAAAAGGAAGATCCAGGCTATCCTTGATTGGTCCTCACCAGGTTAGGTTGCTGAGTTGTGGTCTTTCCTTGGATTGACTAACTATTACAAGAAGTTCATTCAAGGGTATTCGAAAAAGGTGGCTCCTCTCACAGATTTGCTGAAAAAAGACAAGAAATGGGTATGGACAGATACATGTCAAGAAGCTTTTGAGAAGCTGAAGGTTGCTTTATCGAGTGAACCTGTGTTGCATCTGCCAGATTTTGGGTTGCCATTTGAAGTCCATATTGATGCTTCTCACAAAGTGTGAGGGTCAATTTTGGACAGTGTCCAGGCCTAAGCTTGAGCAAGGACCTTGAGCCCTCTTATTGTAGTTTGAAGAGACTAGGCTTGGTTCATCGTAGCTAAACGGGCTGTTTACAAACCAAATGGTGCACATGGCAAGCTTCCTGCAATATGTATACACTAGCAAGCGAGAATATATATATATATATATATATATATATATATGTATTGAACAACAAGAAAACAGCCAAGGAAGGCAATGTAATAAAGAATCACGTGAAATAATTGTTAAGAATTCTCAAATCAATAAGAAATACTCCATTAATTTTCCTAATTATGGATTACAATGTGCTCACTAAGATATGATACAAGGTTCAAATAAGCTCAAAAATTACAGACTTAGATGGTTGTCTAAGCTTCTAAGACTTGCAAAATTTGAATCCTTTTGAATCCAAGTATGTGTTATAGTGGCTGTTTCTGGGATACCGAGAAATATTTCCTTATTTTCTTAATGTTTTTAACAGAATTTTATGGTTTTATTTTGATTTCATTATTTCTCAATCGTGTCCTTCGTTGTTGCTGCTTCTTCCTTTTATGGCGCCACCTTAGGGATTAAGGGTACTACTGGTTCCCTTTCTTTGCTTTCCTGGATAACAGAGCCTGTAGCATGTTAGTAGCTTTGGTGGTCGACCCATTCCTTGTTTCTCATGGTTCTCTTCTTTTGGTGCTTTTCCTTCAAAAGCTCCTTGCTAACCTTCCATTCTAAGGTGTCTTCGGGGGAGCTGACCTTTAATTTTGCTTCTTCCAAGGTTTCTCTATCTTCCCTTTTTTAGATTTAGCCTTTTTGGCTGCCCCTCTTTTTTGTTATTTTTCCCAGTGAGCCAAGTCTTTCTCAGCCAAGTCGAAGGTTTTCCTAGCTACTTCCCTTTATGTCTCTTCTTTCTGGGTTTCCCGAGGTACCACCCTTTTGCTCATGAGTTGTAGCTCTCCAAGCCCTCTAGCTCTATGTTGCATCACTGAGTGCTCGAGAAGGACATAGTTGTCCTTCGTTTTTTGTGCCTTTTGGTTCTCTTTTTAAGCTGTCTTAATCCCACTTTGGCCGTGCTGTACGCCCCAGAGATCCTAGGCCCTTGACAGTCTCTGGATCCCGGCCCAGCTCTTTACTAGACTCTTCTTGGTCCTTTGATCCTGGCAGGCTGAGCCCTTTTCTTTCTTCCCTTTATTTCATGGACCTTAAAACCTGCCCCTTCATGGATCTTGGGCCTCAAATCCATCGGGCCTACCATTCTTTTCCTTTTGTGAGCCCAATCCCTTTTTTCTCAATTTTACTTTCCATGGGTTAGCCCAATGTGCTATTTCTTTGGGCCTTGTGTCATGATTTTTTAGACTTCAACACAAAGCAATTGGTGGTGTGCTGGTATAAGAGAAACATCTTGTTGCCTATGAGAGCAGGAATTTGAATGAGGTAGAACAAAAGTGTTCAGCTCATGAGCAAGAGATGATTACAGTGGTGCATTGTTTGCTAGCATGACGTATGTATTTGCTAGGGCCTAAGTTCATGGTGAGAATAGACAATATGGTTAACACTTTCTTTAATACACAAAAGAAGTTGTCACCCAAGCAGGCTAGGTGGCAGGAGTTGCTGCAAGAGTATGACTTTATGTGGGAGCACAAATTAGGCAAGTATAATGAAGCAGAAGCACTTAGTCACAAATAGGTGCAACAATATGTGGTTGCCTTGATTAGAGTGGAGTCAGATTTTGTGGATAGGATCAAAGACAGTGCTAAGCTTGATGCTACCTATCAGAACCTGGTGCAGGATATGATTGCAAGCCTTGTGAGGCGTTATTCGCTTGAGGATGAGTTACTGCATGCCAAGGGTGGCAAATTGTTTGTTCCAAATGGGACGATCCGGAGGGAGTTGTTGAAGGAAACTCATGATCCACAATGGGCAGGACATCCGTTTAAGGATAGAATGTATGCATTACTATCTTGTTCTAATTATTGGCCCGAGATGAAATTGGATATTGAGCTGTATGTGAAGACCTGTTTAATTTGCCAGCAAGACAAGGGCTTAACTCCAAAGGAAGCAGGTTTACTATAGCCTCTTCCTATACCAGAAAGTCCATGAGTTTCTATTTCAATGGATTTTATTATTGGTATGCCAAAAGTTAAGGGGATGGGTTTAATATTTGTGGTGGTTGATTGATTCTCAAAGTGTGTTGTTTTTATGAATGCACAGAGTACATGTATAGCAGAGGTAGCTGCTGAATTGTTCTATAAGAATGTGGTGAAATACTTTGGGCTGCCTGAAGATATTGTAAGTGACAGAGACTCTAGATTTTATTGGTCGATTTTGGATTGTTCTGTTTGGTTTGATGGATTCAGAGTCGAAGTTTTCTATTACTAATCACCCACAAATAGATGGACAAACAAAAAGAATCAATGCTATGTTGGAGGACTATTTGAGGCATTATGTGACTGCCAGCCAAAAGAATTGGCTAGATTTGTTGGATTCTGTACAGTTGGCCTACAATCTGTATAAGTCTTCATCGACTGGGATGAGTTTGTTTGAGTTGGCTATGGGGCTGTAGCCTCTTATACCTCATGAGATTGCTAAGCAGCGTTCAGAGGGCAGGTGTCCTACAGCATACAAATTTACCATAAATAAGCAAGAGCTGATGTAGGAGGCACAAGATAGCTTGTTGAAAGCGCAAAGGAGAATGAAGAAGTATGCTGATAAAGGAAGGAGGCCTTTTGAGTTCTAGGTTGGGGACAATGTGCTGTTGAAATTGACTCCACATATTTAGAGGAAGTCCAGAAGTGAAGCAATTCACTAAGATTTGATTCCTAAATATGATGGTTCATTCAAGATTGTAAAGAGAGTTGGTTCTGTGGCTTACAAGTTGAAGCTGCCATAAAGATTGCAAATTCACCCAAAAATTCATGTGAGCTTTTTAAAGCCTTACCATGGGGATGCAGAAGATCCTACAAGAAATGAGGCAAGGCATGCCTCGCCTACTATCATGGTTCAGTTTGATTGAGAAGTGGACAGAATTCTCGACAAGCAGGTGACCGGTTATCAAAAGGGAGGAAATATGATAATTTACTATTTGGTGAAGTGGAAAGGGGCGGCTAAATTAGAGGCAAGTTTGGAGAAGGCATCTACATTGTGGCAGTGTGAGAAAGAGGTGAAGGCATATGAGGATACCCTACCGACGAAGACGTCGGCTTTTTCTGGTGAGGGTGGTTTGTTAGGAGATTTACGAGTTGCTGATAATGGCATGAGGATTTGGAGTGCTTGGACAACATCAGGCCAGTCACTTGGCTTAATATTTTTTCAAGACACCAATGGCTCCTCGTGCCTATCTAGTTAAGCTCCTAACTGCTTTTTGAGGGGGACAAGCCCGATCTCCTTGCTGGATTTAGAATGATAAGCATGATGAGAGGTAGCATATAGAGCAAGGTGCCTCCACATGATGCCCTAAGGCCATGGCAGAGGTGGACCATGGTGGGCGGAGATGGTTTTGGTGATGATGGGTAGCAGCAGGTGGTGTTGACCCTAGGTGATGGTGTATGACATTGGTGGTTTGGCTGATGGTTGCTTGAGTTGTGTGTGGGCTTGGTGGCTTGAGTGTAAGGCAATGCTGGGCTACTGTGATGATTGCAGGCTGTGCAAGGCATTGAGCTGGTTGGTGTTGGCAAAATGCATGGACTTGTGTGAGTGGGCTAATGACAGTTACATGATGTGCTGCATATGGGCATGCTATGTGGGCTGTGATGCTGATGAGAAGGGCTTGGACAGGGGCCAAGACTTTAAAACGTGATGGAATAATTATGTGTGGGCTGCTGGAGCATGGGTAGAGGCCTCATGATGATGTGCTGAGACATGGGCTGGCATGTGTTGAGTGTGCAGCAGCTGTTATCAGCAGTTACCAATCAATTCCTAGCTTGCTGGATGTTTAGATCTGCTATGTAAGGGCTAGAAACGTGGAGAGTAGGCCAAGACAACATCAGTTGGAGGTGTCCTAAATTAGACCACATGTGGCTGCAAGTCCTGGACATAGGGCAGTTACTTGGCAGTAATTGCCGTGATAGTTATTTCTGTGCATTTATCCTAGGTTGTTGGGGCTGTCAGCAGCAAAAAGTGTGTATTTGCCTTAGAGGATTTTGGGTGTATTCTCCAGACTTCCTTTGTACTTGAATATTGAGTAATAAAGGTTGGGGTTAGGGTTGGGGTTGGGGTTGGGGTTGGTGCCCTGTAAATATTGTGTGCTGTATGTGTGAATTCCCTTGATAATTTCGTTCTAAGTGTTCTTGCAGTGTGTGTGCATGGTGTATTGGCTGAGATTAAGTCAAAAAGCTTAGTACCATTACAGGCAGAAAATAAAAGAAAAATGACCCTGTGACACAAGGCGACCAAAGAAGGCAATCTGCAATGAGTCTTCCATAAGGGTCAACATCAAGGCAATAGTGTTGGTTTGATGAAGTAGTCACACATTCAAGGAGATGATGAAGATTCAAGTGATAAAAGGAGGCCAAAGTTTGTGGATCTCAAACCTATAAATGGAGTGGATGCAGATTTGCGGCACCTTAACTTTTGATGGTGGTGGTTAACTTGGATGTCACAGATTTAAAGTTTGGTTGGTCACTATCTATTGACTCTTTGTCCTTTGACAGCACTTCAGATTACACCAGAGAGAAGATTTGGACTATGGGTGGTGGGGATTGGGTTCAAAAGCTTAACTCTACCAACCTCGGTGATGGATGTTCGTTGCGCAGGTAGTGGTGGTGGAGGACTTTAGGTGATGTGTTGGGGGGTTTTATTTGTTTTTATTTCTTTTAGAAAATTTTTATTTGTGGAGTAGGAAAAATGAGATAGAAGATTTGGACTCATTTTATCATCCTAATTTTGGTAGAATTATGATTACAAACACATTTTGATATAAAAATTTTGATTTTAGGGAGGCTGGAAATACCCACTAGTCTAACAAGTTTACATTTTAGAGCATTTGCATCATCTCATGCAATTTTTTTTTTCTCTTTTTTGTTATAAAAACCTACTTTTTTCTATTTTGCATATTCACTTTTCAAAATACCCCATACCAGATTATCTATTTTACATTACATTTTAATAAAGTTACAAGTTTTCTACATTTTTTTAAATGTCTCTCTTTTTTCACACACAACTACCATCATCCACTATTTTTCTTTATCTTTAGGATATATAAAAAAATAATAAAAAATAAAATACAAAATAAATAGTGTTAGGGTAGATTTACATAGTTACTATAGCAACAATATATTTTTATACAATTTTACATAACTTGATGTGAGTCAATTTTGAACTTGGCTAGCTAAAATATAGTCCCTTTTGTATTAATACAAGTACTGATGCAAGTGCTCCATTAATAATCTATACCATTAACCATTTAACTTTTGGGGTGAGGGAAATTGACCAGCTAGGACATGATAGAACACTAGCATCAGATTTGCCAAATGCTACATTTTTAGCATTTAGCATACCAAACGCCAAAAACTATGCTGTATCAATGTGGCACATCCAAAATAAATTTAGCTTATGCTACTATACACTTCTACTAGTAGAAGGGTAAGGTAGTATGCGCTAAAAAGAAAGAAAATCATTTTTATTTATTTATTTCCCTCTCTACAGTTAGCCCTCTCTCTATCTCTTAGGGATGGTAATTTCTCCCTTTCCCCCCCTCGCGTCTTGACTCACCCTTCCCCACCACGGGGCAGGGTGGGGATGGTTTAGATATTTTAGCCTCGTCCCACATTGATAAATGCTATAATTTTAAAATTTTCATACCCTAAATCCTTATTATTTTAACAATCAAATCGATACTAGCTTATTTAAATGCATTGATATTAAGATTTTTGTTTTTGTTGTGATATTGTCTTACTACACTTGAATAATATTATTCAATTCTTGGTAAAATTTAGTATGATTTGATGCGAAAAATTTAGTTCTAATTTCAAGTATATTTATATTAATGAAACATGTTTTATTAAAAAAAAAATTATAATAGTTGTGGGAAAATTAACTCGAAGTAGAATTTTACAAGGTGGGGCCCCAAGGGGCAAGAATAAGAGAAGGAAATTTTCCTCATTATACGGGGCGGGGAGGGAATAGGGCAAGACAAAACCATGTTGGGCAAGGTGAAGATCCCATTCTTCTACCCTACCCCTCCCTATTGCCATCCTTACTCACTCTTGTCCCTCTCCTCTCTTCCTCTTTGTCTCTCAACCTCCCTCAACAACAAACCCATCTCAACCATCGATTTAAAGCTACTATTGCTGAAAATTGTAGCCACCCATCTTAGCCACAGTCATCACTAGATGAGTTTGGATTTTTTTGGTTTTTCTTGTTAGATTGCTGGGTTTTGGCTTACGAATTAGGTGAGCTTGGATTTTCTTGCTGAGTTGTGGGCAAAGGAGGAGAGACTGTGTGTTTTGCTTGTTGGTTTTCTGGGAGAGATTGTGTGTTTTGCGTGTTGGTTTTTTGGGTTTTTGTTTCGGGTTGATTGAGTTGGGTTGATTTTGATGGTGGTTGGGTTGTGGTTTGGTGGGGTTTTTTTTTTTTTTTTTTTTTTTTTTAATCTTTCTATTTCAATTTTTTGGGTTTTTTAAATTAAGTTTTTTTGGGAGGACTTTGTGGTTTTTGGTGAATTTTGGTTGTTTTTTGTGTGATTTTGGTTGGTTATTAAGATTTTCTATGATGATTCTTTTTGCGAATTTGGTTGGCTTTTAGGGGATTTGAGTTGTGGTCACAGTGGCTATAGGTGGATTTTGGGTTGTGGTCATGGTGGACTTGGGTTGTGAAATAATTTTTTTTTGGGTTTAGGGGTTGTGGGTATAGACATAGAGATAAGAGAGACACTGTAAAATAAAATTTAAATGAGTTGATTTTATTATTTTAATGTGATGTAATCTTAAAATGAAAGGTGTGATATAAGGCGTACTGTTAAATGCTATACTAAAAATAGATAAAATAGGTTTTTGTGTATTATAAATGACATTTGCCTAGAACAACTGATTGCCTGATGCTAGTGCTCTTAGGATCTAGGGAGCTTTGGAAGTATGTTTTTCATTATATATATATATATATATATATATGATCAAATATATATATGATCATAGAATTTATCCTTGTAATACAAGGACATGTATAGAAGTACAACTGTGCAAGTGAATTTGATATGCATGTGAGGTGCATTACATACAATTGTTGCACACAAATTGTATTACACGCACCACAAACTTGTTCCTCAGGCACATACCTTAGACTAGTTCTCCTCAACAAACTGCATTGGGTGAAACTCTTCTCGGTGAGTGCAATTAGGCCGAACGAGGCTCCTTGGTATGAGTATGACCCGTGGCTTGATGGGCTGGGCCCGCATCGGCCTTTGACCAACATAAATCCCTTACAAATCTCTATTACCCATTGGGCCTTCGACCAATGACCTAATGTTGGGTGGAAAATTTATTACCCCTCACAGATCATAAATCCATTACATATGAAGTCATGTTATTAAGTAGGGGAAATTATGCTTTACCCCTCTAATAATATCCCTTTTACACTTACCTGTAAACTATGAGAATACATACTTAACCTCTTAAACTATTACTCATGTAACACTTTACACCCAATTCCATTGGTAATTGTTAGAGAAGTAAGTGTTTATTCTCAAATTTTAGGAGAGTAAGTGTAGAATGAGGTATAGTTTAGAAGGGTAACTGTAAAATGAGGTACAATTTAAGAGGTAAAATGTGCATTCTTATAGTTCAGAGGAATAAGTGTAAAAGATGGTATGATCTAAGAATGGGTAAATGTAAAAGGAAGTATAGTTTAGGAGGGTAAAATTTCTCATTTAAGTATTTTGCATTAAAAAGGGTTTGTACAGTTTAAAGTTAAGCATTACTATTATTTAAAATTTTAAGACTTTTTTTTTCTTAGAAAAACAATTTAATACTTCTAAAAATATATGTTTAATTTAGTAGCATTCCTAAACTATGGAGTTCAAAATATAAGGTGGTTTTTATTTTTATTTTTTTATTTTTATGTTTTGGACTGCTAACATATCTACCTATAAGTATGATCCACTTCTCTTCTTGGTTTACTACATTTTATACTTTGATTGTAAAATTTTATAGTTGGCCAAATTTTACGTCCAAACAATTATACATCATAAAATTTGTAAAATATTTTTTGAAAATATTTTATTTCGAAACAAATAGCATATTACTAAAGAAAAAAATATAAAAGAAAAGACATATCAATATATCATCATTACGTTATTGGAAAAGGGTATATGGTTTAAAGTTAATTTTTTTGTTGTTGTAAATTTGAAGTTTAATTTGAAACGTCTGAAAATCTGTGTATGTTTGCTTATTTATTTTTAAATGCAAACAACATATTGACGTTAAGTATGATCCACTTATCTTCCTGGCTTACTTACTCAAAAAAAAAAAAAAAAAAGAAAAAAAGAAAAAAAGAAAAGAAGAAAAGACATACCATTTAATTAATAGTTGAAAAGAAATCCATCGTTTGAAATATTAGCTAGAAAGATCCAGAATAAAATCCCTAGTTCGTGACTTGTGAAAGAGTAATGCTACGTGGCAACAACATATATAACATGATGGCATTGTCATAATTAAGCATGAGAGGCATGCATATATAGTTATAGTATCTACAAATTCATCAAGAGGCACGTACGAACGATATTCACTTCCCTCTCAAATCGTGGGGTGCCACTAATGCACTAGACAAACTCGTTTATTATATAACATACCTGACAACTGTTATTTTCTTTTTTCTTTTGACATAACTTGATTTTCCTTTACATATATATATATATATATATATACAAGATTAAATTGTATAAGTACTAAAGTTTTACCTCTCAAATTCCAACATGTTAGATCATCATATTATTCACAGTTTTTAATTTCTTATTAGATTGTGTAAAATATGAGTTTTATATCACATTCTTTCCAAATTTGGACTTTCTATTATACTAATACTACTGATAAAATAGATTAAATTTAATAAGAATGTGTTGTAAAATTCAAGTTTTACCCCTCCAATCCTAACATGTCACATCATCATATTACACATTAAAGAACGTGCACAACCACACACAATTAACTGTAATATTCATTTGAAAATCCAACTTAACTATGAATTTATTGAGATGTTATTATGTATGATAGGATGTATTGAGTTTTAAGTAAAAAAATAATGTGATAGATGATGTATAAAGCATGAGTTTTACACCGTATTTTTACCAAATTCCAACTTCTAACAAAATTGTAATAAATTTAAGAATTCTTGAATCTAGACATACGAGAGAATCTTGTTGGTTCAATTGCAATACAATATCTTATGTCCTTTGACCATAGAGATAAGTTATGTATACAATATTTTCACAACAACTCTTAAGTGGCAAATTGTTACTGGTTATTATTAGTGAGTAAAAAAATAATTTAAGTTGTACATTTAAATCAAAAGTAACAATTTACGATTTGTTGTAAAAGTATTTTAAAAATATTGTAAATGTAGCACTTCCCTTAATTTTAACTGCCAAAAAAAATACAATTGGAGGAGGCAGTAGTGAAATGTTCGAAGCCTAGAAGCGCCAAAACCGAATATCCAAGCTCACAAGAGCCAAACGAAGTATCTTTCTATATTGAGGTGAATAAAAAATAATGAGACATATAATTATTAATGTTTTATTTGGAAAGAAAAAGAAAAAGAAAAAAAATTAGTTGGTTGATGAATGAATAAAAAATATAAACAGGCTGTTATTGAGAATCACACAGCTGTTAAGAATACAATTCATGAACGAAGAGCTAAATATACATATAATCCAACTAATAGCAACCGTTGGCTGTCCTCAAAAATTTCTAGGCCATGGAATACGTCTGGCACCTGAAACTGAATCAAACTACCCTTTATAAACCATCTCATGTACCATCATATGTCTCCCACATCATTTTTCTTTTCTTGCTTTGCTTTTGTTTGTTTTTTCTAACATTCTTTTTCTTCTCGCTAAACATATATAATAGCTTAGCAAGGGAGTGAAAGAGAATTTTAGATCTATAGCGAAGCAAGAACTCCTTCTCAATAATTAATTTACTTCTTGGGTATTCATATATATTTTTTTTTATAAATAAAACATATACATTATGGGTAATTGTGGTAGTTTACCAAAAACCAAGGGTGACAATGATGCGGTCCCGGCACCGGAGCCGGCTGAGGAGGAGACAGTAGTGAAGGAGGAGGTGAAGCCTCAGATAGAAGAAGTGAAGAAAGATGATGCAAATGTTGAAAAACAGACTGTTGGTGGCGTCAACCCTGCTGATGACAACAAGGGCTCGTCTCTTGGCTCCTTGTTCAGCAATAAGGTATTCTACATATATAATTTTTTTTATTATTATTTTAGATAGACTAAGGTATATCATATATGAGCAATGTTTTTCTCACATCTACTTTTTCACATACACTTTTTAAAAACAAAAAAAAAAAAATTCATATCAACCTTGATATTTTAAATATTGATATTTTCTTTCTACTTTTTTAAAATGTGTATATCAAAGTCATAATCATATATATTTTATAAAGTACAAAGTTTGGTTACAAACTTGGTTATAACCTAAGAGTACAATACTCACTAAAAAAATGCTACATATTTTAAAATTTTAATTGTTAAATTGCATATTCTTTATGTTTTTAACATGCATGTCAAATTTTTTGTCAATCGGATTTTATTTACTATTCGATCCATAATCTTATTTTTTATGCATAATTTTATATTACAAAAACTTGAAATTTAAATATTTAATTGATAATATAGTTATTGATATTTGTTCTTCGAAAAATTAGAATGAAGGGCTTAAAAAGAACTTGTAATCCAATGGTGGATTTGTCAAATTTCATATCTGATAAAATAATATTGAGTGGAGTTTTAACATATATATGTGTGTGTGTGTGTGTGTAGGCTATAACTCTACTCAATAACTTTTTATCGGAGATGAATTTTAAGTTTCTTTGTTTTGGGTCACATTTAGCTCGCTCTATTTGTTTCGACATTAACATTTTCTGGAATATGAATAATTTTTCAAAAATAATTTTCTAGAAAATTATTTCATTTTTTTATATTTGATAACGACCTTAAAATAAGTTGAAGAATTATTTATTAACTTACCTTATTTAGCGTTATTTAGTTTTGTGTAAGATATAATTGTTTTCCTTATTTAGTTGCATGAGGTAAAGTTGTTTTTAAGACAATTTTAGCAGAAAACAACTCTATCTCATTCTAAGCTAAATTAGGGAAGTTAAGAGATAGTTTTCATTTAACTCAATTTTTTTTTAATGATATTATCAAACACAGAAAAATGATGAAAACTATTTTCACATAAATTTTTCATTGAAACAAACGAAGCAGTGAAAAACTTTATAAATTGAACTAATTAAAATGGAATGGTTGCCTTAAAGTTTTATTTTTATTTTTAATTATTATAGGATTTGAATCTATGATGTTTACCCTATGATGATTTTTTATTATTATCATATTAAACCACCAATTAATTTTTGCTATAAATGAAATTCAAACTTAAATCCTTTATGAGACAACAAAAAAAAAAACGTTATAAATTGAATTAATTAGAACAATCCATACCTTAGGTTTCAAATCCTATAATACACATTGAACAAATGGAGTCTCTTTGTTTTATTTATCTATGACTTAATCATGTCCCACTTGGACATGCTTTACGCAAAAGAAGGTTGTTTGTAATTGTATATAATTATATGTGTTGGGATTGATCTCTATAATTTATTAGAAGACTGAAGAAAAGAAGGAAACAAAAGAGACTGAGAAGACCACCGAAGACTCATCAGAGAAAAAAGAAGAAACCTTGAACAGGGAAATTAAAGGGAATGAGAAAACCACCGAAGTCTCATTAGAGAAAAAGGAAGAAACCTTGATCAAAGAAATTAAAGAGAATGAGAAAGCCACCGAAGTGTCATCAGAGAAAAATGAAGAAGCACCAAAGAAGGAAACTAAAGTAACTGAGAGGGCCATCGAAGTCTTATTAGAGAAAAAAGAAGAAGCGCCAAAGACAGAAACTAAAGAGAATGAGAAGACCACCGAAGTCTCATCAGTGAAAAATGAAGAACCACCAAAGAAGGAAACTAAAGAGAATGAGAAGGCCACTGAAGTCTCATCAGTGAAAAAAGAAGAACCCCCAAAGAAGGAAACTAAAGAGAATGAAAAGACCACCGAAGTTTCATCAGTGAAAAAAGAAGAAACCCCAGCAAGGAAGGAAACTAAAGAAAATGAGAAGACCATCGAAGTCTCATCAGTGAAAAAAGAAGAAACCCCAAGGAAGGAAACTAGAGAGAATGAGAAGACCACCGAAGTCTCATCAGTGAAAAAAGAAGAAACCCCAAAGACTGGGGAGGTAAAGGGGGAACCAGCAGAGAAAGCATCTCCAGCTGCAACGCATGCAAAAGAAGCCAAGAAATAAGCAGATAAGTGAGAACCTGCAAAGTGCATCAGTGTAATTTAATAGGGCTTGTAACAGTGGCCCAAGAAAATGCAACTTTAGTGTCCATTTTCTTCTGATAGAAGATAGAAATTGGGTTGGTTATAGAAATTGAGTCTTATGAGTTTCTTTGTTGTTCATTAGTTCTTGGAGAATATTGGTTTTCCAAAAGGTTGATTTTTTTTTGCTTCTCCATTGATAATTTTTTGTTTATGTATGAGCCTGCGTGCAATTTATCAATAGTAATATAAAAACCTTAGCAAATGTGAAGAATAAAGGTGAAAACTCTCTAGTATGGTTGTGAAAAGAAATACTTTATTCGTTGCACTGATTTTTTTTTCTTCGAATATTAGTTAAACTAATTAGAATCCACTGTCACTCTTTTAATTTGAGAAGAAAGAAATTGATGAACTGGACCAAATGAAATACCTCATGGTATCTGGCCTTACTTCGTACATATCTCTAAATTAAGCAAATTAGAACAATGTATATGTCAAGGCAGCCAAGCATGCTTAAAGAATTATATAATATCTGGAAATTGTATAATTACGATAGAATAATCGTGAAAAGGTTCTTTATTAATAGGTTAAAAATTTTGGACGCACACTTTCGAATAGAGTAGAGAGAGGGAGTATATATAGCATTTTAGGATATGTTTGGTAGACCGTAATAGGTACTGTAATGTAATAGTTATTCTTATGGTTTAGCTATTCTTTAGTATAATTATATTTTTATTACAAAGAATAGTTATTTTTTATGAATAGTTATTTTTAAAAATGAGAAATAACTATTTCTCTTTAAAATAATTGTATTAGCTATTCCTTAGTAAGTGCAATAATTTCAAAACTTACTATATTTCCAAATAAATAAACTTTCCATATGCATATAACAATTATAAAAATAAAAGATCATAAAAAATAACGCATATCCCTTAAATTAAAATATAACAATTTTTAAGGAGATATAATTATATAATTAAGATATTTCCTAAAATAAATTTTAAGTTTTATTATAATATTATAACTCACAACCAAATTTACGAATAGGTTTAATTTTTACATTACAACACATTTTATGCCTAATAATAAAAATTACAATTCCCATTGTAATTCTCATTCAACGTACCAAACATACCCTTAGTATTTTTTTTTAAGGTAAAATAATATTTGCAAACAGTACTTGAACAGAAAAAAATGCTAATTAAATGAATTTGGACGATGAAATGAAGTAAAATTTGCTGGACAACGATAAAAATTTAATTACGTATATCCTATAAATGAACTCATTTACGTAGACTAATAGAACCTTTCAGTTAGGCCATTTTGGATATACATCACTGTCAGTTTCTTTAAGTCCTTCCTCTCTCTCTCTCTCTCTCTCTCTCTCTCTCTCTCTCTCTCTCTCTCTCTCTCTCTCTCTCTCTCTCTCTCTCTCTCTCTCTGTGTGTGTTAAAAGTACTTAGTATTCTAAAAAAAAAAAAATAGAACCTCCCAGTTACTAACAGGTTAATAAGCTAGACTAGATCAATGCCCATGTGAATTTTAACTAACAACTACTCCCTCTTATTTATTTGTTTATATTTTGAAAAAATTACATTTTATCACCCTAAGTTACGCATCAGTTTTTATTTTGTACCTTAAACTATTCGAATGCACGGTTTGTATCTTAAACTAGTCGAATGCACGGTTTGCACCTTAAACTATCACTCTTGTTACACTTCAGGTCTTAATATTAGTTTTACTATTAAGTTGGACGAAAATATGAAGCATATGACTTGGATGTCTGTGTATTGCTTAAGTGGCACAAATTTAAAAGACCAAAAACCCTCTGTTTCCAATAAATTAAAAACAAAACTTTTTTATTTTAGCTCTCTCAAGGTATGGGTACAAACATAATTTGAGCTTTCAAACCTTGAATCACTCTTCACAAAGTTAAATCAAGGTTACGAAATGGGTTGTCTATTAATCCATGATAGGGCATACACCCCTGTGAGAGGAGGAATGACCTTGGTTATGAAACTTGGATGAGAACGTACAGTCCAATTCAATTAACTGGGAATCGTCCACCAAGATGGTTCTTTTAACACAAAAACCATTCTATGCAAAATAGTTAGTGGACTATGCAAAACACGCTTGAACCTCCTAGATATGAAAACCGTGGATGTTCTCACAGGTTGAGGTTAGAGATTTTTTTTAGGTATTTACAATGATGGACTACTTGACCCACTAAATGCTTGGTTGTCAAACACTTTTTTCTTAAATTGTCTTGGGCTTATTAGTATTTAATCAATCTTTTAATGGGCAGATGAACCAATGTCTGCCACTCTTCCAGCTTTTATGATTTTGTTTTTTTGTTAATTTCACAAACGTTTAACTATTCAAATGAGTTTAGGCATATATATATATTGGAAAGTCAAATGGGCTTAGATAGAACTCAAGATAATTTGAACATAGGCTTGTATAAAAAAGATCGAGTAGAATATTGAGTTCTAACAAAAAAAGTTAAGTATATTAATTTCATATGAATATTCACAATAATCCTACAATGGTAAACTAATATTGACTGATACTGAAATGTTTCATCTCCTTCACTAAAGTAAAATGACTTCCATCATGGTATTGATTCCCTTGATATTGAAAAACTCAATATCTATTTATGTTTATTTGAGAATGTGACTAGTCACTCGGGTGTATGCAATCCCCCATCCGGACTGTCCCACACATACTAGATTATTATAGAGAGAAATCCAATGGGGAGGCCTTAAGATGTTGATAAGAGATTTTGAATTTAGGATCTTATGGATATCATGGGGCTTTAGAGACCAATTAAACAATCTCTTGGGGTTAAACCTTAGTCCGATCTTAAAAACTTTAAACCTCTATATTTTTCAATTTTTTGAACAGTCGGATTTCAAAACCATGGTAATAACTCCTTTTGTTGAAGTGAATAATTGTTTTGATTATTTGAATGTAAACAATGGTAGAATTGAAAATTGAGACAATAGTGAATTTATGGGAAAGAGTAATTTATATATATATATATATATATATATTTTACCTACAGACACAAACTATTTAGGCTTTTATTTTTTAACAACTCTCTTAAATAAATAAAACACATACAAACAAGAGTTTTGTATTTTAATTGGTTAGCACTTCCCGTTATTTCTCCAAAAAAGACATTTATGATTCAAATTCTTCCTCCTCTGATTATCAAATTTTCCAAAATAAAAATACAAACCTGTTGATGTCCATTTTTGACAAAAACTCAATGGCACAATAAGCCCAACAATAGGGGAAGGTGAGAGGTAATAAATCTAATGGGCCAACATGGTAGGAATGACATCTAACAAGCCCATGGGCATGGCAAGAAAAGAAGCAACAGAATTGAAAGCCCAATAGGTCGGGCAGGAGCTTCTGCCAAGACAATGTCTAGGCCATTGAAGGAATAAAAGGAGGCAGTACAAGCCCAAGAACCCACGCTCCTCGCACTATGAGGGTTAAGCACAAACCTAGGACATGCAATAGAATGAGACAATGCAAGAATGGAAGAAATGACGTGGGAGTAAAAGACGACAAATGTAGAGGATAGTGGAAGTCACATAAGGGCTGGAGCACCACTTACTTTTACCCAGCCAATATAGGAGAGGTGGGTCCTCGGTTAAGGGATTCAAAGGGTGTGGTTTGGTAGTGGGGAGAAAAATGGTCTATTTTGGAGTTCCTGCCTAGTTGGGATGACATTTTGCCCAAAAGAAGGAAGCAAAGGGTTGTGGCCACTAAATGTATGCCAAAGGGGTAAGTAGAGAGAGAGCCTCCAATCCATATCTATTTAGGTAAGGCAGAAAAGGGGAGGGGGAGGGGGAGGGGGAGGGGGTGAAACAAAACAAGGAGTTTTGTCCTAGAATGAAGACTAGGGCAGCAAGTACGATCTGAGCAGAGGTAGTTGTCGGACAACCAACGGGTTATTGGGTAATCTTGGAGAGATGCCCACAAGAAACCAAAATAGTTGGTGAAGTCTTAGGGACAAAAGGGAGAAATCCCATAGAATCAAGTAATATAAAAGGAAGGGAGGTAGCCATGAATAGGAGGCAGGAAGAGGAGAGTAAGAAAAAACTAAGAATCAGAGAACAAAAGAAAAGAAAATGAAGGGGTAAAAAAAATGGAAGAGAGAGGACACGGTAGAAATAGATGCATGCATTAGTAGACCATCTTTTATCTTCCTCTTGACATTCCCACTCTCTAAAGCTCTATAAATTAGTACCTAAAACCATTTAGGCCTTTTCTTTAGCACGAGTAACTTCAATGGCAGAAACCCGTAATGAGGTTACTCGTGTTGGTGTTTGGTTCCCTTCTTTGACCCGCTCCTGCTGAATGACTCGGCCTAGGAATGGGAGAGCGTGCTAGCGCTATTGCACTTGCTTAGAATTGTAGTTATTCCCCATGTGACAACATATTTTAGATTATTTGATATTCCTGTTGTTATTCATTTTGCTGCAGTGTTTCACATTATTAATTATTCTGTTGTGACATCCCTTACTCTATTTACTGTATTATCTTCTATTTTATTTGCGGTATTAGTTTTCCTGCTGTAGTTTATTTTTTTATACTCTATTATAAAAGTCGCTCTACTGTAGTATCTTCTGTTGTGCTCACTATAACAGTTATTTTGCTGTGGCTACATCTGCCGTGTCCAACCTGCCGTATTGTTCCCGTGCCGTTTAATTACTGGGCATGCCTGGCTTGTGCCCAAGTTGGCCTGCAGTATAACCCCACAAGGCTAGTCCCAGCTTTCTTGCCCATTAACTCACAAGCATTGGTGTAGCAAACAGGCTTTAGCCCATTAACGTGAAAAAGCCCCCACAAAAACTCACAACCCTAAGAATTAAAAAAAAAAAAAACTTATATATATATATATATATGAGAATGAGATGGGTTCAAGTTACACTTTTTTTAAGTCCTAGATTTCCCAAAGATCAAACGGTTAAAAAAGAAGACATATTTATCTATTATATCATCAAATACTTACCTAATTAATAGTTTCCACATTATTTCTCTCCTCATTAAATGTTTCTCTTGTCTCTCTTTCTCTCTCTATCTTTATTAATTCTTTCTTTCCTTTATCTTTGAATTTTTTTTTGAGAAACTTTTTCTTTACAATTCCTCGTACGTTTCTATTCAATTTGAAAATCAGTACAGCTACCTGATGCTATGAAAAGTTAGTTTCAAGTAGGTGTCCATTTTTTTTTTTTTTTTTTCTCCAACAATTTGGTGTTCATTTTTTATTATTTTCTCCTACAAGTTAACGTTAGAACTTAGAAGTGGTTTCGTTGTTATGGATTTACTTGTTTACAGTGGTGTGGTTATTATGAGTTCTTGTTTATTATTTTTTAGCGCCCTGATTTTTTTTTAGCTTAAAATCTAAAGAAAAGATTGATATGGTGGATTCCAGTTTGGGTCAGACGAGACATCACATTTTCTAGTTATAACATTTTAAGATCATACCCTCATAGATTCCAAAACATCTGCCAAGCACATTCACAAGTGTTGGGCTCTCCAATCAACTGCAAAATCCTCATCACTGTCGTCCTCACTGGATGATTCTTCTTGGCTGGACTCTTTGGCAACACCATCAGAAGCTTTTCTACGTTTGACAGACCTGGCAACCTGCAGTTCCAATTTCTTCTTCTTCAACATGTTAACTGAGAGCATGTTCATTTGGATAAAGCAAATTAATGAAAAGAACAGAATAAAATTTTAAAGGAGCAAGTATTATTTAGTATCTGTATTCCTAACAATTTCTGCCAAAAAAAAAAAAATCAAGTTCAGGGATAGCCATGATTAGATCATTTGAATTTCTTGCAAATAGATTTGTACTTATTATGTCTCTTAACTTATCTAGTACCATTTTCTTGCAAATAGATTTGTACTGAAGTTTCTGCCCACGCCAAAATTATGTAGTGCTCTTTAACGTTTGGAAAGAAAAAAAAATGATATTATGCTCTACAGATAGAAAGAAAAAGGGAAAAAAAGTATGGAAAGAATTTAATAATTAAGGAGAGAGAAAAAAAAATTGTAATATTAATTAGGTAATGAGGGGAAAAGGAATAGCATTTAATGATTTTTTTTTTCAACAATTAGATCTTTTAAAAATCTACGGTATAAAAAATGTGTAATTTTTGTAAATTTACACCAGCTGTAACTTTTTTTTTTTTTGAGAATGAACCAGCTGTAACTTAATTGAACCCATCTCATATATAGCCTCATAGAACACCCAATGTGCATCAGTGTATTTGCTTCTCTTTGTGGGCATTTGAGGTGGAACCATCTTAAGGGAACAGAGTACTAAATAGATCACGGAAATTACGTAGAAAATCAAGGAGACGCGCAATTATATAAGGAAATAATTTCCATTTTAAAAAAGTTTTTCTCTCATTAGACATACTCCTAGTCCCTAGACAATGATTCAACAATGGATCTTATTTTACAGCCTGTAATCAGTCATGGTATAATAGGCAATTAGACATAAATGACCTATTGAATAAAAAGTTAATGAAAAAGTAGTATTAATTTAGTAACCTGCTACATAAACGAGGTCTGCATCTGTAACCCCCGAAATTTTCTAGGTTTTCTGAAAATCTTAGCGCGAAAACCTTACAATTACAAACCCTTTTGTATAAAAACCAAACCATAGCTACCTTAAGCTGCCTCTCTCAAAATCATTAGCTCTCTCTCTCTCTCTCTCTCTTGGTTATCCTTGAACATCTCGTTCGATTTTGATCGAAGCCATGGGAAATCATCTTGGTGCTTGTGCAAACTTGTCCCTGCCCAAGAAGCTTGGCAAGTCCTCAAAGCCTAAAGTTGAACAGGAAAGCCATCAGTGCATGGCTACTGAAAAGGTCCAAGAGAATGGAAAGGAGGCAGAGATCTCAATAATTGACAATGAAACTGAGCCTGAAAAGCCAATGGCCGCCAATGAGAGTGTCACTATTTGCCAGTCTCAAGAACCCTTAATCAATCTGGTAATAGTTTATTATACTTATGATAGATTAACATTCTTTTCTCATTATTATATATGTTAATTGTTAGTGATATCTTTTTTTAACATTTAATTTATGTATATATTGTTTGATGCAATAATCTATACTTGTTTATTTCTTTGCTCTATCTATAATTTCTCACTTTATTTTATTTTATTTTTTTATTAATTTTTGGGTTATTTATTACTCTTCTTCCTGATTTATTAAACCTGTCTTGAACGAACACTCGATTATACATATGGACCCTTGCATACACACAAAAAAAAAAGCAATACCTTTATGGCTCTATGTGTTTTAACATCTTTTGTTTTGCTTTGCTCTGTTTTATTATTTTAATTCTCTTCTTGATAATATTTTGTTATTGTTATTTCCTTTAATGTTAATTTTGACTCCCGTTCGAATATGTACCAGATTTTTACTGTAGTGGCTTCAAAATCCTGATGTTTACGTGTAGATGAGCTTGTTTTGCTTATAATATAAATAAATAAAATTCGTTGTCAAAAGGTTAAGAAGCATAGTTGATCTATCTATTTTTTAATGTCATCCAAATTGGCAAATCATTCATTAATTATTATAAATTAAGTGAAGGAACAACTATAATGGTTTGTGCTTTTAAAAGTAGATTTATAAAGTAATTTGTGCTTACGGTTGATTGATTTTTTTAAGATTATTTTTTCCTTAACTTATAGTACTTAGGGTTGAGATTGAAGCAAACGTATTAGATGCCCATAGTTTTATTTTTTAATTTAAAATTATAAGGTTGAGATTTGTGTAATTGAATGTAAGGGAAACTTGTTTTATTTATTTATTTTCATTGTAGTGTAGTAATTATATCTTTACTCTTATTTTCCACTCCTTTTGGCAGGATGAAGTGCAGAATACATCAAAGGGTGCCACTACTAATGAAGAAGCAAAGGCTGTAGAGGCAGCTGAACATCCTGTTGTCACCATTGAAGGAAGATGAGCAAGACTCTATTATGGTGTTCGGTTAATTGTACTAGGGTTAGAAGCTTTTAAGTTAATTTTAAAGATTAATATGTTAATGGTAGGGTTAGAAGCTTTTAAGTTTTAAAGATTAATAACAATATATAGTGTCCACTTTTGATGTTAGCTATTTTCTACAGTGAACTTTTATGAATGCATAAAAAAAGAGTTTTAATAATTTATTAATATAGTTGTTTTAGAGGAATGAGTTCAACTAACTCATCATTCAACTATATTTTTTGCTAGAGAATTATTAGGTACTTTCGAAATATATCTTTACTTTACTCCTTATACTTAAATTACTTAATAATTACTATTGCTTTTTTTGTCTGCCATACTTTTGTTATTCTTCTGTCATACTTTTGTTATTCTTCGTGTGCGTTTGACATTGGCTTAAAAGACCAGTTTTTTTTACTATTCGGCTTATTTTTGCTACTATCCATAAGTCGCACTGTACAATTTTTGGTACTATTCATAAGTCACATTGTAGTTTTTAATACTATTTATGGGTCATACTGTACTATTTCAGTTATATTTTAGTTTTTTCTACAGTAATTTTAACAAAAAGTTTTCAGTTTCAACTAAATGAACTGTTCCTAAATAGACACTCTTTTCTCTTTGTGCGCACGTGTGTGCACGTGTGTTCATTGTATGCAAACAAATAACTACATATCTTGTAAAAAGAGATGTGAGAAATTTAGATAACTACTCTTTTCTTCAAGCCAAGAAACAAGGAGAGAGTTTACTTAAAAGAAAATAAATAATTAAATATACAAGGAGAGAGGAGGGCAATTTCAAAGGAAAAGTGGCATCCTTGAAATTGTAGGACATAAGGCTGTAAAGGAATTCGGCTTTGAAAACTACTTCTTAATATTTATTTATTTATTTAATGAGTCAAACTTATACTTAAGTTTAGACTCTCGATAATTAAACAAGCCGAACTCAAATATAATAATGTGATAATAAAATAAACAAACTTGTGACTTGTGAGTATAAAGCTTAATTAATGTATATATAATATGATTTGTCTATATGTATAAATTAATGTTTAATTATATTTATATATACCTTAAATTGGATTATATATGTAAGTTTATAGATAATTTATTTAACTAACTATAATTATAAGATATATGTGCTTTAATTATTCAAGTTTGTGCTACAGTATCCACTAAGCTCATGTCTGGTCAATCAAGGTTTCCGCTTTGCATGGTTAGTATCAAGAGCTCCCCTTGAATGCTGGAATCCATTGGATAAGCCAATGCCAATTAGCGATTCAAGAGACAACTAATTAAACTGCCGATCAGGACAAACTGTATCCGAATCAACAGTTCATCTCTTAAAGGTTGAATCTGCTTGTTATGACTCCTCCTTTAGAGCATAAGGAGAGGGACCTGTTGCAGCTGGTGATCCCAATTTAAGTTCTAGTTCCGAAAATATGGATGCTACATTTAGCTCATTTAGAAAATTGTTTAAGACAAAGTTTAGCTACAAAATTGGTTGTAACTTAAGGCTATAATCTTATTTAATATCATTAACATTACTATATATTTCGAAAATTTAATTTCTTTACGTTCTTAATACACATGTCAAATTTTGTGTAAATCAGATATTATTTATTATATAATTTATAAGATTATATTTTATGCATAATTTTAAACTACAAAAACTTGTAATTTAAACAATTTATTGATGATTCAAATTATAGGAGGGGTCGCTCTCTGCCTCTAGGTTTAGCCACGCTATCTCCTAAGTCAATGGAGCTTTTTTGTCCTTGTCTTAATACAAGTTTCTTGTCTCCCTCTATGGAAATCTATTCTTGTCTCTCCCTCTTATGGTAGCTATGGACAACCTTGAAAATATGTGGAACAAACTCTCACTTTTGGATTCAGAAGAAGATGGTGTCCAATGCATTGAAGACTCTCTAGTGCCCCATCTGTTACTTGCTGCCAAGTTCTTAACGAAGCGGTGGACAAACATCAAAGCCATTGCTCGCACTTTCAAACCTCTATGGAGAACACATAGGGATTTTAAGATGAAGGATATGGGGGAAAATTTGATGTTTTTCGAGTTTAAGGATGAATGTGATCTTGAATGAGTACTGGAACATGAACCTTGGACATATGATAAGCATCTGGTGATCTTCGAGCGGACGTTGGAGAATGGCCCCATCTCGGCCCTACCTTTCAAGTTCACTACTTTTTGGGTCCAAATTCATGACCTCCTAATGCACTGCATGAATCCAACAATCCGTGACTCCATTGGAAACTCACTAGGTATAATTCTTCTAATGACATACTTTGAAGAGGAAGGAGGGAAAGGCAACTACTTACGGGTACGTGTATGCTTGGACATATCAAAGCCACTTAGTCGTGTGTGAAAAATTTGGTCTGAGGGAAGAGTAGTGGGATGGGCTACATTGAAGTATGAAAGACTACCAAATTTCTGTTATTGGTGTGGTCGAGTAACTCACGACGAACATGACTGTGATATGTGGCATCACAGTAAACAAACTTTGAAAAAAGAGGACCAGCAGTTCGGTTTGTGGATAAGAGTGGAAGTCGATCCCTCGTATCAAAAAACCTCCCTGATTGTCAATGGTTCGTGCCCAAAACATGCAGGTCCACCCAAACAGAATCAAACACGGGGTTCTTCACAAAAACTTGAGTCATTTGATGCTTCTAACTCCAAGCTTCAAGGAACGATAACGGTGGCAACACCACCACCAGTGGTGGCAGAAGCTGAAAAGGAAGGTGGGGAAGGTAACGCTCAAATCCTGAATTTTCAACAACTACTAAAGTCAATTGATGATAAAGTTGGTTACACATCTCCCCATTCCTTGGTCATTCATTCCAATTACTGTTTCGGGATAGCAAACTCCAATTGTAACATTCCTATCAAACCGGAATCCCATGCAAAACAAAGTAGGTCAATTAAAGCCCATTCCAAAGGCCCAAGAGAAAGCTCTTTCACATCCCACAAATGGGCCTACCTTAGAAATCAAGCCCACATGGATCTCCGCACCAACAAAGAACATTGAAGCCATTAATAGTGACCCAAAAGGCCCCCAGGCAAAATGGAAACGACTTATTTGCAACCCAGAAATAAGTCATCAAGAAGTGATTATGAATGACGTTGCCTCTTGTAGAGAACAAACTGAAATAGAAGACCTTCGACCAACAAAAGCATTGGATGCCAACGATGACTACCCTCTCCCTTCAACTGTGGTGGCTGTTGATCAGCCCTGCCGAATCCAATGAATTGCATAAGTTGGAACTGCTGTGGGTTAGGGCAAATATGTGCAGTTCTTGAACTCGTCGAGTTGGTGAAAAAACACTCCCCAACAATTGTTTTTCTCGTGGAAACCAGAGCTAAGGATGATTTTCTAAAGAGGCTTTGCACAAAGCTTCAGTTTGACAACTGGTTCATTGTCCCATGAATCAACACAGGTGGCGACCTCGTTCTGTATTGGAAAAGCGAGATTGACCTTCATGTACTTAAACTCCTCACCAACATTCATCGACTAAGTAGTCAACCCAGGTTTGGATGATGCCTAGCAATTTATGGGTTTTTATGGAAACTCTGTAACATCCAATCGGGAACATTCTTGGGTACTACTTAAACATCTCTGCTTACAAATCAACCTTCCATGGTTATGCATAGGCGATTTCAATGAAATTGTTAAAGCGGAAGAAAAGATGGGTGGTGCAAGTCGACTGGAGAGACAAATGGTTGCTTTCAAAGAAGCGTTGGATTTTGTGGATTCAAAGACCTTGGGTTTGTGGGGTCTCCATTTACATGGTGCAATAACCAATTTGATGGGGTAGTAATGTGGATTAGGCTTGATAGGGGAGTAGCCACACCATCATGGACTTAGCTTTTTCCAATTGTTCGAGTATACCATATTGCTAGCTCCTTGTCAGATCACTCACCCTTGTGGGTGTGCTCGGATGATGAAAACAGTCGCTTTTACAATAAAAGACGGCCATTTAGATTTGAAGCTGTATGGATGAGAGATGAGACTTGCAAAGGTGTTATTAAAAGAGCTAAGGAGAGTAACTCAGCAGGTGCTCCAATAGACAATCTGATTCATAAAGTGAATGTGTGCTGAACCCAATTACAATCTTGGAGCAGGATGCATTTTGGTAATATTCACAGGTCACTTGCCAAAAGGAAAAAACTTCTTACTCAGGCAGAGGCACTCTCAAAGTTGGGTAGCAATCATGAACAATTTAGAATTTTAAGAGGCGAAGTGTACGAACTCATGGTCAAAGAGAATTGCTTGTGGCAGCAGAGATCAAAGGTGGATTGGTTGAAGTTGGGGGACTTTAATACAAGCTATTTCCATAGCCAAGCAACTCACAAGAACCGATGGAATTTTATTTCCAAGATAGTGTTGGATGATATATAGCTCAAGTGTGGAGGATGAGCAGAAAATTGGAGAGATGCTGGTAGACTATTTCAAAAGCATTTTTACTTCGGCAAACTCTTCAAATTTTGATTCCATCCTGCAAGGAATTGAGTCCAAGGTCACCCTAACAATGAATGCTGAACTTACTAAAAGCTTCATGGCTGAGGAGGTTGAGCAAGCTCTCAAGCAGATGAAATCTATGACCGTTCCAGGACCGGATGGTATGCCACCCCTTTTTTATAAATCTTATTGGAATACTATGAGTTCTGATGTCATTAGTGCTACTCTTTCAGTCCTAAATTCAAGTTTCATGCCCCTACATATTAAACATGCCTTTATTTCCCTAATCCCAAAAATAAAAAACCCAGAAAAGCCAAAGATTTCTGTCCCATTAGGCTATGTAATTTCATATATAAAATCATATCCCAAAACCATATCCAATCGCCTCAAAATAATTCTCCCAAAACTGGTGTCTGAATGCCAAAGCACCTTTATGTCAAATCGCCTTATATCAAACAACATTCTTGTTGCTTTTGAAACATTGCCCTACCTAAAAAATGGCGACAAGGAAAAACCGGCTTCATGGCCCTAAAACTTGACATGAGTTAAGCCTATGATAGGGTTGAGTGGAATTTTTTGAAAAAACTTATGGCAAAATCGGGGTTTGATGAGAAATGGATATCTTTAATTAGCACATGTATTAGATTTGTTTCTTTCTCAGTGTTGGTAAATGGGGAGCCTCATGGTTTATTCTAGCCTAAAAGAGGCCTCCGATAAGGAGACCTTTTATCATCTTACTTGTTTCTTTTATGTGTAGAAGGCCTTCACTCCCTTATTAAACAAGTAGAAAATAATGGCTAAATCAGAGGTGTCTCCCTTTGTAAAGATGGTCCCAAAGTCTCTCACTTATTCTTTGCGGATGACAGCCTTCTCTTTTGTTGGGCAAATTACCATGATTGTCAAGCTGTTTAGGAGGTTCTTGAAAAATATGAACAGGCTTTGGGACAACAAATTAATCAAGACAAAACCCAGGTTTTTTTCAACTCAAACATAGCAAGATCAATGCAAGAAAATATCAAAGGCTTGCTTGGAGTTTCGACTATAAACCAATATGAAAAATATTTGGGGCTCCTTTCATTTGTGGGTCGAGGAAAGAAGCACAGTTTTAGCTATATCTGGGAAAGAATTTTGCACAAAATACAAGGACGGAAGGAAAAGCTATTATCACAAACTGGAAGAGAAATCCAAATCAAGGCTGTGATCCAAGCCATGCCAACTTTTACCATGAATTGTTTCAAACTTCCAAAGGGTTTATACAAAGACATAAAAGCCCTAATCTGAAAATTTTGGTGGGGATATAAGGGGGTGGTGCGCAAAATCCATTGGGTTAGTTGGCAAAAATTATGCTTACCAAAAAATCATGGTGGTTTGATTTGGAACGGATCAACCTTGCTCTCCTTGGCAAACGGGTCTGGCGGCTAAGTCACAACACTGACTCCCTTTTCTACAAAGTATTCAAAGCCAAATATTTCCCCAATTGCTCAATTTTGGATGAGGGGGTTAAAATGAATGGATCATATGCTTGGCACAACATTCTGTCAGCAAGAAGTCTTGTTCGAAGAGGTTCAACTTGGCGAATTGGAAATGAGGAGAAGGTCCGCATCAGGGGGGACAATTGGCCCCCCCCGGGCAAAATTTTTTTTCCAAACTGCACTCATGTCTGTGCATTAATAGATGAAACAGTTATGTGTTGGCTGGAGGACAGAGTCCGTGATGAGCTACTGCCCCATGAAGCCGAAGCTGTTCTCGGCATTCCCTTTAGCAAATGCAGACCTAAAGATTCTCCTAATTGGCAAAAGATGAAGAATGGAAGGTACACTACTAGAAGTGCATATTGTATCCTTGTAGAGTTTGAGGCCTTGTCCAAACCAGGCCGATCAAATCCAGCAACAATTAATGAGATTTGGCTGAAAATATGGAGCCTTAATGTCCCTAACAAAATTAAACATTTTTTGTGGCGGGCTTGTTGAGAAGCACTTCCTACAAAGAAGAACTTATGTAAGAGAAAAGTCATTCGCAATGATGTATATGAGAGTTGTGGTGAGGAAGTAGAAGACACTATCCATGCTTTGTGAGAGTGCCAAGTCCTTCAAGAAATTTGGTGGGAGATTGGTATCTGTCGAAGCAACTTGTTCAACCGATTTACTTGCTTCAGAGATCTTCTTACTGGAATTCTTCAAGTTCAAGAACCAAACCGTGCAGAAATTTTCGCATATGTGGCCTGGGGAATATGGACGAAGAGGAACACAGCAAGACTGGGAAAAATCTCTATTCCTTATCAAAAAATTTATTTGGAAGCAATGGACAGAATGCAAGAATTCCACTCAGGGCAGATTGATCAACCTCTAGTAGCACTAACAGTCGAGCACTCCCGTTGGTTTCCACCTCCAGCTTCTCTGCTCAAGGTAAACTTCGATGGAGCTCTGTTCATGGACTCTTTTAAGGAGGGCATCGATGCAGTGATAAGGGATTCAGCGGGGAAAGTTATTGGTGCCCTGTCGGAAAGGATTGTCCTACCTACAACTGTAGATGACGTTGAAGCACTGGCCTCTAAGAGAGCAATTGAGTTTGCATTAGAGAAAGGTTTGCAGCAGGTTGTTTTCGAAGGAGACTCGACTACTATCCTAAACTACATTCAGGGTGGCTCACCTTCTCTGGAATTGGGAATATTATTGAGGATTCCATCATCTTGGTCGCAACTCAGTCATTGCTCATTCTCCCATGTTCGTCGCAAGGGCAATGCGGTGGCTGACAAGTTAGCCAAATTAGCCAAGCATCTTGACGTACCCAAAGTTTGGTTGGAAGACATTCCTAGTGATGTTAACTCTCTTGTAGTTATTGACAGCAATTTTGCTGGAGTATGAAAAAAATTTCTTGATGGTTTTCCCAAAAAAAAAAAAAAAATATAGACAATATAGCTATTGATATTTAATTTTTTAAAAATTTTAAAAACATAGATGATATAAAAAGAAAATGTAATCTAATAGTAAATTTGTCTAAATTTACCTCAAATAAAAAGATATTAAATAAAATTATAGTAAAAAACTATAACAAATTTTATAACTAAATTTTGTCCATCCATTTAGGATCAAAATAGGAAATTTGTCTTTTACCATTCCCTACAGTCAGCAAGTTATATGCATTAGTTTATACAAACATGCCCTGACTGTACACACAAATGGTTTGCACTATAAGACAGAAAGCACATGCGCGCAAATCGAAGGAAACGGTCGCTGAAAACCCAAATTTGATCACTGTGCTTAATTACACAGACAGAGCAATAGAGCATCAATCTCCAAGCCCATATTTGACTCGGGTCTCGAATCATTGAAATATATCTTTGGGTCATCATTCAAAACCCAAAACTCCATTCTTGTAGTAACCCCAATACCACTGTAGCTAATGAGTGGGGTTCCTGCACTGAGGAACAATTAGAGGAAATCTTTTGAAAAACTTGGAGTTTTTATACAATGAAGCTATATCTAATTCCAACCTTGCCTTCTCCCATTGTCAAAGTATATATAGTTGATCTCTCAAATTGGTTCGACTTGTTCAAAATTGCAGATTTCAATTGTTCTTCTTCTTCTTCTTCTTCTTATTTTTTTTTAATCAATTGTTATTATTATACCTTACTTTATTGCACAAGTATTTGAAAATTTTTCTTCTGGTTTTTTGTGATATCTTGATGCTCTCTCTCTCTCTCTCTCTCTCTCTCTCTATATATATATATATAGGATTTCTATAAGATCTTTCAATTGTCCTTTTAAAATTGGACCTCATATTTTTATTTATTTTTATTCAAAAGAAACATAACCTCTATCTACTATAAATAGATAAGATTTATTTAAAAACTGACCTAATAATCTATGCTATTCTTAATCTAATTATCAAACTCCTTATAACAAAAAAAAAAAAAAAAAAAAAAAAAATCTTGAAATGATTAGATAAAATAAAATAAAGGTACATAACATAACATGAAAACTTGAAAAATTACACTTTACCACACTAAATTATATCCCAAATTACAATTTGTACTTTAGACTTTCAGAATACACAATTAGTGCCTTAAACTATTACTTGTGTTACATTTTTCACTTTGCCGTCAATTCTGTTGTTAGTTTGGATGAAAAACTAAAATTTAGGGTGCAAAGTGTAATCATGAGTATAATTTAGGATGATAAAGTCTAATATCTCATTTGTTTTTAAGGGATTGAGAAGTGGGACCATTGTGTCTTTTCACGTGGTGTTATAGTTTATAGTGCTAACTTTGCATTCTGAAAGTTTAGGATGCAAATTGTAACTTGTGGTCTAGTTTAGTGTACGGGCGTTATCCTTCTTCAAGCCTATTTGTTCATAAAAGCCCATTGTAATGATGTCACGTGTAGAACCTTACACTTGTTGTACCCAGGGACTCATTCCGGGCAAGCTTTAATGCCCATCTAAAACTCGAGGCCAAGAGATGAAAATGTTTATGACATGAGCGGCGAAGGTGAGGTCCCATCACCTTCGATGAATACGTTTCCCAGGCTGGTGAAAGTCAGAGTGCACGGCATCGCCTAGGGAGTGCTGTTGCCGGGTAGTCCCTTTAACGGTGGAACTAGTTCCAATGCCACTCTCACATTCTCTCACTCACAACTAAACATCCACTTAAGAGTAATAGTATTAGACCTTCCTTTCATTACCTAGGGAGTGCCGTTACCGGGTAGTTTCTCTAACGGTGGAATTAGTTCCAATGCCACTCTCACCTTCTCCCATTCACAACTAAGCATCCACTTAGAGGAAACAATTCCACCCACCAGGAAAATAATCATAGCCTTTCCACTAACTTTAGCTATAAATAAGAGAGGAAAATTTGGTACAGGGGGTGGGCAGTTGGACAGAAAAACACTAAGAACAAGCGAGATAATTTCTGGTGGAAAGAGTGATAACAGTCCTGAGGGGATTGAGAACAAGTGCACTTAGGTTACCGGGCATAGGACTACCCATTTTTGGAAATCCAGAAGCTCACAATACAAATAGATTTTGAGCCTAAGTAGAGTTGAGGCCCAACAGCTCCTTTTAGGTGTGCACAATTGGCGCCGTCTGTGGGAAACTCCTATGTAGCTGTGATTCTATTAGGGTGCACACAGGAAAATGTTTGCGAGTCGGCTAGGAAGTTATGCTGAAAGTGGCTCTGGAGGGTCATCGTGGGGGTCCATATGGCGAGAAAGAAGGCAGAAAAGGCATGAAGACAGGCAGCATGAGTAGGCAAAGCAGTCTGAGCTAGGAGAGGGATCGTTTCAAACTTTCCAGTCAGCATTTGATGCCTCAGGACGCAATTGCTTCAACAGAAGGGATCAGGAGCTTGAACGGAGGGATCAGGAACTTGAGAGTCTACGAAGGATGGTGAGGGATTTGGAGTTGGAAGCAAGGGGCAGACGAAGGAGAAGGGACCATAAAGAACGAGGAGAAAGGTCGGCTAGTATGGAGAACCACCATGTGGCGGGATCTTATCAATCTGGGTCTCATCAGCACCGCGATCGTTCACGGGAGTATGCAGACAGTGATTCGATTTCCCTGGATGAGGGGCGACCTCGAAATGTGGCCATGGATGTAATGAGTTGGGCGTTACGCCAAGCCACCCGATTGCCATTCTCGAGAGATATTGAAAGTGCGATGATGCCGAGCAAGTTCACACGACCACCATTCATCTCTTACAATGGAAAGACAAACCCGGTAGAACATGTAAGTCATTACATTTAGATGATGTATTTGCATGCTCAAAATGATGCGTTGATGTGTAAAGTTTTTTCTTCGAGCCTCGGTCCCACTGCTTTAAGATGGTTCAACGGATTAAGGAAAGACTCGATCCACAGTTTTTTCGAATTGATCCAGGAATTTGGTGTACGATTCATGACTTGCAGCCAAGTTCTGCAGCTTGTGGACACGTTATTGTCAATGAAAATGGGGGCTGGGGAAACCCTTCGCAATTATGCTAACCGATACTGGGAGTTGTACAACTAAATCGGCGGGGGCCAATGAAAAGATTGTAGCGAGCACTTTTCGTATGGGGTTTCTTGAGGAATCCGGATTGAGGGAATCATTGACGAGAAGGCCTCCTGAAGATATGAGGCAGTTGATGAGGCGTATCGAGGAATATAAGCGGTTGGAAGATGACTGGTTACAGAGCAAGGGACCCTGGTCATAAGTCATTCTCAGAATATCGGTTTTCAATCCAGACCCTGGAAGGATCTGAGGATTCAAAAGCCAGGGCCGGGAATGGGAGAAGTGAATGTAGCTTTCAAAGAACTGGTACACAGGATTATCGATCGAATTAAAAATGAGCCATACTTCAAGTGGCCGAACAAGATGGGGGGCAACCCATCGAGAAGAAACCAGAATTTGTATTGCACGTGCCACAAAGATAAAAGGCACAGCACCGAGCAGTGCAGGGTATTGAAAGACCATCTAAAATAGTTGGTGAAAGTAGGACATCTAAAACAATTCTTAGCGGCAACAAGAGATCAAGAAGCCGGGCAGGTGGATCCACTGCGCATAAATCTTCTCCCACCCCCTTTGGGTATAATATAGGTCATCCATATAGTACCAAAGGACGCTCCAGCGTCGAAGACAAAGGGGATATTAGTTGTGGTACCGGCAGAAGACGGCACAGACGAGCATGCCATTGGGAAGAAGCTGAGATACACTAAACAACCCATTGCTTTTGACAATGATGATATGGAGGGTACCATTCAGCCGCACGGCGATGCTTTAGTTGTCACGACTTGCGTAAGGGGTTTCATAGTAAAAGGGATTATGGTAGATCAGGGGAGCAGTGCAGACGTAATGTACCCCGACTTATACAGGGGGCTCGGGCTGAAGAAGGAAGATTTGTCTAAGTATGATATGCCATTAATGGGATTTGACGGCCATTTAGTAATTCTAGAAGGGAAGATTTCACTCCCCATTAGTATGGGGGTTAAGGAGGTAACTATAACGTTCATAGTGGTCTCTTCTTTCTCGCCATACACTGTAGTCCTCGAAAGGCCATGAATTCATGACATGGGAGCCATACCGTCCACCCTGCATGTAAAGGTTAAGTTTCACAGTAATAACGAGCAGTCAACAAACAGCCAGACAGTGCTTAGTGGCCATAGCAAGCCGAGGAGCCAGGCCAGTGGAAACAATTGAGGACACACGCTTATAGAAGCTACAATAACCCCAAGAAGAAACGAGGACCAGTTGTGCTGAGGACTTGGTGATGGTGAAGATTCTGTCAGACTATGAAAAGGATTTTCTCGTAGGAGCAAGTTTGACAGGCGATGAGAAGGTGAAGTTGTTGCTTTTTCTTATACAGAATGTGGACGTATTTGCTTAGAGTCCATTCCAGGTACCCGGGTTTAACCCCGAATTTATAGTTCATAAGCTTAGCGTAGACCCTTTACACCCCCCTAAGAAGCAGAGGCCAAGAAGATCAGCTAAAGAGCACGTCAAAGCTGTTAGACAAGAGGTTGGGAAGTTGAAGGAAGCCGAGGCAATAAAAGAAACATTTTTTCCAAAATAGCTTGCAAACATTGTGGTAGTAAAGAAGAAGAATGGTAAGTGGAGAGTCTGTGTTGACTTTACTAATTTAAAACGAGCATGCCCAAAGGATCCATTCCCGATGTTGAAAATTGATCAATTGGTAGACGCAACGTATGGGCATCCAAGGATGATTTTTCTTGATACCTTCCAGGGATACCACCAAATCTCCCTAGCCGCCGAGGATCAGGAAAAAACTACATTTATAACACTTGATGCTAATAATCATTACACCGTAATGCCGTTCGGACTGAAAAACGCGAGGGCCACTTATCAACGAATGATGATGAGAACGTTCAAAGATAAGATTGGGCGTATGATCAAGGTATACGTTGATGAAATGGTAATAAAGAGCAAGCAAGAAGGACAACATATTGACGATCTTAAAGAAGTATTTGAAGTACTCCGGCGTCACTGGCTTTGTCTCAACGCCGATAAGTGTGGGTTCGGGGTAAGGGTGGGTAAGTTCCTAGGTTATTTAATCACCAAATGGGGCATTGAAATCAACCTTGATAAAATTGAAGCCGTGAAACATCTCAAACTACCGAGCAATCCGAAAGAGGTTCAAAAATTGATTGGTATGTTGGTTGCCCTTAACCGTTTTATTTCCAAGTTCGCTGATCAGTGCCGACCATTTTATTAGCTTTTGAAGAAGTAGAAAGGGTTCTAGTGGGATGAAGAAAGTGATAAGGCCTTCCAAGACCTAAAGGATAATCTTGGATGGGTGCCGATGTTGACAGCCCCGGAGCCCGGAGAAGATTTGTATATGTATCTCTCAGTATCCGAGCATGCAGCGAGTGCAGTACTGCTGAAGGATAACGGTGTACAGCTACCAATTTACTACATAAGCAAAACATTTGTTGACGTCGAGACGAGGTACTTACCACTAGAGAAATTGGTGCTGGCGCTTGTGCATTCCACCCATAAATTACCCCATTACTTTCAGGCTCATACCGTCTATGTTTTGATTGAGTATCCTTTGCAGTAATTATTGAGGAGATTTGACTTTACTGGAAGGATAGCTAAGTGGGGGACTCAGCTTGGTTCCTTTGATATTAGATAGGGGCTAAGGAGCTTAATGAAGGGCCAAGTACTCGCAGACTTCATTGCTGAGTTTCAGCCGAAAATTTCGGAGATAGTTTGCCTTGTAGGGTTCAACCTATGGAAGGTATTTGTGGACGGCGCTTCCAACGTGGCGGGGGTTGGAGCTGGAGTTATGGTTATCACCCCGGAGGGGATAAAGCTAGAACATTCATTCAGATTAGGCTCTAGAGCCTCTAATAACGAAGCTGAATATGAGGCTCTACTAACCGGACTGAGAGTAGTCTTAGACTTGGGAGCTAAGGAGGTGGAAATCTACTCGGATTCCCAGCTGGTTGTTAACCAAGTGCAGGGGAGCTTCGAGGCCAAGGACTCCCGGATGATCGAGTATCTACGAGTGGTGAAGCGGACTATGAGCTGCTTTTCAAGTGTGAAAGTCGAACAAGTTGCCGAAGGCAAAACCGTCACGCCGACTCCTTGGCCACGTTAACATCGTCAATAGCTAATGAGGTGCCCCGATTAATCAGGGTGGAACTAGTGGCTAAACCGAGCATCAACACGAGGTCGGGATTTTCATAAGTTACTACTGCCGGGAAGTGTTGGATGGATCCCATAGTTGAATTTTTAGCTGAGGACAGAATACCAGAGGATGAAAAGGAGGCAGATAGAGTACGACGGAATGCTGCTCAGTACTGGCTATCAACAGATCAAAAGTTATATCGAAGGTCTTTTGAGGGTCGATACCTACAATGTCTGCACCATAGCAAGACCGAAGAACTGTTGGCCGAGCTGTATGAAGGCGTGTGCAGCAGTCACATTGGTGGACATTCATTGGCTCATCGAGCAATGACCCAGTGTTTTTGGTGTCCGCAAATGCGTAAAGTCACCCTTGAATATGCACAGAGGTGAGAGCAATGCCAAGGCACGCTCCAACGATCCATCAACCTATTGGGAACCTGAATCCTGTTAGTAGCCCATGGCCTTTCGCCTAGTTGGGGCTGGACTTAGTTGGTCCTTTTCCTCGGGCAACGGGTAACCAGAGATTTGTGTTGGTAGCAGTAGATTACTTCACAAAATGGGCAGAAGTTGAGGCGTTGGCAAAAATCCGAGATGTTGATGTTAAGAGGTTCGTCTAGAGAAACATCATAACAAGATTTGGGGTACTCGAGTTCCTCGTGTTAGACAATGGGCTGCAGTTCGACAACAAAGTTTTCTGCGAATTTTGTAGTAATCTTGGCATCAAGAATCGATGTTCTAACCTGGCATATCCGCAGAGTAACGACCAAGCTGAAGCCACCGATAAGGCCATCATTAACGGATTGAAGAAAAGGTTGGAGAGCGCCAGAGGTAAATGGGCCTGAGGAATTACCAAGTGTTCTATGGGCATACAGGACGACCCCGAGAAGATCCACAGGTGAGACACCATTTTCTCTAACTTTCGGTGCAGAGCCTGTCAAGAATGAAGAATTAATGCTCAAACAACTAAACTTGTTGGAGGAGCACCGCGAAACGGCGACCATTCGACTGGTAAATTATCAGCAGAAGCTCGCCTAAAGGTACAACAGAAGCATGAGAAGAAGAGAGTTTACCGCAGGAGATCTAGTGCTTCGAAAGGTTGTTGGGAATACACGAGACATCAATGCTGGAAAATTAGTACTGTCTTGGGAAGGGCCTTATAGAGTCACCGCTATTGCAGGTGCAAGAGCGTACTACTTGGAGGATTTGGGTGAAAGACCGCTTCCTCGGCCATGGAACGTTCACAACTTAAAGAAGTTTTATCACTGACCGGTTGTACACCGAGATGCAAATTGAATGTAATCGTGCATATATGTTTTACATGTTAATATGATGGAATTTATGCATGTAGGTGCATTTGACTCCATTGCTGATTAATTTATTATTGCCGGTCTACGTTAAGGACAAAAACCTATCCTCGGTTCGATCTTTATCATCGAGCAGGCAGAAACCTTAAGCTATAATTTTCTAAGGACAGAAACCTGTTCTTGGTTCGATCTATATCACCAAGTAGGTAAAAACCTTAACCTATAATTTTCTAAGGATAGAAACCTGTCCTCGGTTCGATCTTTATCACTGAGTAAGCGGAAACCTTAGGCTATAATTTTCTAAGGAAAAAAACCTGTCCTCGGGTCGATCTTTATCATCGAGCAGGTAGAAACCTTAAACTATAATATCCTAAGAACGGGAACCTATCCCAGGTTCAACCTTCATCACCGAACGGATGAAAACCCAAGCTAGAATATCCTAAGGGCAGAGAACTGCTCCCAGCCAACATGAGTGAGAAAGTAAGGTATGATGAGCAAATTAACCATAATCATATGCAAGCTCAGCAACTATTAAATAAGTATAGATGTATTTAAAAGTAGGAAGTGGGGGAAAGGAGTAAAACACACACACATTTTATATCTTAACGATGTTAATTAAAACCATTCAAAGGATAAACAAATTGTTTTATCGCCACAGCCCAACGATTTAGGCTTACCAAACATAAAAAAAATAAAAATAAAAAAAAAAAAAAAAAAAAAAAAAAAAAAAAAAAAGAGTCTTCATGCGGTAGGGTTGGCAGGTTGAGGCAGAGCAACAGGTTGCCTAGATCCGTCCTTAACTGTCTGAGTTGTCATGGAGTCTTGATTTTGAGCATCTTTAGCGGCGGTACAAATATTGCTCGTGGCCTCTAGATCAACCGTTTCTACGTGGGCATCAATCGCCTGTACAAGATCCCTCATGCTCGGAATATCTTCCTTGTCCGTGGCATCAACTCGGCTCTGAACCGGGGGGGGGGGGGGGGGGGTGGAGGGGCCGAGTAAGGAATCTGCTCAAGATTTCTCAGTGGAGAGTCCTCAACCACTCCTATTGCTTGAAGGGCAACCAACCACCCCTCCTCGAATCCATGGTGCCGAGCTTGGTGAATGATGGGCTCCACAGAATTTTCAGCCTTTGTGAAACCTGCATTGTACCACTTGTCCTTATAGGCTTTAAGGGATTCTTTCAAATCAGCGAGCTGGTCAGCTTGGGCCAAATTCAAGCTATCTGCTGTCGCCAACTTGAGCTCTATCTCAGCCAATTTCGTCACCAAGTTGGTCACCTTACTCTCTGCTGCTAACCGGGCTTTCTCGGCATCTATTGCTTTTCTTTTTGACGCCTTAGTAGCTTTGTCCTTTTCCTTAGCTATAGCCTCAGCAGCATCTTTCAATGCCTTCTCTCAATCAATTACCTCGACTGCTTCCTTTAACCTCTCATCAATGATGTAAGTCAACTGCGCGGCCTGATGACATAACATCAATAGAATAATAAGACGAGAAAGATACCTACGCATTACAACACGCAAAGCAAAAGGAAAAAAATAGTAAATTACCTCAATGGTGTGTCACTGCAGCCACCTAGCTAGCGACTCATCATTACCATTCGAGAAGAAGTGCGCATCCTTGGGCAGAAGAAGGCCCTGAGCCAAACTCTGAGCAACCCGCCCACCTTTGCCTTGCGCCCATATCCGTACGCTGGTAGTCGTAGGCAAAGGCTCGTCATCCAATTTGAAGACAGGCTACCAGCCAACCTCGGGCTAGGAGGAGGATGCCACCTTTTGCACGGGGAGGGGTATTCTGCAAATCATCACCTAGGACGGGAGGGGTCTCCTCAATGGTGCGTTTCCTATTTTTGCCCTCCCCAACAGGAAGAGTCTGACACTTCCCATGGGGGAGTTGAGGTTGGGCCGCAGGACTGGCCCTGGGCAAAAACCGGGCAAGGGTCATTGTTCTTTGCTTCACCATTTTTACTACACGGTCATATTTGGCTCCCGAAGTACTGATAGGCTCGGCTGTTTCTTTTTTGGCTACTAGGACGGGGGTTTCGGGCTGTACAACGGCTACGTGTCTCTTACGGTTTTGAGACACGCACTCGGTAGACTCGTCCCTCACCGGTGCAAGATCGTCCGCGGTAGTATAACGGGGGCCAAGGTCTTGAGCTTTGCCAAAAGTAAGTGTGGGAGGAAGGAATTTTTTATGTCGAACGTCTATGTATGATAAGAGTGGACTATCTAATAAAAGCGCTTGGCTGAAGGATTTCCAAGTAGTGTACACTAGTGTAACACCGAGTATCAATTGAGATGCTCGGAGTTGCCCGTCATCGTGCATAAAAATCTCAGACCTAAGAACAAAATTGAGATCACGCACGTGTATGACTCGGGGATCTGGCAGAAACCTCTTTGATTCTGTAACAAACTTGAAAATAGACCAATCAGCTCAATACACAAACAATAAAATGATGCAAAACTAGAACAATGGAGATTCTCGGTACCGACTAACATCATGTGGTGAAAGCAGGCAAAGCAGCTCATCGGCGAGCAAGTTGCCACACACCCGAACAAACTCTCCTGCCGAGTTTCTATTAGAGTTGGGAAGGCAAGATATAAGCCAGACCCACATATCTTTAGTCTTTAAATAATAGTCACTTGAAAAATTGTCGCACAATTTATATATGAAATTGATGTCATGATGATTCAGTTGCAGCTCGAACATTTGATTTAGTCGGCTGACACAACTAAGGACTCTATAAAAATTAGGGGGAAGCTGGTTGGGGCATGGGCCATAGAACCATAGGGTGCTTATGATAAGAGGGTCTACAGGAAATCTAACCCCGCCTTCAAGCATAGACATCAATGGAAAGAACGCAATGTTTGGACCAGCAGCCTTCTCGAGAGCGATATCGCCCTCATTGCAATACGTAATATCAACATCTCCTGGGATACCAAAGGTCTCTCTAAAACTAGCCAAGGCAGCCCCAAGGGTGAGAAGATGAGCAAACCCCATTCCTAAAGTATGAAACAAAGAAGAATCGAAAAAAGAAAGAGGTAGAGAAGACTTACTTTAGGCTCTAGAGAGTAAGGAACTGGCGGAATGTTTGTGTGCAGAAGAAGAATGCTCGGCAGAGAAAAGATTGAGAGTGAAAAGGACATAAAAGGTGAAATGGGAACCCCAAAAAGGGTTATATATAGGGATTAAGGCATTTAATGAGGTGAGGAGCGGGAAAAAACCTCTCCACACGTGTGGGCGCAGTTCGAGAACCGTCAGACGGTTCACCAACCAACAGGTTATAATTATTGGCGTGACAACCTGACATGGCACTACTTTTAAGAAGTCTACGATAATTACCCTGGCCGCACGTAAAGGGTGCCCGGTATCCTTGGGGAACCGTCATCATGACTTAAATCATTATTGGTTTGTCATTAGTAATCCACCCGCTGGGCTCATTGGATGACGCTTTGTCCTCAGAATCCTTGATTCATTACCGAAAGCCGAGCATGAATTAAAGCGGGGCTATTGTACGGGCGTTACCCTTCTTCAAGCCCATTTGTTCATAAAAGCCCATTGTAATAATGCCACATGTAGAACCTTACACTGATCGGACCCACGAGCTCATTCCGGGCAAGCTTTGATGCCCATCTAAAACTCGAGGCCAAGAGATGAAAATGTTTACGACATGAGCGGCGAAGGTGAGGTCCCATCACCTTTGATGGATACGTTTCCCGAGCAGGTGAAACTCGGAGTGCATGGCATCGCCTAGGGAGTGCTGCTGCCTGGTAGTCCCTCTAACAGTGGAACTAGTTCCAATGCCATTCTCACCTTCTCCCACTCATAACTAAGCATCCATTTAGAGGAAACAATATTGGACCTCTCCTTCCACCCACCAAGAAAATAATCATATTCTTTCCACTAACTTTAGCTATAAATAAGAGAGGAAAATTCGGTACAAGGGGTGGGCAGTTGGACAGAAAAACACTAAGAACAAGCGTGGTCATTTTTGGAGGAGAGAGTGATAGTAGTCTTGAGGGGATTGAGAACAAGTGTACTTAGGTTGCCGGGCATAGGACCACTTATTGTAGGAAATCCAAAAGCCCACAATACAAATAGACTGTGAGCTTAAGTAGAGTTGAGACCCAACAACTCCTTTTGGGTGCGCACAATTAGTCCTATGCATGGCAACCTAAGTGCACTTGTTCTCAATCTCCTCAGGATTGCTATTACTCTTTCCTCTAGAAATGATCACGTTTGTTCTTAGTGTTTTTCTATCCAACTGCCCACAATACAAATAGATTGTGAGCTCAAGTAGAGTTGAGGCCCAACAGCACCTTTTGGGTGCGCACATTGAGGATAGTAAAGTCTAATTTTCTCTAAAAATTGCCCAAAGCACTAGTGGATAAAGTGTAATTATCCCTAATAATAATGTACTTATACAATAGTAGTTGAAGGAAGCACGTTATATGATATACATCGATGAAAATAAAAGAATATTTACCTTAAGTTATATGATATACAAAGTAGATGTGGCAGAGCGAGTAGGTCGAGTCAATTAGGTTCGGTCAAAATAGGTAATTTTGAGTGGGCTAGAAACAACGCGAGTCGGGTCGAGCTGTATTTTTCAATTGATTTTTGTTTTCTTAAAAAATTGTGTTTTTTTTTTTTTATAATGAGAAAAACATATATATGTGTTATGGGAAAAAATTAATTGATTTTTTTGACATGTTTTTATATTTTCCATAAAAGTGTTATAATTTTTTTTTTCCTAAAATGACCAATTAACAAGTCCCAATATAATAATAATAATAATAATAATAATAATAATAATAATAATAATAATAATAATAATAATAATAATTATTATTATTATTATTATTATTATTATTATTATTATTATTATTATTATTATTAGATGAATTATTATTATATATTTGAATGGCGGTATTAAAAAAATGTTTTAAAAAATAAGAAATGCTATGTCTACAACATTTTCACAACAAATCTTATATGACAGGTTGTTACTTGCTATTACTAGTGGGTAAGAAAGTAATTTCAGTGGTGAATTTAAATTAAAAACTTGTAATAATATGCTAACTAAGATTTGTTGTGAAAATGTTGTGGATGTAGCATTTCTTTAAAAAAATTGACATTTTTTTTGGTAAAGTCCAAAACAAGCAAGTAATTAAACCAAACAAGCAAGTAATTAAACCAAACATATCACAATTTTTTTTACCAAAAAAGAAAGTTTTAAAAAAGGATCGAGCCACGGGTTAGTTGTGTCGGGTCTGGTTGATCTGCAAAAATGTCAAATCATGAATTAAACCATTTTTACTTCGAGTAAAAAAATGGATTCAGGTCGAGTTGTCGAATCCTGACCCATTTTGCCACATCTAATAAAAGGATCATATAAGACCGCATAGGTTTCTAACCAAAAAAAAATTTTGTTGAAAATGTTTTAAGCATGCCGGTCACCACTGCATAACAATGTTTAGTATGTTATTAACTTATTATTACAAACAATATATATATATATATATATATATATATATATATGTATGTAACATTTAAAATATTGAAATACTTGAGGTAAACATGGTAAATAAAATCTAGTTATTATTATATGATATGATTTAATAATAAAAATTCCAGTTCTCCTATTCTTTATTAGGTGCCAAAGCATATAAAGTAGTAGTAAAATCAAGATACACATTTCTCTTTTTTCGTGGAAGGCTAAGATTGGATAAACCCTTTAGTTCTACCAAAGTAATAAGCTACCCGTGAGAAGTCACTGGGGTCATGATTTATAGATTGAACTTTGTCAAAGCGTGAAATCTCACATACTCACACTACCAATAAAGGGTGAGGGTTGGTGCTATCCACGGGAGCATGTGATTTGACATGGGATGGATACATAACCAATTCAGGACATGTGTCAATAATGTATGAAAGCATAGAAGGGAAGCCAAACTCCAAATAAATTGAGCACTAAAATAGTTACCATTGTTTTTTATAAGTTTATTTTGATGTGAAATGTTGTGTTTAGTGTATGGTAAATCCTACATGGTAGATTAAACAAATATGTATATACACACAATATTATACACTTTTTGCAAATTTATACATATTTGTTTAGTTTACAATGTAAAAATCTTAGATTAATAAAATATAATATAGGAAATTTCTTATTATAATAAAGTAATGTGAATAATGAATAATGTAAAAATAATAATTATCTAATAATCAACCTTAAAATCACATCTTACAAGTGGTGAAAAGAATTTTAAAAAAAATAAAAATAAAAGTTGTGGCCATACAATGCCTGGACGCACACAAAGAGAATGTAAGTGAAATAAAACGTAGGAGGTGACGTGGTGAAAACTCCACGGCAGAACTCCACGGCAGTTTTGTGGATGAACATTTTTGCTATTACTTAAAAAAAAAAAAAAAAAAAAAAAAAAAAAAAAACTCTCTTACTTATAAATCTTTTGAGTTACTTTTTTTTATATTATTTTATACTTTATCAATCGCAATTTATCATGTATTTGTATAACTTTCTTTATAAAATAAATAAAATTTAAAATTTAAAAAAAAAACACACTATAGGTTGTTATTGATAGAATATAAAATAAAATATAAGAAGTTTTTCCATTAAAAAAAAAAACAAGAAGTTTTCCCATTTTAAAAAAAAAAAATACAAGAAGTTCAAAATGGTCTGTATTAAATGAACCTAATTAACAAACAAGGTTGAAAGAAGTCTAACCAACGCACGATACGATGTTTAATGTTAAATCGTCTACGTCTCTGAATTGAAAGACGCAAGAACACTCTCCACTACTACTCTTCTCTAAAAATTGCACGAGTTAATAACTAGGTGATGAAGGCAGCATATACGCATGTGATGACGCGAGGCAAAAGGCACAACTGTACAGTGATGAGGATCTTGACAACAATAAATACCCTGAAACTCTGTCACTTCTTCATTCACTTCCATCTCTTTGGTTTACAACACCCTTCACTGTCTCTCTCTCTCTCTCTCTCTCTTCAAAACACAACAACCCCACGAGTCAGTCGCTCCCTTCTGTTAATTTCATTTTTGTTTGTTTGTTTTTTTTTCGCGATATATTCGAAGTTTCTGAAACATTCAAAATAAACAAGTAGGTTGATTTGTGCATTGAATATAAGACCTTTTTTTTTTGTTAATATTCCAAACAAACAGGAAAGAAAAGGATTGCCTCTTGATTGATTGTATTGTTCTACCCACTGAAGATTGTTTAATTTTGGTAGAACTAGTGGGCTGCAATGGTGATGGTGATGGAAAGTGCGTGTAATGTATTGCATGGATTGAAGCCGACCATTTTTATGGTGGTGGTCCAGTTTGCATTTGCTGGGGTCAATGTGTTCTACAAGCTTGCTGTAAATAATGGAATGAACCTGAGGGTTATTGTAGCTTATCGCTTCCTTTTCGCATCAGCTTTTATTACTCCTCTCGCTTTTGTTCTTGAAAGGTACTGGTTTGAAACTTCCACCATCCATGTTATATAGTATTTTATTCTATTTCTTCTAGATCTCTTTCTTCCAAAAAAGCCATCACCGTCGACAAATCATAGTATTTGATCATAATTTATATAATATTTTATGCATGGTGACTGGCGACCATTTGCTTAATTCTCATCAAAAGCCATCAACGTGGTCCTAAGTTTTTCCTCCATAATTTCATATATTTTCCTCCATTTCAAAAGCTTTCTGCCTGGTATTGGCCTTTCAAAAGTTGTTTGAGAGGGTCCTTTAAAATTTGTTTATATTACTTGCTCTCTGCAAATTTCAAGGAACTCCACAAGTTGATATTCTATTCAATAACTTTTATTTTATTTTATAAGAAAGAAATCACAAATTTCTAACTAAAGTTTCTGCCTTTGTACTCATCTATGTACTAGAGATCCGGATGTGTTTTAACTCATATATATAATCTTTTTTTTTTGGCAGGAAAAGCAGACCAAAGTTAACACGGGTGGTACTCTTCCAATCATTTCTTTGTGGCCTATTTGGGTAAATTTCATACATCTTCTTCTTAAATTAGTTCCCTAATTAATTTACACCTACATGATGAGGATCTAAAATAATGACATCTAAAATATTCCAGGGGATCATTAGCTCAAAATTTATATATTGAGAGCCTAGCCTTGACATCTGCAACATTTGCTTCAGCCATAGCTAATCTTATTCCTGCCGTCACCTTCATTTTGGCAGTCCCATTCGGGTATGACCCTCTCTCTCTCTCTCAAATCAATTGTATACAAGAAATATATTTTATGATGCTAAAACTTTGTTACTACATGTGTAAAATATGATCCAAGGTGGCAAATATTTAATCAACTAGAGCATTGTATAGTAACTTGTATAGATTTTGTTTGTAATCTACACAGGTTGGAGAAGCTAAATCTGGGAACAATAGATGGAAAGGCAAAAGTGATGGGAACATTAATGGGAATAGGTGGGGCGATGCTGCTTACTTTCTATAAAGGCGCAGAAATTAACATTTGGTCTACTCATACAAACCTTTTGCATCACTCTCAACCTGATCGGAATGGACACTTGGCAACTGATTCTAGTAATCGCCTTTTGGGCTGTATTTTGGCTGTGGGAAGTTGTATGTCATACGCCTTCTGGTTAATCATCCAGGTGATTTTTTTTAATCTTAATTATTATCAAAAACAAAAATTGATCCCTAAATTTCGAAACAAAACGAAAAAAGAGCTTTGCTAGAGTTATCTAGAACTTACATAAAAAGTTTCACATTACTCTCACACTTTTTTTTTTGAGGGGGCATTACTCTCACACTTAATTTTTTTTTTTTTTTGATAATTTGATACTTGGAAGTAAGTCATTTGAATCTTGTAGATTTCTGATGAAAATATCAAAATATACCCATTGAATTATAAAGTTCTTGACAACTCACCACAATATAAAAACTTTAAAAGTGTAAATTTTTTTGCCTAAATTTAGGTGGTTTTAGACTTTTCTTTTTTATTTTATGGGTCATGACAAAACATTAATTGTTTTTTCCCCATAAATTTGTTTTTTAAAATAATTAAATAACAAATACTCTTAGGGCATTTGTTAATTTTTTCCTTGTTTTATTATAACATTTATTGCTTCTTCCTCTTTTTTTAATTTAATTTATTTATATTCAAACTCAAGTAATTATTGATTACTCTCATAGTACTATAAATGTGTATTACTCTTTCTCACGTAACTGTGGGTCTAACTAATTAAATTTATGGTAGGATCCATAATTCATTAGTATGCATTTATGGTACTCTCAGAATATTCAATAATTTTCCTTCAAATCCCGAGGAATTATTATTTACAATGAGAAGACTACTGATGTGGTATTCTCTGATTAATGAGATGACGTTATTTATGCAAATCTATGTGTGAACTTCCTAATTAGCACAAGGAATAGAAAATAAAAATTATAGGATGATGTTACATTTTCATAAATAGCAACATTTTATTAGTTGAAAGGTCAGGGAGGACTGTGTCAGTGGTCTTCTTGGTGAACTTAATAATTTCTCTCAAACCCCACTTAAAAAAATCTCCAAAATTTTGTTCCTTCTATTTTAGTACTTCCTACTTTATATGGGTTACTAATTAATTTATAGAGGACAGGCTAAAATGAGTGAAAGATATCCGTCATATTACTCCGGCACAGCATTGATGAGTATAATGGGAACAATCCAAGCGGTTGTTTTTGCCCTATGCATGGAGAGGGATTGGAGTCAGTGGAAGTTGGGTTGGAATATTAGGCTGCTTACAGTGTCCTATTCTGTACGTTTTAATGGCAAGTTGTAGTTTGTGACCTAACTTTAGTGTAGAAACATGAATACTGATTATTTATTGCTAATTTGACTCATGTTTTAGGGAATTGTGGCTTCTGGACTCATGGTGACATTCATTGCATTGTGCGTGCACATGAGAGGGCCTTTATTTGTCTCTGTCTTCAGCCCTCTAATGCTTATTTTAGTTGCCATTATGGGGTCTCTAATATTAGACGAAAAGTTGCACATTGGAAGGTACATTATTTAATTTTTATGTCTATTGTCTATTGTCTATTTTATTATATATAAAAGTGGGTACCATTTTTCAAAATACCTTCTTTAATTTAAAATTAAAGCGAAGGAGTGTTGTTAATTTTATAAATAAAGTAAATGGTATGTTAAGAGGTTTATTTATTAAATTTTTTAAAAAGATTTCCTTTTGGAATATTGAGACAAAGTATGTATGACTTTTTGAAGATTTGAGTTCATTATATACTCAATCTCTTAATTACCTCTATGTGTCAAACATGAAATTGTGTTACTATCGTTTCATCCCCGTTTATATATAATATAAAATAATGGAATAATTAACTTATATTATAATAGATCATTTGAATGTATATTTTTATTTTGGTTTTTAGAATTATAAATAGTATAATACTAAGCTATAGTAATTTAATCTGATTAGAACTCATATTTTTAAAGAAAACAACAGCAACACAACTCCAAATAAATTTTGATTAAATTAGGTTTGAAATTCTATAAAGAAATTCAAATTAAATTCAGCATATTCTTTTCTATAAATTCTCCAACTTTATGTATAGTTGAAATGAAAATTTTAAGGAATACTAAAATAGTTCCTATGCTAATCCTTTACCGGAAAGGAGAATAATACTAGTAGAGTGTACTTGTTCAAAAATTGGGGAAACACTCTTGCTTCTTCTTTTTGCCCCCCTAATTACTAGGATTATTTAAATGCATCTTTTGATTGCATCATGAAATGAATTACAAGTAACAAAGGATTTCCTTTCTCTTTTTTTTTTTCTCTAAATTTTGATGAGGTATTTGATAATTCATATCATTGTATAATGTTAGTTTGAACCCAAAAATAAGTAATGATTTTGCCTTTCAAATGACAGCATTATAGGAGCCACGTTGATTGTATGCGGGTTATACGTGGTGCTGTGGGGTAAAGGCAGGGAGATGAAGAACATAACTCAACTAGCACCCTCAGAATGCTCCCCAGAATCTGACTTGACCCATATTGTTATTACGTCTCCTATGGATGGCGACAATAACAACAACAGTGCAAGCGTTAAAATCAATGGCCTTTCAACCCCTATTGCTTCTGTAGATGACAGCACATCTGAAAAAGGACATGAAGAAAGTCATGAGCAAAAAGGCCAAAAGAAAAATAATACGATTTGAAACTCTAAAGTCTAAACACAATGCAGAAATCAAATCTTTTGTTCCAGTTGCCCAATCTTCACGGCGATTTTGATAGATTTGGAAGTGGAACACACAGATTAATCTTGACTGTGTGTGATTTTGATAGGATTAGAGGTGTCAAATATGAATTGAGGCCCCACATAATTCTTAAAGTAACTTCACTGTGAAGTTCTTAGAGCAAGCCACAAAATGGTATTTTACTATCCACACGCGCTAAAAACACGCATTACTTGAGTTGTAATCGTTAAAAAAATATAACATTGTGTCTCTAATTTTTTTATTAATAGAAAGAGGAGAGATAGTTTGTGTTGTATATTTTATTGTGTAGATATATATTATTTTAATGTGTTATATAGAAAAATAAAATTTAGAATGTTGGGTGTAGTAAAATAATATGGTACAATAGATAAAGTAACTTTTAAGATGGTAAAATGAATTTTTAAAAAAAACCGGATGCACTTTGAAATAGATAGTTCTAATCATCCATTTTTGAAATTAGTAAATTAGAGTTTTCTAGGTCATCCATATTTAATATTCACCATCACAATTTTTGTATCCTTTTAAATTATTGATGATGTGACAAGTTAATCCATGTATGAGTTGTTTCCAAATTAATGGAAATTTTTTAAGAATCCCCATAGCAGATAGGAACTCTAATCAAACTTAATTTGGAAGACACAATTATCATGGAATTCAATTTTCTTTCTTGTACATTTCTTAGTTTTATTTTTTTTTTCAGTTAATTAAATGAAAAATTTACTTTGCTTTCCTTTTATGGGAAAAAAATGGGCTATTGAGATATAAGTTTTACCAAATAAAAGTACTTTCTCATATAAAAAGTTTCAACCTATGGTGTTCATTTTTTATGATAGTTTTTTATAATTAAATCAAGACACCAATCAGTTTTTAGTGTAGGCGGGGATTGAACTTTATATCTCTTATACAATCATCATAAACTTTACCAATTGAGCTAACTAAAACCCACAAAAGTACTTTCTTTTATTCTATGAGATTCACTTTATGTTCCACTAATTGCATAATGTCATATTCTTCTCCACAATTTATATATATATATATATATATATATGTTTAAATGGGACATACAATTTAACAAGCTAAAATGGTCACACTTACCCATATTGAAAATAATAGATAATGATAATTGATAAATTTCTAATATCTCCTATAAATATTTAAGAACTATGCAATTTAAATTTCATATATCGATCTAGATTAGCAAAGAAAACCCACTCAATAGTCATAAACTACTTCTAAGAAAAGGAAAAAAAATGAATGAAGAAGATGGAGTTTCAAAGCATTCAACAATAGTGTGGGGAAACATCATAAATACTGTATAAAAAACGAGTATTATACATAGGTCTTAAAAAAATCAAAATTATTGTCAAATAAAATTACAAAATATCTGTCCATTGTGCAGGACATTAGCTAGTAACTAAATGTACTAGATATATATAAACTGCATGAATTCATTTTCATTATGCTTTTAATGAAACTGTAAAATAATGAGTGTTTTAAGTAAATCGTGGTTTTGTTAGCACTAATATTAATGGAAAAAAGGAATATTAAAAGTACTTTTGGTTGAACACCTTACTCGAGACAAAGCAAAGCTTGTTGATTTTTCAAGGGATAACAATTCTTCAAAGAAAATGATCACTTTGATTCTATAAGAAATAGAACTATTTGAGGCATAAGAACGTTTCTTTCGATTGGAAGCTCCAATTCAATAATTAAGAACAATCCAAATTTCTAGCATTAAAAAACCAAGAAAGAAATAGAAGCAAGGTATACACGGTTTATGGGGAGCCTAATGTAAGACAACTCAAGTTTGAGGTGTTTGATTTTGTGCAAATCCAAAAGAGATAATGAGTAATGCTGATGCTCATAGTTAGCCTCATGATAGACACGCTAATACCATAAACACAGAACAGCTTGAAGACAGACCTTGAAGGCTTCAACTTCAAGTAGCATAAGGGGGTTGCCTATGGACATAGGAGTCTTTGAATTCTGGATTATGTAATTTTAATTCTCTTCAACCTTTTCCTTTTAGCCTATGATCAGAGATATACTTGCCACCATGTTTTAGTTCCCAACTCAAATTTATCTCAACAGGGTGATGTAGTATATAGAATTTTTTTTATATAATTTTAGTTGACAAGAGCAAAAGCTCTTTTCGATAATTTTAGTTGATAAGAACAAAAGACTCCTGTACTGAAAAATTATTATTGGATATGAAACCTAAACATTGTATTGACTTGATAAAAAAAAAATTCAATAAAAACAGTTTTTCCGTGTGTTAAATTGATAACAATAATTTAAAAAAAAAAAAAAAGTTGATAAGAACAAAATATGTTTTGGATTGAAGAACCATGTATTAAAAAACTATTAATAAAAAGTTCAAAGTAAAACTATTATTAAAAGAAGAATATGTGACAATTAGGTAAGATTTCACTTGATGCAACAGAGGCTTCTAGGACCCAATTTAAGAACAATTCAACAAATAGAGTTTAGCCATTTATTAAATTGATAAAAATTAATTAAAATAAAATAAAATTTTGATAAGAATAAAAGATGTGCTTGAATAAACAAAAAAATAGTGTATTAAAAAATGTTATTTAAAAGCTAATTGTAAAACTATTTGTTAAGTCCATAGGACTAGGTTGGCAAACATAACCATACGTATCCAAGTTATAGAATCATAGTGTTTTGAGTATGTTTTGATGTCCATTTCAAGTCCAAGACTAGACCAAGGTTCAAACTCAAAAAAGACCCAACTTTCCAGGATCTCGACTCTAGCTAATTTGATCTCTTCTCAATCAATCGAGCTCCACTTAACTCGACCCATTGAGAGTCATGTAGAATCAAAATTTTGATTTGTTTTTTCAACTGTCATGAACTAGGATTTCATGGGTTTCAAGCCAGGATATTAAAAAAGCAAACCTAGGCACATTTTACAAGACTTTTGGCGAGTCATGTTTTGTATACAAGCATAGGAGTTCCTACAATCTCTCTTAAAGTATCAATTGGTAATTCAAGTTCAAGTTTTTGAAGATTTGGAAATCAAGACGAAGTTTTTGTAGTCCGGTTACATCCAAGTTGCTCGAATGAATTTTCAAATAAGTACTTGAAGTGGTGAGTGGTGTGTTATGCGAAGTCACGTTAGCAAGTAATATAAGAGGTGGTAAATCAGAATAGGGTTGTAATATTATTTGATAAACTTCAATTATATAGTGGATTGATTTTTGCCTTTGGGGTCTATAGGTTGTACCCAGATAAAATCCGTTAGTTTCTAATCTTAAGAAAGACTTTATCATAAGCGACTCTCAACAAAAAACTCCTTAGTAGTGTGCCAACTGGTCTCTCTCCTGCCAATAGAACCCAATGGTCCCAAAAATCCTTGTTTGAAATAAGTACAAGAAACGAGATCACATAACAGAGACTGATTTTTGGACTAACTGGACTTATTGGTATTCAAGACAAATTACTAAGGATGTAAAAGCTAGGCTACATGATTATACCAATATATATCCTTGGGAATTAAAAGAAATGACAAGTGACATACGAGCTACATATTTAAAATAAGAACAATCAATAACATCATGAATTCAAGATCAATATGAATATCATTGTGGTACATGAGTCATACAAACATATCTGGCATTGTTTGAAAGTGGTATTCCTTGAAAATCTTTCCCATATATATATATAATTATTTGAACAGAAGAGTGGGAAAAATAGAAGTTTTGGATAAAATGAATAAACAATTTGAACTGTTATACTTAGAGCCGTGTCTTCTACTCTTTTTGGCTCAATCTTATTTTTTCAGCCTTTTTCCCTGGTTTCCTTTCTTTTTCCTTGTTCATTCTGTTAGATGGTTTTGCCTTTATTGAGTTAGCGTGTTCAATCACGTGAAACAATGCATGGTCCAGATAAAATTCCAACCTCCCACTACCAATAATATATTGAGATATATAATTATATGTATATATATATATATATATATATATATATAAAAGAAACGGTGACTTGGAGTCTTCATGAAAGTCAATCATAGAAATAAAAAAACTTTATAGAAGGTTAACTCTAAAACCAGAACCCTTAAGCCAAAGTGGCATGCATTAGTATTACTGTTGTGCATTTTTAGTTATTCTATTCTCAAACACAATTATTAAAGTATATAGTAAACAATTAGTGATTAATGGGTTCTTAATTTCACATGGAAACACAGGTTGTCCAATGGTGGCAGTGGCAACAAATTTTTTTTCTTCTTGTTTACTAGTAAATAGAAAAAAGAGGAAAAAAGAGGAAATTTTAGTTTCAGAAACTTTTCAGATTTTGATCACTAGGGACCAATATATAAGATCAGTATGTATTTAATATCAACAACAAAATCAAGTCTTGTACGACTATCCAACTGAGCTTTTTTTGTGTGTCTTTCACTCCAAATACAAATCAAAATATTGCATGTTTCTTTTGCTTTTCCTTTATTTCCAAGGGAACGATAAAATTAGACAAAAAGGCTGTTTCAAGATCTGTCAATTTGTGCTTCCACTATAACATGAGCGATGGAATACTTTGAGCCCAAGGAAGATTCTCTTACGTGTCTTTTGGCAGCCATACATGGACGCTAAGTGGACTTGAAGTGACGTGAGGGCATAGCATGCACCGCATGAATCAGGCCTCTCGATCTCTATAACAGCTAAGCCTTAGATATCCAAATTGCTCTCTCTCTCTCTCTCTCAGTACTATACAACATATGCAAAAGATGGGGTACCTATGTAATGTGATAAAAAGCTCGAAGCCAGGGATTTTAATGGTAGTAGTTCAGATTGTATATGCAGGGATGAATATACTATACAAACTTGTATCAGAAAATGGAGTGAATTTGAGGATCCTTATTGCCTACCGTATGTTGTTTGCCACTGCCTTCATGTTTCCTCTTGCTCTCATCTTTGGAAGGTGTTGTTCTTCAAATACATATATTAAAGCTATTTCTTTGGTACAAAAATCCCTTTAAATATATATTGCATTCTACTTTGATGATATATCAACTTGTTCGAAATGTTTTTGGCATTTTAAGATATGCCTTTTAATGATTTTACCTTTTGTTAATGTAATCTGTAACCTACGAAAATAAAAACATAGGGAAGAGGAAAAATGGAAGCTATATTTTACGCCAATGTAATCCCATTAATGATTGTTGTTTACAACTTTTGCAGGAAGACCAGGCCAAAACTAACATGGGTAGTAATTTTCCAGGCTTTTCTTTGTGGGTTATTTGGGTAAGTTTCAGACATGATACTCTCAACATTGTAATTGGCTGGAAGCCAAATTTTTGCTGAGCCATAACAAGTCAAAATGTAATATATAAATTGTGAGATTAATCCTATTGTATCTGAAAAAATCATGCTGGAGAACTAATTGAAATATCACATCTTCCTTCTCTCTAAAAATAAAGGCATTATGTGGGGGTAAATTATCTTCAATTTTTATAAAAATTAGAAAAGCTTAATCTAACAACTATATCTTGACAATGAGAATGAACGAAATATACTTTCCAACACCCAAACATAAAAAATAAAAAATAATAAAAATAAAAAATAAAAAACAACAACAACAACAACAACGTAAAAGTTTAGTCCTTTCCAGTGAAAATTTAATCCAAATTTTAGACCATCTCACCTAGATTGGAAGTCAGTCACCTAACCTTTAGGGCACAACTATTCACTTTTCAAGTTAAATGAAAAAAAAAAAAAAATCATCGCACATCTTTGGCATGGTGATGGTCACTCTCTACAAGTTTCCAAAAGAAACTGTACACATATACTTAGATTAGATTTCTTTCTTAAAAAAGTTAAATGAAAAAAAATAATATTCAAATTTGAAGAAAAATTTAAGATATTACTAGTTTATTTTTCCTTGCAAAACAACATAAACGTGATTACTAATTTAACATTGAAAAGGAAATTACCAAGTCCTAATAATGATACCCATAAATTAGAAAATGCGTTATAGCAGCATATTTCAACAAAACCACTAATATTTCAACACCGATAATATTATAACTCAAAACAGTTCTAAGGAAACAATGCTGCGGATGGAATAACAAGGATTTTAATTCAGATTCACCGCCAAATCAAACTTGAAAAATTCAATTATACAAAGTATCGTATCAAAAAATTGTATTAATAAAAAGGATATTAGGAGAAGTAAAATTTGTATAGAATTATATATTACATGTTTAACGTAAATTAAAATCAAATAAATTTTATTTGTTTATATATACTGCAATGAAGAGGAACTCGGGCCAAAGTTGAAACCAGCCACCAGGTATATTAATTTATAATATGTGTTCAATTGCAGGGGGACATTGGCTCAGAATCTATATTTTGAGAGCTTTGCCTTCACATCAGCAACATTTGCTGTCGCCATGAGTAATCTCAATCCAGCCATTACCTTCGTTCTAGCAACATCTGTCGGGTACTAAACTTCAAACTTACTCTAATATATGATACTTAACTTATTAGACTTCTTGTAAAGCCCAATAGTAATTTTCAAAAATTTCTACCTAATGTTAATACAATCTTTGGAAAGAAAAAAAATAAAAAGTTAAAGACACAATTGGTAGTTTGGCACATTGTATTTTTCATACAAGGAATAGCCAAATAGCTATTTATAGGCAATAGTTATTCTTTAAAATAAAAAAATAAATATTTCTGGTTTAATCTTACCGAGTTTATCAAAGATCTACAAATCTTTTGTGACCTCATAATTTTTTTTATTTAAATATGGTTTCAAACTTTCAATTATTAGTGTTCATTTCAATTATTTTTTTCTTCTTTTTTTTTTAGATGGTTGGATTAATTTTTTAAAGAAATGCGTAAAAAATATCTTTTATATGATATCATGGTAATCAAGCAAGTGAATTTGGACTTTGATGAACATATAAGATATGCTTTTAAAAAAAATTGAGATAATTTTGAACAAAGTAATAGTAATTATACAGATTCTCAATTTATACCTAATAATACTACGCTGGACGAGAAAAAGAGTAAATATAAATTTACAAACAAAACTACATTTAGGAACTTTGATTGGAATATTATATTTATAAAATTTCATTGAAATATCATTTCATTCCACCATCTTATCATATTGCAACTAAATTGTGGATTGCAGATTTAGGTATTTGTTTATGTGTCACCAAACAGAAGAATAGTATAGTTATTTCATTAATTTTTGTATTATAATACTTATTCATTTTGCAATATAATTACCTTACTCTATGTCAAACCCTCAAAGCTTTTGTTAATTTTATTTTAGATGAAAGAGGTAATGAAAAAAGAAATATAATAAGTGAAGAGAAGTTTGTAATATGTTCTTTATATAATTTAATTTTTTTTTTTTTTGGAAAACTATTAATAAGCGATAAAATCTAGGGATAGTTACACAATAAAATTTTCAAAATTTTGATATTATTTTTATTCCTTGAAATCAAATCTTAACTCTGCAACTAGTACTTGTAGAATATCAAATTTGAGTCCTTTAAAATGAAATCCTAACTCTGCAAGTCCCATACAATAGTTATTTACAGAAATAATTAAGTAAATCCGATGTAGTGACCACAAAATAAGGATTAAGAGTTTTGAATCGAGAACGATTTCTTTAAGAACAACAAAACCAATCACCCTTATTAGGGTTAAAGTAGATGTTTGAATTTCAATTAATTTGATATTGATTATCAGGCTGGAAAAGCCAGCACTAGGAACATTGGGTGGGATTATGAAGATTGCGGGGACAGTGGTAGGAATAGGAGGGGCAATGCTATTCACTTTATACAGAGGTGTGAAAATTGAGTTGTGGTCAACGCATGTTGACCTTTTACATCATGATCATCATCAACAACACGTGGCACCATCACACCCAAGCTCTAGTCGTCATGTAATCGGTGCCCTTTTTTGTTTAGCCAGCAGTTTATCCTATGCACTGTGGTTGATAATCCAGGTAGGTCAGAATTCCAATTACTACTATTTTACAATAATTAAATATTAATTAATGCCCATGCAATTTTCTAATTTATATTTTTATAACTATGTTGCTGTTGTTTTTGAGGACAGGCAAAAATGAATGAAAGATATCCATGCCTTTATTCAGTCACAGCTCTCATATGTACAATGAGTTTCTTGCAGTCTATTGTTTTTGCCTTATGCACTGAAAGGGATTGGAGTGAGTGGAAATTGAGTTGGGATCTTAGGCTCCTTACTGCAGCTTATTCGGTACTTCATCCTTCATTTTTTTTTTTTACACTAGACTAGAGGATTTTACATTATATGTTCCGTTTGTTTCGATGAAAAACTTTGTGTAAAGATAATTTTTCTTATTTTTCAGTGTTTGGTAGCATAAAAAAAATGAGTCGAAAGAAAATTATTTTTGGTCAATCTCACAGCAAACTAAATAAAGGAAATTAGGAAGTTGTTTTATAACTCATTTAAAATTGCTACTAAACATTAACAAATGATATAGTTTTATAAAAAAAAATACTTCTTGAAAAATGACTCATTTTTTAGAAAATATCACCGTTGAAACAAACAGAAATACATATTACAAAACATTTGTGAACATATCTAAATTATAAGGTTTAAAAAGTAATTTACCTAGTAATATATTTATTAATAAATATATTACTAGGTAAATTACTTTTTAAACCTTATAATTTAGGGGTGTAACAAATTAAATCATATTGTTTCAAAAGTAGCAAATTAAACCATATTGTTATTTTTGAAACTATTGAATTTAATGCTGAGGTTTTTAAATTTATGTTTGGGAATCTTTTACCCAACTTAATTTGTAGGTGTAACCTCGAATTTGATTTTTTTTTTTTCATTGCTATATATAAACCTAAATTTAGAAGAATCTTTGACAGTTTTGGAATATTTTGTTTTGGTTCTTGACTTGTAGGGGATTGTGTGTTCTGGCGTGGTGGTGGCTGTAATTGCTTGGTGTATACAAGCAAGAGGTCCAATGTTTGTCTCAATTTTCAATCCTCTTTCGCTCTTAATCGTAGCACTCGTAGGATCTTTAGTATTGGAGGAAGAGCTGCACCTGGGAAGGAATATATTTTCCAACAACTTCTAAATATATTAAAGCAATAAATGACTTATAAAAAATTAAATTTTTTTAGCAAAAATAAAAAATAAAAAAAGGGGAATACACATAATTCCAAACAAATTAAATCTTAAACTTTTAGTTGTTCAATTTATATTTGAATTTTCAAAAATCCTACAATTTATCCCCCCTGTCCATCTCTCCCTCCACCTTGAATTTTGAATCATATAGCGAGTACTACTCAAATACTACTTATGGGTATTTATAACTTACCCCAAGTTTTTTTTTTTTTTTTCCCGGAGAAGATAATTAATAATTGGTTAGCCTGAAAATTAAGATCCTATAAAGTATATCTAGATTAAAGTTACTAATTTATACTATTATTCTTTCACATTCAATTTTAATGCAATAAGATTCTCAAAGAAAAAACAAATCAATCCAATAAGGTAAGTCCAGAGTTGTCCACTAATATAAAAGATTAATTTTAGGTTACACCTTAGTTCGTAAGTGGTTATCCCGAAAATTAAGAGCATCCTATAAAGTATATGGATATAAAGTTACTAATTTGATTTTATTTTGTTTTCACATTCAATTTGTCCTTTTGGAGCTGACATAACAAACACTTTCAACTAAGGTAATGTTTGGATAAAAATTATTAGGTCTACGTTTTGGTCAAGACACGTTTCAGCCTTTTCTTTCCTCTGCACGTGTGTTAGCTTAGGGGACAAAGTTACTGTTTGCACTGTGCAGTTACTGTTTACACTGTGCACTTACTGTTCACGTATTTTTCACGACTGTTTAATCACTTTTTCATTAAAAATAAGTTTCACGGTACTATTCACACATTTAAAAATTATTTTACTACAATATTTTCAGTTTTCAGTTGTATTCAAAGGGATCCTAAGATTTCAACCCAGAAATTTTTCTTCAGCACTTCCAATGCTTTCATCAAATTTTTCTGAAGTTCAAGTAACTGAAATGAAGGGTTTCCTCAATAGGAGTGTTAACTTAAGTAGCAAGGTAGGGCTGCAATGCTGTTAAGGTTCCGGATGAGTGACTAGCTGTAGGTTAGCGGCTAACTTCAAAGGAGCCATGCGTCCTAAGAATAAATGGGAGAATTGAGAGAGGATTTGGAAATAAGAGATGAAAGCGACTTCGTTTTTTTATTTTTATTTTTTAATTAATGATCATACAAGGCTAGCAAGCCATTTACACATTTGAATTACAAAGGGGGAGAAGCTTTGCTCAACCAAGTCTTCTATAACATCCTACAACAACCGAACACCCTATCAATTATACATAAACACTAAACAAAACACATGGAACTAAGCCTAATATGTTATACGCTAACCTTAACCACAAACACATGCTGAGACAACTAGCAATAAAAACCTTAAGGTCTTCACAAGTACATAAGAATTTGTATTGGTAACTAGCCGTTGGCCCAAGGTTGCTTGCAACTGTACCATCAGTATAAGTTGGCAATTGTCATAATCAGCACACCTAGTAGTAACACTCTCACTACCATAGCATTATACATAATGCAATAACATCATGTAGCATTAACAGCACAATGCGGTAACATAATGCAACAATAACATCACCAATAGGATCATAACAACATCCATTAAGGTAAGGCAAAACAGTATGTACTAGGGCACCTTGAAAGGTTTGTAACATACCGCCCTCCTTAAAACACCATGTCCATAAGGTGTGGAAACTAGATGCAGAGTGTATGCAAATTGAACCAAGTACCATCTTCCTTAGATACCCATTGATCAATGATAGTCCTATTTCTAAGCTGATGGGATCTCCCCTGAAACATAGCCAATGTTTCAAATGAAAGAATGACCTCTTGGTTCACTAAAGGCAGAGTAGGGAAAGGACTAACATGTTGTCCCAACTTGGCCTTGAGATAGAATACAACCGACCCATATTTTTTTATGAAGCAAATTTCAACCCAAATGTTTGTAAGTGTATACAAACAATTTATAATGAACATAATCTTTGGTCAACATGCTCGATTTATTTATAGTTAAAACTGGAGAGTAAATAAGTTTTGGCTAAAAGGGGCAGTGGCCTCTTTAGTAAATGTTGATTGCTGCGTTCGTTGAATTATTGTAGATTATGCAAAACTTGTAAAAGCTTTAATCTCAAATAAATAAAAAAACTATAAATTCTTACATTTGTACTTTTATGTTTTCAAATGACAGTATACTAGGAGCGGCTTTGATCGTGTGCGGGTTGTACATGGTGTTGTGGGGTAAAAGCAGGGAAATGAAGATTATAGATCAGCCAGAGTCATCAAAAAGCTCCCAAGAATCTCAATCTCAATCGAGTGAGATTGCTACCGCTTCTGCAATAAATAATAACAACTATGGCAACAATAGAAGCATTAAAAATATTAGCTCGAATGGCCTTACAACATTAAGCGTAGCTATTGATGGAGATTCATCATAAAGGAGATTTGAAGAAAATGAAATGAAATAATAGGAACGCAATACAAGAAGAACTAAAAAATGACTCACATTTGTCATTTAGAGTTAGAGACCCGAAATTGAAATGGAGGAGACAGATACTACAAGTTGGTTTTTCTCGTAAATGATACCAAAAAAAAAAGAAAAAAAAAAAGCTCTTACTGCTAAAAACAGTTTAGAAATAATCTCCCAATGTTCATCGATGCTTAAATATCAAGTTTTAAAACTCTTGGTAAAAATTCTGCCGAAAACCGCAATATTTGTAGAAACTTGTTAGGCAATTGGTCAATCGAGTGTATATAGAGTTTTGGACAAAAACTCTTGTTAGACATTTGGTAGACACTCGGTCAACCAAAAATCTCGCCAGACATTCGTTAGCCACCATAAATGTACTTTTCCAATTGATTTTCAATTGTTTCTTTCTCATTATCTCTTCTGAAGAGATAATAACACTCTTTCACTACTAAAGTGAGTATTACAATTTACTTGACATGCTGTCATGCATAAAAGATGTGTCTTCCAACTTAAACCTCTACTTAGTGCAATTGCCTTAAAACTGTTGGATATACTTCAATAATTTACTTTTGTGATAAAGCAAAAGGAACAATACACAGATGTAAGAAAAAGCAATAACACAAATAGATATGATAGGCAAAAGAAATAAACAAATACTGTATATATATATAAAGAGAAATCTGCAAATAATTAAAAATTCACAGACTAAATGCGTGAAGGATGAACAATTCAGATTAAGTCTTGTGTTTGACACAATCTCTTTAAAGCAGATTTTGCCCTTTACACGATCACTGTGGTGCTTTGAGACTTAAAGACGTCTGCCTCCTAAGATACAATGATCTACAGCACAAAAACGAAGCATACAAGGTCGTGCTCTGCGAACTACTCAATGCATAAAAAATATTCTCACTTGGAGAGTTTTTTGAAAAAAAAAATTGTCTTTTATGAATAAAGGACTATAAAAAATTATACGTTACTGAACAGGCACTCTGTTTTAGTAATAACTGCTGTACACAAACTAACTGACTCAAAATATTAAAATAATAAAATATTATTATTTGGACAAGTACGCTTAGTCCACATATGCCAAAAGCTCAACCCAATGTCCAACTCATAAGCATATAAACTCATATATTATCTCTTTTTTTTTTTTCTATGTGGGACTCAGGATTTTAACCATTTTTAATAACATCTTCAAGTGAACATAGAAAACATCAATTTCTTATTCACTCCATGCCATTTTTCCAACAATCCCCCACATGAATAGCAATTGATAAACACAATGCAAATGATGATGCAGACACAGAGAAGTAGAAGAAAAGTTACTGTATCGGGAGAAGTAGCTTGTGGTTTTAAACTTTCCTTTGTGAAAGACCATCGGATATAATAGCTAACCAAAGAACATGATGTTTTGAACTGTTCAGCCGTTTGTGTATACCAAGACAATAGAATTCACACAGCTCCTTTTCGAACATATTTCATTCTTATAGCTGCGTTCATTTCAGCCCTAAACATATCCTGGTTAATTCTTGAAGTGCTTTAGAGCATTCCACCTAGAAACTCTCATGAAAGCGGCCCACCTCACACTCATATAGGTGATTCTTATTAAGAGTATCTTGCTATACCTTACTCGAAATTCCAAGATATAAGAATCATTACAAGCAAAGCTTACCCTGAACATCACTTACAGACATCACTGTTTCATCATAGGAATGAGAGAGAGATGTAATCCCCATAGTGATAAAAACTAGTCTCTACAATTTTTTTGTCCCTTTGAAGACCTAGATCTTGGGATCTCCAGTCAACTAGGTGGAGTTACCGTCATGGATCCTTTAGGTCATAGGCTTTAACCCCATTCCCCTCAATGAGCAGTTTACTTGCTCTCCATTCAAACAACTGATTACGAATCAATTTTATAATTTAGAACATTTTCCATTTAAGAGCAATTGCCTCATGGTAATATGTCTCTGGCAAATATGTCAAGACCTACCACAACTATGTGTACTACTAAGACATTTAATTGGTAATTACACATTTAGAAATAGGTAGCATATTTCTCATGTCATTGTTTCATATCTCAATCAAAACCTCTTTAAATAAGCCACCTTCTTTTTAAAAAGGCACCCCCACATTTAAAGAATTATAAAAAAAGTTATTTGACTTTTCCATAATTCATAGTGTCTTACAAATTTTCTTTCATTTCTCCTTTGTTTTGTCCAAATGGATTGCACCATTCACTCCACACATCGCCATTTTGCAGAACCATTTCAATTCCATTCAATGTTATCAATGATCATAATCACATATGTTCATTAAACGCATAATACAACATTGGGTCAACAAATAGTTATTGCAAAGAAACAATTTTACAAAACAGTGAATACAAATGATGGCCAATCATATTCATCACGTCCATAAAGGTTAAAGTAATATACTAGCTTATATTTATATCACAAGTTCACATGGCTAACTTAAGCATATTAAAAGATCTAACTACTTTATCATGTCACTTTATATATATAGGCCATGTGAACTCCTTTTCCTTCTGTAATATGCTAAACTACTTTTTCCAAAAAGCAGTCAGGGGAAAAGTGTAAAGAATCATATACACAAATAAAGAGAAGCCGAAAAGTAATAAATAATTCTAGATATATTACATCAAACACACATTTAAGTCAACTGAAGATTATATATATGCTTTTACTATACAAAAGTACGTAAACTACAAGCTGTATATATTTATATATATAAAATATAATATAATATAATATAATATAAGTCATCTCTATATCACACAATTACAATATCAAGCTTAAATTATTACAAACCAAAACCACACTTGCAATAATCCAGATTTACTTTATATTATTTTTGAATAGTCCACTGCTCATATAACCCTTTCCCACATACATGCCATTCTTTGTGAGTGCAAACTTGTCAGATTCAATGACCAATTTGAAGCCATTCTTACTCAACAGTGAGCAAGAAACAAGATTCTTACAAATATCTGGTACATGCAGCACATCATTCAAAGTAAGTTACTTGTCTGAAGTCATCTTCAATATTACCTTTCCTTTTCCTACAACCTTAGAGGTTGAGGAATTCCCCATGAATATTTCTTCTCCATTGTCCACAGGATGGTATGAAGAAAATAAATTCTGATCTAAACATACATGGCGAGTAGAATTAGTGTCCATCCACCATTCCTTGGTATCTCCTCCAACCAAATTCACTTTAGAAATCACTGCAAAAAGGTCTATATCATCCACATCTTTAGAAAGATTTTCCACTTCAGTAATGTTGGCTTGAAAGCCTTTCTTGGCCCCTTAGTCTTTACACTTATGGCAATCCTTTGCATGATACCCCATCTTGCCGCACGATACCCCATCTTGCCGCACACATAGCATTTTCCGTTGAGCTTTTTAAAGTTACCCCTACTTGTTCCTTAACTCGAACTTTCACCAAAGTACTTCCTCTTATTCTTATTATGCTCCACAATGTTTGGTTTAGATTCCATGTAGTGATTCCCTATGGCTTTTTCTGAAAAACATTATCTTCCTCAATTCTCAATCTTATGATCAAGACTTCTAGCCACATCTCCTTGCGCTTATGCTTCAGGTTATTTTCGAAATCCTTCCAAGATGGAGGCAGTTTCTCAATGATAGTAGCCACTTGAAATGATTCACTTACAGACATATACTCAGCATGTATTTCATGTAAGATTACCTGTAACTCTTGCATTTGACTAAGCACAGTTTTGGAATCCACCATTTTGTAATCCATATGTTTTCCCACAATGAACTTTTTAGTTCCAGCATCTTTTGTCTTGTATTTCTTATCCAAGGAATCCCACAATTCTTTTGCTGTCTTGATTGAACTAAACACACTATACAATGTGTTGTCCAATCCATTCAGAATATAGTTTTTGCACAGGAAGTCAGCATGTTTCCATGCTTCCACAGCAGCAACCACTTGCCTATTTGTCTCATTTTCCTTGAGTTTTGGAGCATTCTCATACAAGAATTTTACCAAATTCAGTGTTGTGAGATAGAACAGCATTTTTGGTTGCCGAAAAAGTGTTTTTAACAATCACAAAATTCCTTTCACCGTGAATCACAAAAACAAACTAAAATTTATTTTTAATTCTACTTTAAGATTGTTGGATATATTTAAACTATTTACTTTTGTGATAAAGCAAAATGAACAATACACAGATCTAAGAATAAGCAATAACACAAATAGATTTGATAGACAAAAGCAATAAACAAATACTGAATATATATATATATATATATATATATATATAAAGAGAAATCTACAAATAATTAAAAACTAACAGACCAAATGCGTGAAGGATGAAAAATTCAGATTAAGTCTTGTGTTTGACACAATCTCCTTAAAGCAGATTTCACCCCTCACACAATCATTGTGGTGCTTTGAGACTCACGGACGTCTGCCTCCGAAGATAAAATGATTTACAACACGAAAACGAAGCACACAAGGTTGTGTTCTGCGAACTACTCAATATCTCTTTCTCTCTCTTTGACACAAAATGAAATGCAAAAAAAATATTCTCACTTGGAGAGTTTTCTAGAAAAAAAAAATTGTTTTTTTATGAATGAGGGACTATCAAAATTTATACGTTACTAAACAAGCACTCTATTTCAATAATAATTGTTGTGTACAAACTAACTGACTTGAAATATTAAAATAATAAAATATTATTATTTAGACAAGTAGGCCTAGTCCACATATGCCAAAAGCCTAACCCAATGTCAAACTCATGGGCATATAAACTCATATATTATCTCTTTCCTTTTCTCTATGCGACTCAAGATTTTTACCACTTTTAATAACATCTTCAAGTGAACATAGAAAACATCAATTTATTATTCACTCTATGTCATTTTTCCAACAAAGACACCAATAGTATTAATGATGGCCAGGTGTTCAAACCAAACTCTTTATGAGTTAACATCGGAAAATAAAAATATATGAGAACATCCACAACAATTTAAGAATTCCACCATTTTTGTTAAAACTGTTATGGTCTTATGCTCTTCCCAGTTTAATTGATGAATATTTACAAGAGAAATCCATTTTACTCCTATGTTCACAAATGTGAAGTTCATTCTTTATGTCTTTATTACACAAACCTTTAATTGTTTATGAACTTCGTTAAGAGTATAAAATTCATCCTCTAAAAACATAACAGATAGTACTAATCCACTCTATATGAGATGCAAAATTTTAGTGCATTTACTAACTACGTATCAATAGCTTGTCACACTAATAGTGGCCACTACTAGTGATTCTCTTAAAAGAATGGTTTTAGTCTCATTCCAATGAATATTATCCTAACCAAGTCTCGAGACAATGCTTTGGTAATAGGGTTGGCCAAGTAAGTACTTGAATTAACAAGCACAATTGATATGCTACCATCTTCTATCTATTGTCTTATGAACTTATATGTCTATACTTTCCCTTTTACACCTTACTATATGCTCAAGCCATGATGACTTCACTATTATAGTACACCGAAACGGCTAGTATCAATTGTGATCATAACCCTATATATCTAACAACATATTTCGTAGACATTATGCTTCCTTGTCCTCTGCTGGCAAAGCTATAAACGTATATTCCATGGTGGAATGAGATATATTCATTTGTTTCTTAGATGCCCATGAGATGCACTCCACCAAGAATAAATATCCAACCATAATAGACTTTTTTCCACTCACACTTTTAATCAAACTTGCATTCAAATACACTTCCACTAAGACTGGAAAATTAGAATATGGTTCTCTTTAAGTAACCAAACATTTTTCCAATCTATTGTCAATTATTCTCACTTGGATTACTTGTATATCTAAAAAGTTTGCACGTTGCAAAGACTATGTCTGGTCTAGTGCAATGCTTGGCTAAGAAACACAAAAATGGCAAAATTGTCAACATACTGGTGTCGGACACGTATCCGACACGAATACAAATGTGTCAAGTACGCACTTAGAATGATAAAATCAATTTTTAATCCTGCTGTTCTATTTTGATGTAAGAAAAATTGAATTAAACAAAGTTCCAAAATATAGATATGTTGAAAGTTGAGATGCTAAATTGAGTAGAAAGGGCAACCATGGTAACAATAAACAATTATTTACACAATTGACAAATTGCAGAAAGATTAATTACACTATACTGACCTTGCGCATGTTTTTACAAAAAAGAAATTGAAAAGTACATATGCCTGATAGAATGAAGGGTTTTTTTTTTTGGTCAATTTATTCTAACCGACTCGAAACATCGGATGGATTAACGTTTTGTTTAAGCGTGGCGTTTTGCTTTTTTTTTTTCTCAACACGTCAATTTAAACTCAATCTTTTGTCCTATGTGAGATAACTAGAGATAATACAAAAACAAACTTTCACTCGCTTCTACTTTTATATATAGTTTTTGATACAATAACAGATACAATCCTAGCATTTAGAACAATGAGGTTTAAAGCATACAACTCATCTCTTATATAGACCATCTAATAACTAAGGGGATTTGGATCCTCTCCATTTCTCTTTGAAATGGAGAGTGTCCATTTCATGGACAAGATCTCTTTGAAATACATCAATGATCTAAGACATGCCATGTCAATTAAAATACAAATACCTAACTCAACAAACACAACTGTGGTTAACCATACAGTTTACTCAGCAAACCCATCTTTTTTGAAAATTTCAAAATCTCTCTCTTCTCCATCCCATTTCCAAACTACTCTCTCTCTCTCTCTCTCTCTTCCATTACAACTGCCGCCACAATGACCCCTCGTGCCTAGCCACCATTATCGCGTAGGCCAAGTCTCACACTAGTCCAGCATCGTCAGCTGCTCCGCCGACACAGGCATTGCCTAGTAGGTTTTCCCTCTCTATGATTTTTTTTTACTGAAAAGCTTTGTTTGATTGCTAGAAAAACAAAGGGAAAAAAAAAAAAAAAAAAACTATGACATTGCTATTTTTTTTAATGGTGCTGAATTTAGTTTCTTTTTTGTGTTGTTTTATTAGTTGTTGGTTTGAGCTTCGAGATTAAAATTTGTCAGAATGCTTTGCCATGGAATGGTTAAGTTTGGCTCTGCTTTGCCTAATTTCAAACTCTTGCTGCTCATTATCATGACAAATCTTTCATCATCAAAATCTTATTTCCTTTTATCATTTTAGCTTGTAGGTTGAGTTAAACCTTTGCTTTCATTGACAAAATAGGGCTGACTTGATGCAAAAGGTGCTTCTTTGAATTTCTATCCAATTCCTGGCTGAACCACTTGACTTTTGTGCAATAACAATTCTTTTTAAGTTTTACTTACCTTGCAGAAGTTACTGTCCTCAATATTTCTTGTGTAATATTACATATTACCTATTCTTAGAATTAGCTCCAATACTTTGAACTACTTTTGTTTTTTGGTAAGTATAATATTAAATCAAATATCCATTTCAGTCTACTTTGTATGATTTCAATTGATCTTGTTATGTTTGTATGCATCACATTATTAAATGGGATTTTGAGTTGATATGTTTGTATGCATCACATTATTAAATGGGATTTTGAGTTGATATGTTTGTATGCATCACATTATTAAATGGGATTTTGAAATATTGAACGTTTGGCTGAGTACAAATAGAAGCATAATTATTTATCATCTAAATTATTATTATTAAATGGCCTTTTTCATTTTGTAAGTTTCAATAAAAACTATAATTTTAAAAACTTTTTTGGACCTCAAGGCTTAGGCTTGATGTAATGTGCATGTAGGGACAAGCCTTTTTGAACTCATGTTCCTTTCACACAAAAGTGTTTGGATTTTGCTTAGCTTCTTATCAAATTCCCTTTCAAATAGAAGGTATGTTTAATAGAAGATATTGCTTTTGTTCTTATGTTAGTTTAGTTTCATGACTGAGTATATGGACCACTTGAAGTTTGTCAATGTATTTGCTATATGTAGAGATTTTGATTTGATGGTATGGATTTTTGAGAAATTTTTCTTTGTGGATTTTTTTCCCTTCTAATGTACATAATGCATTTGATTTTTCTTTTTGTAGAAAATGAGTTGGAGAAGCCTATCCTTAAAAAAGGTCTAAAGATGGGTACAAGTGTTGTTCATGAAATCAAGTGCAAGCTCTATGCAAAGTTCCATGTACTAATTTTTTCCCATTTGTTTTGAAGAAAAGGTTTTGAAGTATGCCATGACTGATTGAAGAAAATGTATCTTGAAGTTCGCACTGCAAAATGCTCTAACTTTTCAGTTTAAGTAAAGATTGAGATTTGATATATTATAGCTTGTAAGGCAACTTAGACAATTATTTACAAAGTTTGTAGCAACTTTTTGGTATTTTTTGTAATTGGCTTAGAAGATACTTAAAGACGTTGGTATTGTGTGTACATGTTTGAGTATTTTTTTAGTTAAATAGTGATCATTTATATGATATGTTATTAACATTATCAAAATATGTCTAATGAATTTTTATTTTCAATGTAATTTCTTAACATTACAATACATGAAATGCAGTCACCTAGAATACCTGACAATTTTACAGTCTTTCCCCTCAAGTAATTGATGATTCAAAACAACGCAGGAAGTATACTATTAAAACTTCAAGATGATTAAAGAACTTGAACAACAGAGAAAGAAGATTCACAAAATGATCTAAAAAATTTCTAAAAACAAAGAGAAAATTGATAAGAGAATAGCTTCTCACTACACACACACACAAAAAAAAAAAAAAAAAAGGCTTTAGCCGCGTTTCAAAAACGCTACTATAGACCCTAAAAACGCTGCTATAGGACAATAGTTGTGTTTCTATGGCCGCATTTTCAAATGCGGCTTTCACTATGCGACAATAGCCCCCTGCGAGGACCTATAGCTATGTTTTTTCTAAATGCAGCTACAAGTACCCCTATAGCTACGTTTTTTGGCCCCTATAGCTGCGTTTTCCCACCCCATGAAGGCTGAGACCTATAGCTGTGTTTTTTTAGACCCGCTTTGGGCTACGTTTAAAACGTGGCTATAAATACAGTTTTGGCTGCATTTTAAAAACACGGCTAAAACCTCCTATAGGTACAATTTTGGCTGCGTTTTTAAAAAACGTGGCTATAGGTCTTCCTTTTAAAAAAAATTTATTCTGCTGGAGGACTTATAGCTGCATTTTTTTGAAAAACGCAGCTATAGGTCCCCCTTAAAAAAGATATTATTCAACTGGACCTATAGCTGCGTTTTTTGAACGCGGCTATAGAATTAACCTATAGCTGCATTTTAAAAAAAAACGTAGCTATAGATCAACTATAGCCACGTTTTTTGTAAACACGGCTATAGCCCGTGTTTTTTGTAGTGAATGCTTATTGCTAAAAGTCTATAAAATGAAAAATGTAACTAATTTTATGTACAAGATCTATTTATATACTGTAGAGAAAATCAAGGAAGAAGAAAGAAAATAGGGCGGGAAAAATAACTAACTTTCCTAAAAACTCTCCTCCAATAACATTAAGACACCTATCAAGCTAATCCAAACCAACCATAACCGCTTGCTCATGAATGTCACGTGCTTAACTTAAAGCTTCAAATGGCAAGTAGTTTCTTCAAAACTTTCATCCAAAATGCAAGCGTTTCACTCAATGAAGTCGGCATTTTCCTTGCTTTGACTATGTCATTTAGAGCCTTCTTAACTGTGTTCTTCTTCTTCTTCTTCACTTATTAGATTATGCCCTTTTTGTTCCTTCAAAACGCTGGCATTTCACTCAATGAAGTCAGCCTTTTCCTTGCTTTGAATGTGTCATTTAGAGCCTTCTTAACTGTGTTCTTCTTCTTCTTCTTCACTTCTAGCTTCTTCAATACTGCTTTGTTCTCAATAATCTTCAAACCCTTCTTCTTGACATATACCAAGGATTGGTGAAACCTACAGGCAATATCCAAAAAATGCCAATCCTTCATAGTATAAACTTCTCCATTATTTCCAACTGGTTGAACTATAATCATTAAGTAAAACAAAGAGCTCGTATTTTGATGATTGATTACAACCAAATACCATGTTTTAAGGGGGTAAAAGAAAGAAAATAGTTAACAACAGATTGAAAGCCAAATTAAAATTCACAATATCTTACGTCTGATTCTATGCATCCTGAAGCCAATATAATTAACCTTATAACTAATAACACTCTAAGCTTTTAGGTGAATTAATGCATTCATGCTTGCTTACTAGATAAATTTGTCAAATTTTTCCTTTTCTTTATCCTTTAACCGATAAAAATTCATATTGAAACTGAGTGCCAGGTGATTCTTGATATTCTATCAGTCTATGAGAGTGGATCGGGCCAAAAAATAAACAAAGATAAGACAAACATCTTTTTCAGTTCTAATACTCACCATGATGTTCAAGTCAGAATTCAACAGCTGTTGGGTGTTCCAGCTATGAGGCAATATGAGAAATATTTGGGGTTACCTGCATTTGTGGGAAGAGCAAAGAAACAGGGGTTTGCCTACATTAAGGAGAGAATTTGGAAGAAGCTCAAAGGCTAGAAGGAGAAACTCCTTTCTCAAGCGGGTAGAGAAGTGCTCATTATATCAGTCATCCAAGCCATCCCAACATATTCTATGAGTTGTTTCAAACTACCTAAGAGATTAATTCAAGAAATTGAGACCATGATTCCAAATTTTGGTGGGGATACAATGGTGATAACAAGAAAGTGCACTCGGTAAAATGGGAAAAACTTTGCCAAGCTAAAGATTGTGAAGGCATGTCGTTTAAGGAGATTGAGAAATTTAATGAAGTTTTGTTGGCCAAACAAGTTTGGCGTATGTTGAAAAATCCTGAGTCCCTTTGCCATAGAGTTTTTAAAGCTCGCTTCTTCCCGAATTGCTCCATTCTTGAAGCTGCTCCCTCGGCTAATGGGTCATATGCATGGAAGAGTATTTTAAGTGCAAAGGAAGTGGTGAGAAAAGGCATGGTTTGGCGGATAGGTGACAGCAAAATAGTGAGTTTGAAGGAAGACAAGTGGCTTCCTGATCAAGTGTATTGTTCGGTTAGCTCTCCTCTCCCTTCCATACCCCCTGATGCAAAGGTTAGTAGATTTATTGATGAGGAGAATGGCACTTGGAAGGAGGAGGAAATTAGAGAACTTTTTCTGCCACATGAAGCAAATAAAATCATAATCATCCCTCTGAGTACCTTACGGCCTCAAGACAGCCCAATATGGTCAAAAACGCCTTCGGGTATTTTCTCAACTCGAAGTGCTTACAAGCTGCTAGCTGATGAGGCTTCGGCCAGCAGCCCAGGTAGCTCTAATCCACACCCCCAGAGGAATCTTTGGAGAGGTGTTTGGATGCTACGTACCCCAAATAAGGTGAAGCATTTCACCTGGAGAACCTGCAATAACTCACTCCCAACAATGGACAACTTGTTTCGTAGGCAAATAACCCCTTCGGCCTGCTACAATATCTACGAAGCCCAAACTGAAGACATTTTGCATGTTGTGTGGAGCTGTCCGAAGGTTGCAAAACTATGGAGTACTCTTGGCTGGGTGACTCACTCAATCCCTCTCTCACCGGGGGATTTTTCTGACCTTTTCTTAAGTTTTTTGCAAGTCCGGGATGATTATAGGGTGGAGATTTTTGCTATCTCAGCTTGGCTGCTCTAGAATAGGCGAAATTCAATTCACTTCCAACGCCCAGCTCGACCCCTGAACCAAGTCTTCTTTGAAGCTGCAAAACTTCTGCACGAATTCCTTGAAGCTCAGGAAGAGACACCAGTCATAGTCCAGCCTCCACACCAGCAAAAATGGTCTGCCCCAGCACAGCCACGCTACAAAGCCAACTTCGACGGAGCGCTTTTCAAAAGTACTGATTCGGCTGGTTTGGGAGTGATAATTCGAGACTCCAATGGCGTGGTCATAGGTGCTTTGTCAGCGCGAGTCCCTCTGCCCCAGTCCGTGGCTATGGTCGAAGCTCTAGCTTGCAGACGAGCTGTACAATTTGCAGTGGAGATTGGGTTGCACGAAGTGATCTTTGAAGGAGATACAGCTGTCATCATCAATGCCATCTCTCATGGAGCGTCCAACCAATCTTTGTATGGCCATATAGTTGATGACATCCTAGCCCAAGCCTCTAATTTACATTTTTCTGAATTTAGTTATGTTCCTTGTTCCTGTAATTCAGTAGCTGATGCTCTGGCCAAATGCTCTAAAATAGGGCCTGTTTTTCAAGCTTGGCTAGAGGATTGTCCAGAGGACATTGCCCCTCTGGTTTTGGGTGATGTTCCTTGACGTTTTTGCCCCTGTTTTTAATAAATGCCCAGCCTATATTTGAGGTCTGGTTTCTCAAAAAAAAAAAAATCAAAAGTTATGACAACATAACAAATTAGAAGATGAGGCACAATAAAAGGAGAGTTTCCCCTAGTATATGCATAAACACTAATGATACTTCCTCCCTATCATTTTTTTTCATAATAATACAAGGCTAATTGTACTAAGTGCTTAAAAAATCACTGATGCCTTTCTTTTATGTAGTCATTTTGATGACTTTTTTCTTAACTTATGCAAAGCATATGGAGTATTTTCCAATAATTAATTATTCACTCATCCTTTATCTTAAACTAGCTTTGCTTTAGCTTTTTATTCTAAAAAAAAAATAGTTTTGTTTATGGTTTTCCTTTTTGTGTTTTTTATCCTAGTCTCAAGAAACTTGGGTGTGGTATCAAAAATATAACTCATAAATCCCATTGCTTTTAGAACAGATTCAAATCAAAACAATCCATATCTATTTTTATCCTAGTCTCAAGAAACTTGGGTGTGGAATCAAAAATATAACCCATAAATCCCATTTCTTTTAGAACAAATTCAGATCAAAACGACCCATAAATCCCCCAAAAATCTGAAACACCCCACCAAGCTCAAAACCAAAAGCTTATAAAAAATTAAATAAACAACACACACACACACACACACACACACACAAAGAAACCATTCTATAAAAAAAAAATAAAAAATAAAAAAATAAAAAATAAAAAAATAAAAAAATAAAAAAAAATAAAAAAATAAAAAACAAATTCAGCACCAATAAATCAATCAAAAAATAGCGGTATCATAGTTTTTTTTTTCCTTCATTTTTCCACCAACCAAATAGAGCTTATCAATAAAAAATATCATAGAAAGAAACTTACTAGGCACTGGCTATTCCAGCAGAGCAGTTCAGCTGGGCTATAAGATGTGGCCCCTGTGATAAAGGTTGTTTGGAACGAGAGTCATGGTTGCAGTGGCAATGGTAAGGTTGAGAAAGAGTGAAGTTTGGGGAAGAGAGATATTTAGAAAAAAAAAAAAAAATTGTTTACAAAAACCCTACCCGAACCCGAACCCGAACCCGACCCTACCCGACCCAACCCGTTTATATATAATACTAAAACACCCCTCTATATATATAAGTTAAAAATAAAAAAATAAAAAAAAAAAAGCAAATGCAAAACTCTAATACCCATTTCACACAACACAATCCCTCAGCCCCAACCACCCATTACTCAATACTCAATTTCTCCTCTCCCACTCTCACTTAGTCACTCCCTCTCACTCACCCCCAACCTCTGATCTTTCACAGCCGGCCTGAACATCTGTCACCGCCGGCTTGATTAGCCTAAAGCCCTTCATCATCGGCCATCACTTGCACCTCCAGCCACCTCGCTTCCTCCATGTCTCCACTGGACCACCTTAAATCTGGGCAACCCTTGAATTTAGGCGAACACAGTCTCAAAAATAATTAAAACTGCTACTTGTTGTTGTGTGTGTTTAATTGGTTCAGATATGCACTTGTTGGTTTGTTCATCTTTTTTGTTGGGATTGGATTGATTTCAAAATTGGTAGTTTGATTCTGAGCTCTCGCTTGCCATTTCTACAGTGGGTTTCTGTCATGGGTTTGGTTTCAATTAAAATGAAATGAATTTTCTCCCTTTTGTTTCTTTATTTTTAGAATCAATATAATTTTTTCTTTGTTTGTGCTTATGGGTTCTCTCCCTCTCTTGAGGCTCTGTTTATGCTTACGAATTCTTATCATCCACTGCCAAGTGCAAAGCAAGGGGGTGTGAACAATGGATTTGTTGATGAAAAGTGTTGCTGAAGAGTGTATGTAGAATCTAGCAAACACAAATGAATTTGGGCAAATTTTTTTTTTTAATTATTGGGCCACGGTATAGGCATCAGGAATTTTTTTTTTTTTTTTGGATTGGGCCACGGTTTAGGCCCAAATGGTGGCATGGCTGACGAGGCCCGCGGTGCCCAACGGGTCAGGTTTGGGGTTAAGAAAAAAATCCGTTTAATAAACGGGGGGAGTTCGGGTTGTTGGGGCAGACCTGCGAGTCGGGTCCAGGTATGAAAAAACCCGTCTCGAACTTGGCCGTTGTCATTCCTAAGGAAATGGACACTCTCCATTCAAAGAGAAATGGAAAGGATCTGGATCCATGCTAAGGGTAGTAATAATTAAAAAAAATATATATTAATTTGACTTTTTGCGATAAAATATTCCCTTCGCTTGCATTAACTTTATTGCAACAAAAAAAAAAAAAAAATTGTTGTAACCTATTGCAACAAAAACTTGTGTTACAATAAGTTTCCCGGGTTACTCTTGTCATATCTATTACAACAAAGAAATTGTTGCAATAAATATTTATAATAAAAATAAAAATATTTTATCGCAATAAATTTAATTATTACAACAAAACACTATTGCAATGAAACTTTTGTTGCAATAACTTAATGCCACAAAGTTTATTGCAACAGTAGGCAACAAAATTTTTTCGATGCAATATGTGTTTATTGCAACAATTTTGAGTTTATTGCAAAAAAATATTTCATTGCAATAAGACTTTTTTCTTGTAGTGAGCAGCTGCGGTAATACAAAGGATGCAAGTGTTATCCAAAATGATAGGGTGTAAAGCATCTGTAGTTGGCTTTTTAAGTCTGCCGTCAAATTCCAGGGCCCAACCCTAGATAAACAGTGGAAACTACCAAGCTGGAGTACAGTAGGGGCAGAGAGAATTTCCGGTGGAGGGGTGAAATGCATAGAAATCAGAAAGAACACCAACGGGCAAAAGCACTCTACTTGGCCAACACTGACACTAAGAAACAAAAGCTAGGGGAGCGAATTGGATTAGAAACCCCAGTAGTCCTAGCCGTAAATGATGGATACTAGGCGTTGTGCGTATCAACTCGTGCAGTGCTGTAGCTAACGCGTTAAGTATCTCACGCGAAGACAATCACTATTTTGTTTTCTCTCTCTCAATATGCCTTAAAAAGTACTCTCTCCATCCCAATTTGTTGGTCCTTTATTTCATTTTGAGATATCCCAAAATGAAGCCCTCTTTTAAAATTAATATATAACATTTCTATCTTACCCTTTACTTTATTTAAAAAGTCAATGTCGTTCTTTTTCTATAATTTAAGTTAATAAAGGTAGTTCTGGAAACTTATACTTTTTTATACAGCAGAAAAAATAATAAATAATATTCCCTTAAAAAGATGACTTTTTTAAACAGGACAAACAAATTGGGACGGAGAGAGTTAACACCTACCATAAAACCTTCTTAAATTTGTTTTGATTTAAAACACACAACTGTTGGGTCTCAATAGCATACCAATGGACCACAAATATTCACCCCCAATTCAAAAACATCAAACAGTATATAATAAAATACAATGAATGATAATATCAATTTGAAATGATAAGTCACAATTCAAATTGTGCCCTATGAATTCAAATGTCAAAATATTTAGTAGTGCATTTACAAACAGATAGCCCTATACTAAGACATGAACATAAATTAAAAAAAGAACCTTTGTTGTTAATTTTTTGGGAAAATCTTGTCCAACCCATCACATGACAATTGTTCATTCTTGAAGAATTGCCATGTAGTGGGTTTGAGAAACTTTCCTCCAAACTCTTTTTCATATATTTAACATGCACTAGACGGTTGTGAAACAACAAATAGATATTTCGGCAGAATCCAAACTTACACAACCCATCACCAAAAGAAACCCTAAACTATAGTACTCTAAAAAGAAATCCTAAATTGCTTTTAAAAAAAAATTCCAAAAAAAAAAAAAGATTTTGGGGGTTAGAGTTTGCTATGGATTTAGATTTTTGTAGGTTTCTACAACCCATCACCAAAACAATTCCTAAACTACGGTACTCTGGAAAGAGACCCCAAATTGCTTTGAAAAAAAGAAAAATTTAACTCAAAAAAAAAATAAAAGTTTTGGGGGTTGGAATTTGCCATGGGTTTTGCTTTTGGGATTTGGATTTTTGTGGGTTTTTGCAACCCATCACCAAAACAATCCCTAAACTACGGTACTCTAAAAAGAAACCCTAAATTGCTTTGAAAAAAAGAAACATTTAACTCAAAAAAAAAAAAAAAAATTGGGGGTTGGAATTTGCCATGGGTTTTGCTTTTGGGATTTGGATTTTTGTGGGTTTTTGCAACCCACCACCAAAACAATCCCTAAACTACGATACTCTGGAAAGAAATGCTACATTGCTTTGAAAAAAAAAGAAAAATTTAACTCAAAAAAAAAAAGTTTTGGGGGTTGGAATTTGCCATGGGTTTGCTTTTGGGATTTGGATTTTTGTGGGTTTTTGCAACTCGTCACCAAAACAATCCCTAAACTGTGGTACTCTGGAAAGAAACCCTACATTGCTTTGAAAAAAAGAAAAATTCAACACAAAAAAAGGTTTTGGGGGTTGGAATTTGCCATAGTTTTGAAATGTAAAGTAAACCTACTTAGACTCTCGCTTTTTGAATTTTGAAACGGCTTTTTTTCTCTCACGTAAAAACTCCAATTTGGTACTTTGTGGATGATTTTATATTTTTTTTCTATTATTAAATTATTTCAAAATTATTTTTATGGAAATTTATTTTAAATAATTGGTAATAAAAAAATTAGAATATTTGGGAGTCTTGGAACTTGGGACTGCAAGCATTGTACATTGTTCCTTTCTTTTTCTTCTTATTTATTTATTTTTTCCATTAAGCTTATGGTTTTTTTTTTAAAGAGTTTCAACTTATTGCATCCATTCCTCATGATAATTTTTTATCATCAGACCAAGACACCAATCAATTTTTGTTGTAGGCATGGATTAAACCCTAGATCTCTTATTCAATCATCAGAGACTTAACTAGTTGAGCTAACTGGAACCCACACTTACCCCATCTTTCTAGATCCAATAAAATTTGAAATTTTCATGACAAATAATTTGTCTTTAATAAAATGATGAAAAAAAAGTCTTTTTGTAGGTTTATGTTTCTATTTACATTGTATTTCATGTAATAGTCAATAGATTATTCAGTGAATTATTGTCAAAAATTCATTTAATATTTTGTATTTAATAAAATTTAAATTCTAGAATGATTAAACTTTATCTTAGATACTTTTGCACAAATTTTATCATTGTAACTAAGGGCCTGTTAGGTAGTAGCATATAAAGAGTGTTTGTGTGAATTAAATGCTTAAAACTATGGACCCACTTTTAAGTTAGTTATTTGGTCAGAAAACTCTAACAAAAGGGTATTTAGATAGAATTGAGATCTCATGCATTGCCTAGAGCATTGTACGAGGTGCAATAACTTCAATATGAATCATAGATTAAATCTAATGTTCATAAAATCGACACTTAATTATACAAAATTGACCTTTTCAGATGTTCCCTTGTCTTGGCATCCTCATTAATTGCTACAGATGTAGATCATTAGCCAAGAAGTTTGTCATTTATAATGTTTATAATGAAATGTATAAGTAGAATTAAAGTTCATCTAGAAATACTTTATGTTTTATTAAAAGAAAATTAAAATCACCAAATTTCGGAAGATTCTTTTGAACCAAAAACCTAGAATATTTTGGGCATGCACTCACAAAATATAAAAATCTGTAATCTATTGCCTAGAATTTGGGTTGAACTAGTGAAGTATGATTAGTAACAATTCAAGACAACAAAAAAATTCCTCACAACCGGGATTAGTTATGCCAATAACCTTGGGAAATAGCTGGGTTTCCCGATATTCCATAAGGGAAAGAGACGGAATGATTTTAAGTTTGTCGTGGAAAGAGTCCAGTCCAAACCAAATTGGATGGCTGGAAATTTAAATGCCTCTCGCCGGCAGGGAGACTTGTTCTAATAAAGGTAGCGGTGACTTCCATACCTGAGTATATTATGCAGTGTCATAAACTTCCGGTCAAGGTTTGTGAGGATGTTAATAAATTAGTGAGAGACTTTCTCTGGGGTTCTACGGTGGATAAGAAGAAAATTCATCTCGTTGGGTGGAACAAGGTCACAAATCCAAGTAATTTGGGAGGTCTCGGGATTTTTGATATGAATGCAAGAAATTCTGCCTTTTGTCAAAGCTTTGCTGGCGGATTGTTGCTAGTCCAGGAATGCCGTGGGCTCAAATGCTCACCTGTAAATACCTTACCCCTTATCGCCAAAGGGGAAACTCTAGGAATCAAGCTGCCTCTCGGATTTGGAAAGCATGCAAGTCGAGAGGGGTTATTTTTAATAAGGGGCTTAGATGGTCATTTGTCAATGGTGAGAGTGTAAGTGCTTGGGTTGACTTTTGGCTCCCCTCCAGACCAATCAGGCAGCAAATTAAAGTGCCTTTATCTAAGGGAAAAGACAAGCTCCCGGCCAAGAGTTTGAAGGACAACATGGAGTGCATCTCTTTTGTCCTCCCTGACAGAATCCTACAAGAAATTAAAGGTATCCCCATTGTAGCAAATCCAGCCCAAGAAGACCTGTTAATTTGGGCTTTCTCTAAAGATGGATCCTTCTCCCTTAAATCTGCATATCTCATTGCTAAAGGGTTTAATCTTTTGAACCTCGAAACTAGTCCTCATCAATGGGTGTGGAAAGCGCATATTTCCCCTAGAATCAAATTTTTTACTTGGTTATGCACTCATCGCAGTGTGCTCAGTAAGGAAGTTCTTGGTTCAAGAGGGTTAAATCTTGACCCAACGTGTGAATTATGCCGGGATGGGGCGGAATCCATCGTACATACTCTTAGGGACTGTAGGGTGGCGAAAGCTGTGTGGAAGGACCTGGGTTTTGAGGAGAACAACCAGGAATTTTTTTTGTTTGAATTTAGAAGCGTGGCTGAGAAAGTTTTGTGGGACTTCCATTTCCTACCCAAGACCCCATGTCCCATGGAATCCCATTTCCTCAAGCAATATGGACAAGTTGGCTGCATAGAAACAAGGTTATATTTCAAACAGGGAGGGTTGAAGAGGGCACGAGTTCGCTTTGCCTAAGTAAAGGGGTGGAGTTCTATGCTATTGTCCCCAATGAACCCAACAATCCTAGCAGAGTGCAAGTCCAAGTGAAATGGCACAAGCCTTCTACGGGTTGGGTAAAATTAAATATTGATGGGACCATGTATGGGAACCCGATGAAGGTTGGTGGGGTGGTGTCTTGAGAAGCAGCAATGGTAACTGGTTAGGTGGGTTTACGAGGAAGTTGGGAAGCACTTCAAGCACGGTGGTAGAACTTTGGGCGTTGAAGGACGGGCTTAACGTGGCAAAGTAAATGGGGATTGAGAATATTTGTATTGAAATGGATGCTGAGTTTATTGTCCAACTGTTGTCAAGGCCTTCAATGGTCAATCTAATGCTTGAACCCCTCTTAACTGAATGTAGGAACATGATTCAGACATTCCCTAACTCCTCGGTGGTGCACGTGTTCAGGGAAGCAAATGGTTGTGCTGACCGGCTTGCAAGGATTGGAGCTGATCTTGATGTAACTGATTTTCTTTTTTTGTTTAATCCACCGGATGTGGTGGCTGAGATGTTGGCTAGAGATAAAGCTGGCCTGGTTTGTTGTAATAGACTTATTATTCCTTGGTTTAATCTCAAGCGATGTTTACCAAAAAAAAAATCCTCACAACTTCACCTATCAAGACCCATAATACATTACTGCATAGTCAATCCAATTTTTTTTTTCTTTTTTTGAGAAACCAGTCTGGAATTTTCATTACTAGGACAGAAAATTTCTGCCAGAAATTACAAAGTTGGCTGCATCACTATGGATGTCCTCGAGCCGTATTTGGGGTTCATAGAAGACCTTTGCTAATTTTGCGAGTTTTTCTACAACCATGTTTCCCTTGCACTTGACGTGTGAAAAAGAACACCTCCTCAACGTTGCTGCTAGGGAGCGGGCATCGTCAACTATGTGACCAAAGGCAGCTAAACTTGGTGGATCAAAAGTGAAAGTGTTTGAAGATAACCGCTTTGAGTCGCCCTCGAACACAACGTCCTGGAGGCCTAAATTGATGGCAAAAAAAAACATGTATTTAAGAAAAATTAGGACAAAAAGGAAAAATGTCATAAGGATTTTTAGAATACACCAAGCAACAAAATTAATTATTAATGTATAATAAAAAAAATTTAAATAAATTTAAATAATAATAAAAACCTAAAATTGCTCAAAAGGTACTAGTAACAGAAGACTCAAAGAAGGCAACAACAACATAGAAGTAAGGCAATAACAAAAATAAAAGCAAAGGGAAATAAATAACAACAAGGTTAATGCCTAGAACTTTACCCTTTACAAATCCAAATTTTTAGATATGCACTTACCTACTGCACGTGTTTACATTGATGCCCCACTTCTGTTTCCTAATAGGACTATTTTTTTTTTTTTTTAGAATACTAAATATTTTTAACACACACACGAGGTTTAAAGTCTGTGTTGTACATGCAAAAGTTAGGCCATTTTGGATAAACACTACTGTAAGTTTCTTTAAAACCCTCTCCCCTCTCCTCGCGTGTGTGTTAACAATATTTAGTATTCTCAAAAATAGGACTATTATTAACTATAATATATATATATATATATATATATACATATGTAGTCACATAATAAGATGTGGGTAGTATTGTAGATAGTAATTATATAAAATACTTTAATGTATATATGTATATAATATATACTAGCCTCTGAGCACGCGCTCACGTGCGTGCTCAGAAGCTTTTCTATTTTTTAGGTAAAGATTAATGATTTGCATTTGTTATAATTTGAGATTTTTACTTTTTCCCAAAAAAAAAAAAATCTAAGAATGTGATGAATAGGTGGGATGAGTTTTGTAGGTTGGAGAAGTTTTAAACTAACAAAAGAGTGATCTTATTTTGTAGGGAGTTAGTGAGAAGATGTAAGAATTTTAATCAATGTAAAAGTAGGAGTTGATTAGAAGTAAGAAGGCAATTCAACGTAAAAGTAAGAATTTATTATTTTTGTCAATTTACTATTTTAACCCCATTTTTAAGTTTTAGGTAGGGGTATTTTTTACAATAAAAAAATAATAACTAACTTTTTTTTACCAATTTACTATTTTAACCTCATTTTTAAGTTGTTGGTTAATTAATTTAAAGGTATTTTTGACAAAAAAAAAGCAACAGCTAACTTTCTGAATCCTCTTAATATATACTAGCCTCTGAGCACACACTCTTCTATTTTTTGGGTAAAGATTAATAATTTGCATTTATTATAATTTGGGATTTATACTTTTTCCAATCACAAAAAAAAAAAAAAAAAAAAAAATGGTGTGATGAAGTAAAAAAAAAAAAAAATACGTGGAGTGAGTTTTGTAGATTGGAGGAGTTTTAAAACTAACAAAAGAGTGATTCTATTTTGTAGGAAGTTAGTAGTTAGAAGTAGGAATTTAAATCAACCTAAAAGTAGGAATTTATTAAAAGCAGGAAGGTATTTCAGCGTAAAAGTAGGATTGTAGATATTTATTATGAGGGGTGCTACATCCACAACAATTTTACAACATTTTTCACAACAAATCATAGATGGTTAATTATTACTAGTTCAAATTTGAACCTAACACTAAAATTACTTTTTTGCCCCAACAATAACAGTCAGTAACAACCTGTCACTTAGGATTTGTCGAAAAATATTGTGGACATATCATTTCTCATTTATTATTTTTATCAATTTACTATTTTAACCTCATTTTTAACTTATAGGCAGGGGTATTTTTGACGGTATAAAAAAAAAAGCAAAAACTAACTTTCTTTTGCCAATTTACTATTTTAACCCCATTTTTAAGTTGTTGATTAATTAATTTAGGAGTATTTTTGCCAGGAAAAAAAGCAACAACTAACTTTCTGATTCTTCTTAATATATACAGATAATAGCTTGGTTAATGTTGTATTATAAATTCAAGAGAGGGTTAACTTAGTAAATCCATCTTAAGCAACTCACTAACACCTGCATGAGTGACACGTGTTCTCTACATAACCCCAAAAATTTGCCACATGACCGGCCATGCAAACAAACATCTCCTTCTGATTTGGCTCTTACTTTCTCCAACTCTGTAACTCTTTAACTCCCTAAACCCATGGGTCCAGCCAAGAAAATGCTTAAACTTCTTTGATGTTTCAAGTTTCTCTCAAAGCCTTGTTCACAAATTCAAGATAAAATGAGTCTAACATAACTCTCCAAGGACCGAAGCCTTAAGTAAGGAAATCTAGCCTCTCACACCTTTAATCATGGGTTTCTTTTTTCATTTCTTTTTTTAATGTAAATTGTGTATTGTGCTTGGGTCTTAGAAAGCATGAAAATTGTGAATGGATTAGTGAAATATATGCACAGGCCAAAGGGATTTGTTCAAATGGTTTAGGGCCTTTAAGTAGTTAAAATATTGAATTCATGTCTTGTATGGTTCAATTGGTTAATTCATACAAAGAAAATTTTATATGTTATTAACTTAACTTGCTGCCTCACTTTCTTGGGTAAACAATGATGCTTGAATTGAGTAACGCGATGCTTGGTCACTTATCTCTAGAATTTATGAAAATAAGGTCTAGTATATGTATAAAAGTTCCCACATGAAAATAAGCACACTTATCTCTAATTTGAGAATTTATGAGAAAAGTTGTCACTACTACCACCTAGACAAATTCTGCATTGGTAGCTTATAAATTTCATGATAAATTGTATATTTTGAATTAGGGTGTCTAGGGTGATAGAATTACACCCATAGAGCATGATCCTAGCAATGAGCAGACCAGCAAATCATGCGCTGTGATTACAGCTGTAGTAAAAAAGGCTCCTCCATGATTCTAGCATTATTAAATAGAGGCGCATATCACTCTATCTATTCTACGAAAGCTAACATTGTGGTATTCGATATTTGTTATATATTTACTTGATTGTAGCCATCCTGTACAAGTCTACATAAAATGGACCGGAAACATTCTGTAATTGATTATATATAAGATATAGAAGTCTTCACTTTATCTCAACCCTGTGAGATAGAATTTCTTAAACTTCTTTATGGTATTAGAGCTAACAGGAAGATAGAGAGAACTTGTCTTCTTTGTTTATCTTTTCTCACATTTTTTTTTTCAATGTGTCAAACACTATCACCCAAACTGATAATTACCCTACCCTGTGACACAAAATATTTCCAATTTTGTGTCACTCCACCTCACTTCTACCAATTTCCTTCTATGGAAGATACAAGTGCTTAACATCCTGGAGAGCTATGACCTTCAAGGATTTATCAATGGTGATACTACATTACCACCTCAATTCATCACTGTTGATGAAACTGAACCCCAACAAAATCTTGCGTTTTTGAAGTGGCGTAGATCTGATCGACTTGTCAAGGGATGGCTCACTGCCACTCTCTCAGAAGAAGTCCTTAGTATTGTCATTGGTCTCAACACTGTAGCTAAGGTTTGGAATGCATTGGTTCATGCCTTTGCCTGTGTTTCACCCAATAGAAGCCTTGCACTCAAGCAGAGGCTCACCTCCATTACTCGAGGAACTGACACCTTGAGTGTGTTCTTAAGAAAATTCAAAACTATATGCGATGAACTTGCTACCATAGGTAAACCTGTACCTGATCACAAGAAGTCATGGTAGCTTCTTAATGGACTCGGCAAAGAATATGAGGTTTTCACAATAACTATGCTTCGACCTCCCATTCCTCCATATGCTGAGATTGTGACTCATCTTGAAAGTTATGCAGATAGATACAAGCTTGACACTCCAACAACCTCTCCCACGGTGTTTTATGGTCAAAAGCAAAACAATAACAAAAAAAACCAAGGGCAGCAAGTATCATTTAGTTCCAAAGGATGAGGGTTCATTCAAGGCAACCAATCTAAATTCAAGCCTTACAACTCTCAATCTCAAGGATAGTCAAGCAATTAAAACGTAAACAACAAAAACAAAGATGAAGTTGTTGTTTTTTAGATACGCAATAAAAGAAATCACACTGCCATCAAGTGTTTTAATAGATTTAATCACTCATTCACTACTGACAATCTACCTCAAAGTTTTGCAGCAATGAAATTAAGTGATATTCAAGACTCTGCTTGGCATCCTGACACTGGTGCCACAGACCACATGACAGGAAATGCAAGTAATCTTCATTCCTTAACTCCTTCTACTGGGAATGATGGTGTAATGGTTGGAAATGGTGATATTTTGCCAATTACACACATTGGCAAAGCCACTGTAGGATTAGGTGATTCCTATATTCCACTTAATGATGTTTTACTTGTACCAGACATTAAGAAAGATCTCCTTTCTATTAGTAAGTTAACTTCTAATTATCATCTCAAATTTGAGTTTGATGGCCCTGGTTTTGTGATAAAGGACAGGATCACTCAGAGGATAGTGGTGAAGGGAAGGAAATAGAAAGGACTATATATTTTTTATGGAGGACCGCCTAACAGAATCTTAGATAAAGATCCAATAGCTCTCTTCTCAAATAGATTTCACCAAGTCAATAAACAGTGTTGGCATCAATGCTTAGGACATCCTCATCAAAAAATTATAAATTATCTCCATTCTCAGAAGTTTATCACTTCTTCTCAATCTCAACTGCCTGATGTTTGTACCAGTTGTCAAATGGGAAAATCCTGTAGATTACCTTTTCTACAAAGTGATAAAAATATAAGTATCCCTTTCTATAAAGTTCATTGTGATTTATGGGGGCCAACTCCAATTGTTTCCAGAGACAAATTTCGAATCTATGCCATTTTTGTTGATGAATTCTCATATTTTACATTTCTCTTTCCTTTTAGACATAAATTTGATCTATTTGACACATTTGTCCAATTTCATAATTATGTTTCTTGTTAGTTTGATGCCACAATACCCATATTTCAAAGTGATGAAAAAAGAAAATTTGCAGCCAAAGCATTCATTGATTTTTTGACAGCTAAGGGTATCCATCATCAATCTACATGCCCTAAGACTCTAGAACAAAATGGCAAGACTAAGAGAAACCATTGAAGCATCACAGAACCAGGGTTAACCATGATGTTCCATGCCAAAATTCCACCAAGGTTCTAGCTGGAATGCTTCTCCACAACAGTTTTTCTACTCAACAGATTGCCCTCTTCTACTTTAGGGATGGACTCACCCTTTTATCATCTCTATGGCAAACATCCAGACTATGACACTTCTTGAATCTTGGAAGTGGGTGCTTTCCTTATCTTGGGGACTATAGACAACAGAAATTGGAGCCAAAGTCACTGCCTTGTGTGTTTCTTGGTTATAGCAACAAACACAAGGGATACAAGTGCCTCTATCCTCTAACAGGTCGCATTTACATCTCACGACATGTGGTGTTTGATGAGTCCATTCTACCATACTCACAACCCACATGTCTTTATGGCCATGAACCAATTGAAGGGGAGCTTTGCACCTTCTCTAAATGGGAGAACTTTACAGCTGACAACACCATTACTATATCATCAACTCCTTCTCCACCATTGACAGCATTTGCTCCACCACCATCTCCAATTGATTCTCAACTCTCTTTGCCTCAACCACCACCTGCTAGCCCACAGTTAGACCCAGCAGTAAGAGCACTATCTAAAAATGATTCACCCATCTCAGAACAGCTAGCTACTGTCAGGCCTCAACCAATTCAGCTTACTATGCTTACTAGATCCAAGGTTGGCATACGTTAGTCAAATCCAAAATATGCAAATTTTCATGTTGTCCATGAGATTCCTGCAGTCCTAAAATCAGTCATTGCAGCCAAAAAACACCTTGGCTAGTCTGCAGCAATGGATGAGGAGTTGGCTTCCCTTTCTGCCAATCAAACTTGGACCCTCGTTCCTCATAGACCAGAAATGAATGTAGTGGGATGCAAATGGGTTTACAAAGTCAAGCTACAACCCAATGGTTCCCTTGAACGCCACAAAACATGTTTAGTGGCAAAAGGCTTTAATCAAGTCGATGGAGTGGATTTTTCTAAGACTTTTTCACCTGTCATCAAGCGAGCCAGCATCAAAGTTTTCCTTACAATTGCAGTTGTTATATGCTAGGAACTTTGACAACTTGATGTCAAAAATGCATTTTTGCATGGCCACCTTAATGCACCTATCTACATGCAACAACCACCCGGATATGTGGATCCTGCTTGCCCAACACATGTTTGTCAGCTAAGCCAAGCTCTCTATGGTCTCAAAAAACTCCTAGAGCTTGGTTTGATCGACTTAGTGACTTCCTCCTCCATCTCAGGCTTTATTGTAGCATCACTGACCCCAATTTGTTTATCTGCCATTCTTTAGGGGGGATTCTTATACTACTTCTGTATGTAGATGACATGGTAGTCATCGATGACAACCCAAATTGTATTAATTGGCTTATAAATCAGTTGGCTCAACAGTTTTCAATAAATGATCTTGGCCTCACTCACCATTTTCTCAGCATTGAAATTCATAAGGTTGGACATAGTCTTTTCTTGTCCCAGCATCGATATGCGTTGGATCTTTTAGCTCGAGCTGACATGAGTGCTTGCAAACCTATTTCCACACCAATGCCTTGCAAAGGTAGACATCTCTCACATAACTCTGAGCTATTTTTTGATCCTAGCAAATTTCGAAGTCTTGTAGGTGGACTTCAATACCTTTCTTTTACAAGACCAAACATTGCTTATGGTGTCAACCATGTCTGCCAATTTATGCAATCTCCAACAATGGCACACTTTCAGTTTGTCAAACGGCTCTTGCAGTATGTTTAAGGAACAACTCACTTTGGGATGAAAATTCTAGCTGAGAGCACTTTAGACCTTTATGGGTTCTCCAATGCAGATTGGGCTGGATGTCCAACCACTGAAAGATCCACTATAGGCTTTTGCACTTTTCTTGGCAACAATTGCATATCATGGAGTGCAAAGAAGCAGGCCACTATGGCTCGATCTAGTGCTGAGGCTGAGTATTGGTTTATGGCCTCTATTGCAGCTAAAACTACTTGGCTCTGTTTCCTTCTACGTGACCTAGGCATTCCACAACCTCAAGTGCCTATTCTTCATTATGATAATCTAAGTGCTATGTATATGTCTGTCAATCCAATTCTCCATGCCAGGACAAAACACATTGAATTGGATTACCACTATAGTAGAGAACGTGTGGCGCTTGAAGCATTGCTAACTCGGTTTGTTTCATCTTCAAATTAGCTTGCTAATATATTTACTAAGCCTTTGTCAAAAGTTCAATTTCAGTCATTGCGTGTCAAACTTGGCCTTTGTCCTCATCCACGGCCATGTTTGAGGGGGGGTGATAGAATTACACCCATAGAGCATGATCTTAGCAATGAGCAAACCAGCAAATCATGCACTGTGATTACAGTTGTAGTAAAAAAGGCTCCTCCATGATTCTAGCATTATTAAATAGAGGCTCATATCACTCTATCTATTCTACGAAAGCTAAGATTGTGGTATTCCATATATGTTGTATATTTACTTGATTGTAGCCATCCTGTACAAGTCCATAAAATGGACCAAAAACATTCTATAATTGATTATATATAAGATATAGAAGGCTTCTCTCTATCTCAACCTTGTGAGATGGAATTTCTCAAACTTCTTTATAGGGTAGCTCCCTTGATAGCTAACACACAAGGTTGTAATGGAATTGGTATAAAAAAAATTAATAAAAAAAAAAAGCTATGCAGCAAAATAAATAATTGGTTAGATTATTTTAAAGGCGAAAACATAAATTAAAACAGGATTAGTTGATTCTTGTTATTATCAGGCTTAGGGTTGGAATTAGCATGCCGGTCTTCAGTATAAGATCCGGATTTGGGTCGTGACAATTGTTTTTACATATATTAATTTTAATAAACATAAAGCCAAAATGGTCAAAAGAAAAACCATATAGCCATATTTTTTTTTTTTTTTCGATGGGATAGAACTAGAATATTGAATGGCACAAAAGGAAATACACAAAAACCAATATGTATTTAGGACCCACTTTAAGTACCTTTTTTTTTTTAAGTTTAAATCTATGATGTTTGCTCTTGATGATAGTTTTTTATAATTAGACCAAGACACCAATCAGATTTTGGTGTAGGTGGAGATTGAATCTCAGATCCCTTATTCTGTGCATTTTTAGACCCTTTAAAACAACTAGTTTAACTTAATTATTTAGCCAAGCTATTAACTTAAGTAAATTATGCAAATCTAGGTTAACACAAAATAATCATATCATGCAAAGCAGCGGAAATATAAAGAACACAATGATATGATGACCCAGGAAAACCAAACTAGTAAAAAACCTGAGAATGATTTAACCTAACTATCCTCAAGGTAAAACTAAATCAACTATGAAAGAATTGAAGTTTACATAATAATGACTTAGACCACTAACATCCTATTGCTACCTCAAGTAGGAAACTTACTACCACGACCACATAACAACTCCGAGTCCACGGACTACTTTTTTCTTGGATTCCCAGCAAGCACAAGCACTCCCACTTATATATCTTTAAGCTCTTAATACAGCAATTGAATCGATCATCAAGTTCTTGACACAGTCTTGATTCTTGATAACCCTAAATATGTGTGAAGACAAACACCTCTAGATCTCACAAAAGATTCACACACACAGCATTAACAACAAAAAGACTCTAGAGAGCTTTAAGTACAAAACCCTAAATATAAAAAGAGGCACACTCTTCTCTCTCTTAAAAGCCTTTAAAAACATGCTTAGGGTTTCCTTTATATAGTGGGAGAAGTAGATCTGAAACCCTAATCCTTAATGGGCTTGGGCTGAGTTGAAAAATTCTACAGAAAAATAATCAGCACGACTTTCGATCGGTTGAGTCTAATTCTTGATCAATCAAGCCAGGCAGAATTACACAGTAAATTGTGCAACAACTCGATTCCAACTTTACATATAAGACACATACTTTGAGTAGTTTAAACAAGACTAAAAACGTTTTGATCATGGTTTGCCAACATTACAAATTAGAGTTCTAATACATTTAAACCTAAAGGTCTTAGAACCTAACAAACTCCCCCTTTGGTAATCTGTGACAAAACACAAACATAACAAAATGCTCAAAGTTTACATATAAACTGCCCATTACAAAAACAAAGCCCAACATAACAAATTCAACCTAACTACTATCCATCAGTTGCAAGAGAAGAAAACAGCATGACTGAATCAACCTGTATATTCCTGAAACACTCAACAAACGCATAAACGCATGTGTGGAAAATACAAGTAAACCAATATGAAACACAATATAAAAACAAAAGTAAACTAACTCTCCTCCTAAGTTAGATATATCAAAAAGCATTTATATTCTCCCCCTTTCAAAAAGAAAGTTATCTCCCCCTAAACAAAACATTTTAAAACCTTTTTAAATAGGATTCCCACATTTCATCTGTTTCTCTCCCTTTTTGTCACGTGTTGGCAAAGACAACTCAAACAATGAGCAAACAAAAAACAAACGCAACAAAAGTCAAGAGACAATAGAGAATCAAGGAAACAAAAGAATCCAGCTCTATAGAGAATAGAGAAAACTCCCCCTATGAAGAGCAAAGGTTAAAAAAAAAACTTTTCTCGCCCTACAAAAATAGGAAAAACAAAACAAGTTTTGGGAAAAAACTGTTTTGGGGACAGTTTAGGAGGTGGGGAAAAATAAAAAGACACAAACCAAACTTAAAAATTAAGTTTAGGATACACATGAAGAAAAATATTCTCTCTTTCAATAAATGCAAACTTAACACTATGTAACCCATAAACAGTTGCATGAGTAAAGAAAATATTTGCACATTAATTATCCATCATAGCTCTTAAGAAAAATATTTTCTATAGTTCACACATAAATATGGCATATACTAGAAAGTACAAAGGACTCAAAAATTAATCAATCAATTTTTAAATTAAGTTAAGTATCCAATTTAGCAAAGTGTATGCATGCTATGTGTGAAAACAATGGGAGATATGACTGCAAAACTATAAGAAGGATACCAAAAAAAAAAAATGCAATGCAATGCATGTGAATCCTAAACACAAATGATGCACGAAAAAAATTTGGTCAAAAATATAAAAACTGAAAATTTTTCAGTTTCGATCGATTGAGCATCGATCGAATACCAATCGAGTCAGGCAGAAGCTAACCAAAAATTTTAACGCATTTTCAATCTGTCGAGAGACAAATTCGATTGATCGAAAATCTGGAAAAATCAAATTTTTGAAAAACAGAGCAATTTTATGCAAAAACTCCTCAAAGCATAGTATTTTATGAATGAAATGCATGAGTATGAGATGAAAAGTTTTTCAAAAACCCTTGAATTTAACCTAGATCTTCCATAAACAAGATTTTCAATCAATTTGACCTCAAAAACTCAAACATTAAACACATTTTGCATCAAAATCAAGGAGTTTTTAATCTTGGATGGCCACAACAAGATCACACACAATATCATGTACCAAGTTTAATAAAGAGTAACTTATGTAGTGTGTGCAACTAGCAAAAACTTGAGATACATGTGAGGTGATAAGTAGATAGTAATCAATCACAATTTCTACAAAATCTATCACATAAATTTTAAAGAGACTATCCCTTAAAGAGTTACATCATATAACTCCCACATCTCCTAGAATAAAAGCTTGCAATCATGGATGTTTCTTATTTTGCCTCATAATATACACACCAATTTTATTTGATCAGAAACTTATTAAGAATTAGCCGGGATAATGTACACACCAATTTTATTTGATTGATTTAATTAGTCCAATAGTGTACACACCAATTTTAGCATTAGACCGAGGCTACACCTTTTGTTATTTTTGTGCATGTGCTACACTTTCTTGAGTGCAAAATCTTACGATATGCACTAAGGTGTTTATAATTGGCCAATAAACAATGGTAAGATGGTTATTTATGCTTTTCTCAACAAATTCAAGTCCAACAATCAAAGGCATGCGATTTCAAGATCAAGAAAAAGTGATAAGAAAAAGTGATCAAAAACTATAAACATCTTCTCACACAACATGCGCTATAAAGCTCAAACTAGTAAACTGCAATAAAAATAAGCTCATCCAAGCTAAATAAAGTACATAAACAAGTTATGTAAAGATAATATGGCCAACCTTGATTACAAATCTATGATATGTAATACAAAACACAAAATTCTTTTTGGTTTTAAAAAAAATTATAACCAAAAACAAAAAGCACACATTATGCTAAATGAACAATACAAAACTATGCATGACAGAGCAAAACTATGCATGATAGAGCTTAACTAAGCTATAGAGGGTACAGGTACACAAACAAGAAATATCAATTTCTTAATTAACCCTTCAGTACATGACAAACTAGTACATAATCACACAAAATTAGAAATAGCTTAGTACATATATAACACATACTATTCAAGTTTGTCCACAATGTCAAGCATGTTCTAAATCAAGAGAGATATCATAACTCATGTAATCCTTAAGAAAAATAAAACAAGACTCAAAATAAAATATTTGTCTTTTTGAAAATTTTCAATGTTTTTGGGTTTTTGAATAATCAAAACAACCTAAGAAAATAAAACAACCAAAAAATAAAAGAAAGCATGTCCACAATTAATTGAAAGAATTAAATCAATGACAAGTATACAACATTCACCTTAGAGAATCTTTTCTCACCCATATAGCACGAGTCTTCGGCTTTGTAGGTAAAAAATCCATGAGAAGTAAAGTGTATTTGAGGGATTACACCAATCTTCTGAGAAAAACTAAAATCCTGCAATTTCCTTTCATAAGCCAACAAGCTTAAATTTTTCAAAAGCATATAAAACAATTTATATGGACTTATGGCAAGAGAAATATCATCACATATCCTAGATTGAAATACAGAATGGTTAAATTTCAATTTATGAAAATTAGGACGAATGTGACCGGAGACACCACAAAAGTGACAAACATGAACAAATTTAGGAACATTAATATTCCTAACAACAAATCTAGTCTCAGATTTTGGTTTTTGCCTCAACAAAGAACAATTTGGTCTAATATGACCAACAACACCACAAAGGTGACAGGTACGCACAAAAACAGATTTCTTATGCTCTCTAATAATAGGTTTAGACATAGGTTTAGAAACTTCAGCGTCTACTTCAGAACTTTTACCTTTGTCTAACTTAGCAAAATAAGCCTTTTCTTTACTATTCCTTTTGAAAGGAGGGATATAAACTTTCTCTGTTTTAGGCTTAAGAGAAACAGAAACACTTTTGTTGTCAATAGCAGGCTTGGTACTAGTCAAATTTTCAATTTTAGCCTTAGATTCAACTAATTCTTGTTCCAATCTTTTCATCTTCTCATCTTGAGAGGAAATTTGATTTCTCAAAAATTCATTCTTTTTATTAGATTCATCTAATCTAACAACCAATTCCTCTTTTTCAAGATTAGCCAATTTTAACTCTTCCTTGAATTTCTTAGCAATTTTCAAAGATTTCAATAATTCCTTACGAAGAGTTTCACATGCATCAATAAAATCAATAGAAACAACTATGTCCTTTTTATTCAAATCATCACAATCAAAAACAGTAAAACACTTAAAATTATCCATGATAATAGGGATCAAGGATCATTTCTTAGATCAAAAGATATAAACACTAGAGCTAACCTTGCTCTGATACCACTTATGCATTTTTAGACCCCTTAAAACAACCAGTTTCACATAGTTATTTAGCCAAGTTATTAACTTAGATAAATTATGCGGATCTAGGTTAACACAAAACAATCATATCATGCAAAGCAGCGAAAATATAAAGAACACAATGATATGATGATCCAAGAAAACCAAACCGGTAAAAAAACCTGAGAGGGATTTAACCTAGATATCCTCAAGGTAAAACTAAATCCACTATGAAATAATTGAAGTTTACACAATAGCAACTTAAACCACTAATATCTTATTTCTACCTCGAGTAGGAAACTTACTACCACGACCACGTAATAGCTCCAAGTCCACGGACTATTTCTTTCTTGGATTCCCAGCAAGCACAAGCACCTCTAGATCTCATAAAAAATTCACACACACAGCATTAATGACAAAAAGACTCTAGAGAGCTTTGGGTACAAAACCCTAAATATAAAAAGAGGCATACTCTTCTCTCTCTTAGAAGCCTTTGTTTAGGATTTCCTTTATATAGTGGGAGAAGTAGATCTGAAACCCTAATTCTTAATGGACTTGGGCTGAGTTGGAAAATTCTATAGAAAAACAATCTACACGACTTTCAATTGGTCAAGTCTAATTCTCGATCGATCGAGCCAAGCAAAATTACACAATAAATTCTGCAGCAATTCAATTCCAACTTTACATATAAGACACATACTTTGAGCAATCTAAATAAGACTAAAAACGTTTTGATCATGGTTTGCCAACATTACAAATTAGAGTTCTAATACATTTAAACCTAAAGGTCTTAGAACCTAACATATTCAACCATCGAGACTTTTCTATAGTTAACTTAACTGGAACCCACCACTTTAAGTACTTGGTTTGCTAAAGATCTGAACTATGAATGTTTTTTTAGCTTATATCAGCTATAAAATATTAGTATTATTAAGTTAACTTTTTATTATGGTATGTATCCTTAGTTAATGAGAAAATCAAGCAATCTAAATAGATTCTAAGAATTTAAACTCATCCTAATAGGGATGTAATTAACTGCATATGCTTTATAGTTTATATTACGTCTCTATTGCTTTCTATGTTTAGTTTCTTTTTTCAGAAACTCTATAACAGCTCTCAGATTCCAGAATGGTCTCTCCTTCTCTCTCTTGAGTTCCACATCATATATATGCAAAAGATGGGGCACCTATGTAATGTAATACATAGCTTGAAGCTAGCGATTGTAATGGTAGTGGTTCAGATTACACATGCAGGGATGAATATATTGTTCAAACTTTTAGCAAAAGATGGAATGCATTTGAGGGTCCTTATTGCCTACCGAATGTTGTTTGCCACTGCCTTCATGGTTCCTCTTGCTCTCGTCTTTGGAAGGTGTTATTCCTATACGTATTTTAAAGTTATTTCTTTGGCACAAAAATTCCCATTAAATAAATATTGAAGTCTACTTTGATGCTATAGCTACTTGTCCAACATAAGATATTCCTTCTAATGATTTTACATTTTTTAAGTAATTTGTAACATACGAACATAAAAACCTAGGGAAGAAGAAAAACAGAGGCTATATATGTGTATATCGCCTTAAGTTAGTGATTGTTGTTTACAACTTCAACAAGAAGACCAGGCCAAAACTAACATGGGTAGTATTGTTCAAAGCTTTTCTCTGTGGGTTATTTGGGTAAGTTATAGACATGTTACTTATCATTGTGATAGGCTGAAAGCTAAAATGTTGTTGAGCAATAACAAGTTAAAATTTTAATAAATAAATTGTGAGAATTCTTTTTTATCTAAAAACAAAAATAAAAAATCATGGTGAAGAACTGATTAAAACATCACATCTTCTTTCTTTTTTGAAGAAGGCATTATATGGGGGTAATTATCCTAATATTTTATAAAAATTAAAAAGCTTAATCTAAGAATGAACAAATAACTTCCCAACACCCAAACCTTAAAATACGCAAGTTGAGTACTTTCCAGTCAAAATTGAAAATTAGTCTACAAGATCGAAATGTTAGACCAACTCGCCTAGTTTGGAAGTCAGTCTCCTAACCCTTAGAGCACAACTAATCACTTTTCAAGTCAAATGAAAAAAAAAAAAAAAAATAGAGAGGGAAAATAGTAAACTACCCTGAGGTTTGGGCTAATGCCTACTTGGTTCAAAGACTTTCCAAAAGTGACTAACTTGGTCTTCAAACACAATTTAGTCCCTAAACGCCGTTAGCCCCATTACTTATTCTCAGCCTCTCTTCTCTCTCATCCCACTTTGACTCTCTCTCTCTCTCTCTCTCTCACAAGATTTGACCATGGCCGAAACCCATGTATTACCACCACCATCTTGCACTCTCTTTTCGAATTAGTGACATGGAGACAGTTGGCTAAGGATTTTCGAGCTTTGCCTTACCACCATTGATGTTGTTCCTTGTTGAGGGCTCCAATTGGGTGCTATCGTATCTAGCTTTTGGTGTTCCTAAGTCATGGACAAGAAAGTTTGTATTTGTGTATCTATTTGGGTTTGGATTTGTGTGCTAAACATCAAGGGAACGCTTAACCAAGTCCCAAGAGGTCCTTTACCACCACAAGTGACAAATCAAAGCAGCAACTCCACCACTAGTGGCCACCGGTCTTTCTCCTCTTTCTCTATTCTATTTTCTTTGCTTTCTTTTTTTTTTTTTCTTTTGGCTTAGTTTTTTGTTGGTCAGGGTCTTGCTAGATTTAGGGATTGGATTTTCTTATGGTGATAAAAATTTGGTGATTTTTATTTGGGTTTGAAGTTGGGGTTTGAGTATGGTCACTCATGGATTTGTAGGTATTTTCTGATTTGTAATTTGTCTCAAAATGGGTCTAATATGGTGTTTTTGTTGGTGTATGTATGATTATGAATTTGTGTGTATGCTTTGTAATTTGAGATTTTTGGGGGTTTTGGGTTTGATATGGCTGTGTATATGTGTGTTTTATGGCATGGTGCAATCATGCATTATGATGTGTGCTCAAAATGCATGCTTTTATTAGTGTAATTACAGTAAATAGAACTTTACGATTTATTTACTCTAAGATCTTGGCATGAACTCATTTAGTAGAGAAGAGAGAGTATGCAAGAGGAGAGAGGTTAAGAGTAATCAACGGGGCTAGGGGCATTTTAGGGACCAAAATTGTGTTTAGACTTTAGAGACTTAAGTTGGTCACTTTTGAAAAGTCCTGAACCTGGTTGACATTAGCCTAACTCTCAAAATTGTTTATTGAAATTTACCCAAAAAATAAGAATAATCAAATTTGAAGGAAAGTTTAAGATGAGTAATAATCGAATTTATTTTACCTTGCAAAGCAACATAAAGGTGAGTAATAATAGGAAATTAACCGAATCCTAATAACGATTCCCATAAATTAGAAAATGAGTTATCACAACATATGTCAACAAAGTCACTAAGGGGCTATTTGGATTTGTTATTCCCATAACTCTATTTTCATAACTCATAACTTAAAAATGGTGGAACCCATAGCTAAGAAGGCTGTTTGGATTTTGTTTCTAGTTTTTGTTTTCCATCACTCATAACTCTGATTTTTGAGTTATAAGTTATGGAAACTAAAAACACAGTTTAGGTGTTTTAGTTTCTATAACTCTATTTTGAATAGCATTTTCATAATTAAAATTACACATTGGGTCCCACGGTTAGACTTTTGCTTTCTCCAACACACTTTATCTTCTTTTCTTTCCTGACCACGTTGGTTTCTGGGTTTGATTCATTCTTTTTTCTTTTTGCTTTTTTTTTTTCCATTCCTTTTCACTGGGTTTCTGGGCTTGGGTTCTCTCTTTTCTTCTTTTCTTTACTTTTCACTAGGTTTCCATTCCTTTTTTTTCTTCTTAAGGTCGTCAAGGTTGTCGCTGCTATTGATGTTGATGTACTGTTGTGGCTATGGTGGGTTGTAGCGGCAGCTGCGGCGATGACCCCCCATTGCCACGATTGGAGGTGAATCTTATTTATTCCACTTCAAGTGCCATGATTTCTTGGGTTCTCCATTGCTAAGAATTGTAGGTGGGTTCTCCATCGCCACGATTGGGTTGTGAAATTTCTTTGTATTTTTGAGCTTCAGCTTTGTGAATTGTAGGTGGGTTTGTATTCTGTAATTATTGAGTTGTTATGGATGAGTGAATATGGGAATATATGAATTATGAGGTTGTCGCCACTGTTGATGTTGCTATTGTGGATGTGCTGGGTTGTAGCGGCGGCTTGCGACGGTGGTTTTTTTTTTGGGGTTTTTGGAAAAGAAAAATACTAGACTTGATTAAAATATGTGTTAACCTGGATGAAGAGAAAAGCAGGGAAAAACAGGGGAAAACGAAGAGAAAAGCTGAGAAAAATGAAGGGAAGAGGCAGGGAAAAAAAAACGAGACAGAAAATTCATCTGACATTGGTTCAATGTGTGGGTCCCAATTTTTTTGGTTGAAAACATAACTGAGTGATAGTGCCAAACGAGTGTGATATAGGAAATTGTGGTCTTTTAAGTGATGAATAATAAGTGATGAGTGACGAAAATTGAGTGAGCAGTGATGAGTGATGACAAAAAAAAAAATCAAATAGGCCCTAATATTTCAACACCGTAAACATTATAACTCCTTTTTTAAAAAGAAAAAGTAAACATTATAACTCAATATAACATTATAAGGAAACAATGCTATATGGAATAAAAAGGATATTACATTGTGATTCACCAAGAAGTCAAACTTTTTTTTTTTAAAAAAAGTCCAACTTCAAAAATTCAATTATATAATTAAACAAAGTATCATACCCCAAAAAAAAACTTATTAATAAAAAGGTAATTGGGTCATGTAAAATTAGTATAGATATATATATATATATATATTATGTTTAACTTGTAAATAAATTACATAATAAAAAGAAACAAATTGTATTTTGTTTATACGGAAACGCCAAAATTTGAAAGCAGGCACCAGGAATACAAGTTTTTAACATGTTCTAACGAAAAAAAGTTTATAACATGTACTAATATTCCAGGGGTACACTAAATCAAAATCTATATTTTGAGAGCTTTGCCTTCACATCAGCAACAGTTGCTGTCGCCATGAGTAATCTCAATCCAGCCATTACCTTCGTTATGGCAATTTCTGTCAGGTACTAATAATCCACATTTCTTACATATATGTGTTTTCATACAGCTACTAATCCACAGGCACTTCTTTTTCTCTCTATCAAATATATATAGAATTTATGTTATTGATAAACCAACACTTGGGCTTAAGTCTCTGACTACGATAATGAATCCCAATAAATTAGATCTCAGGTTGGAAAAGCTTGCGCCAAGAACATTGGTTGGGAAGCTGAAAATGGCGGGGACAATGGTAGGGATAGGTGGGGCAATGCTATTCACTTTATACAGAGGTGTGGAAATTGACTTGTGGGCAACGCACGTTGACCTTTTTACATCATGATCATCATCAACACTTGGCACCATCATACCAGCAGAGCTCTAGTCGTCAAGTAATTGGCACCCTATTGTGTTTAACCAGTAGTTTATCCTATGCAATGTGGTTGATAATCCAGGTCAAATAATTTTTTATTATTAAGTTTCCTCTTTTTAGTAATTTTTTTTATTCAGTTTTAATTATTCTATTGCTATTATTTTTAAATACAGGCAAAAATGATTGAAAGCTATACATGCCTTTATTCTAGCACAACTCTCATATGTCCAATGAGTTTCATGCAGTCTATTATTTTTGCCTTATGCACTGAAAGAGATTGGAGTCAGTGGAAGTTGGGCTGGTGGAGTTAATTAAAAAAAAAATCACTTGTGAAGCAAAAAGATTTTGATGTCGTACCTTTATTGGAAATGTATATTAGAGTTAGTCCTTTATAAGAATATTATGTATGGAATTGTAAGCAATTGCCTTTTAGTAAAATTGAAGTTAGGTATTAAAAATAAGGTAAAAAATATCTTTTTAGTCCCTACATTTTAGGGCTACTGTTAATTTGGGACCCGTTTGGATAGAACTTATTACTAAAAACTGAAAACACTGTAACAAAATAATTTTTAAATGTGTAAATAGTGCCGTGAGACCTATTTTTAATAAAAAAAGTTGCTGAAAGGTAAAGTTTGTGGGTCCCGTGAGCAGTGCAAAGTCAACAACTGTGGCTTGAAAAAAAAAAAAAAAAAAAAAAAAAAAAAAAAAAAAAAAAAACTCAAACATGAAACTCAGCAACGCAAAACACAAAATGTCGGATCCAAACAGTCACTTGGACATACATTTTTATAATTGTCAATTTGATCCCTATTATTTTTAACTTATAATCAATTTAGCCCATAGTCAACTCACTAATGAAAATTGATTACAAATTGAAAATAACAAATTAACTGCTACCAAAATATAGATACAAAATTAATAATGATTCTAGAAATTTTTTTTAAAAAAAAAATGCCTAAAAAGATTAGTAATAGTAGGTGGTTGAATAAGGGGGATTGGAATTCATAAATCTGCAACCCAACAACAAAACATTAGTTACAATTGCAAGAAAGGCTGCTTAAGAGAGGAGGGAGGTTGGATTGTGGTGTACGGCATAGGAGCTTTTCTTTCAATATTGGAATTTTTATCAATGAGGTTTCAGAACTTTGGTGTGTATTTCAATTTTCAAGGCATGAATTTGAGGCTTTTTAAGTTCTAAAAGTTCCAGTACATCTTTTAAATAATGGTTGATATGGTAATCTACATCCTACTATGGAATAATGGTAAGGGGAATTTGTTATGCCTACTATTACAACATTCCTAGAGATGAAAGCAATTTTATGCTGACTGCTGATGAACATAATGCCAATCTCGTGATTACAACTCTGCTCTGGCAAATTAGACTGCTTTATTTTATTTTTTATTTTCTTTATTGTGTCGTGTGATATATAATGATATTGAGAAATGATATTTTAGTTGTTGATGTTTATTCGGGCTTCTAAAATGAGTGTTTTAGTTCCATATAAATTGCCATAATTTTTGTCACAATTATCTTACATGTCAAACTATAACTGACTGCATGTCACTTCTACGTAGATTTATAACTTTTTCTCTATCATTCACAGTGAGACTTTTTCTCTATTATTCACAGTCTGTCACGTGACAGGCTGTGCCATTTTATATGGTTTAGAATTTTTCTTTTAATATATATATAGTCCATGTAGCATCCAGTGCGCTGGAGGTGGATAAAATACCTCATCACGTATTAAAAATTACATTGCCAATCATTTTCGATGCATTTAATATTTTTTTCAATAGATGTAATGACAAGCACGTTGAGCAAACCGCCAATGGAAATAAAATACGATAAATGTTGCGCCTACAACCATTTTCACTACAAGTCATAAGTGTTACTTGTTCTAATTTGATCTCATCACCTATAATTACATTATTTTCCCACCTATAATAACCAATAACATCTGTCACTTGAAATTTATTTTAAAATTATTGTAAAAATATTGTAGACATAACATTTTCCCTAAAATATTGACGTATACAATCAAGAACCTTATATAAGTAAAGCTTTGCCACCCAAAGAAAAATAATGGAATGTAATGAAATGGTGACGCCATCCACACTTTCATATTAACCATGCCTGATTGCCTAGGTGAACGGTTTCAGATCAAAGGTGTGTGCAAATTGAAATGTTCCAATATATAAAATTTCTATAGCTTCTATATTGATTAAGGAGGCCCATTAGCATCAATAGTCAAAACTAAAATGGCAATTGTAAATGAACCAACTTCAGAGCCTAAACATGCTTTGAATGTCCATACCCTGCATATTTTAGCTCTAACAGAGCAATAGAGCATTTCTATGATCATGATTCATAAAGCCTGCACCATTATTTTTATCATGAAATCTAAAAGATGTATTTTTCTGTTGTTTTTTTACACAAGGATGCAGATTTTTCTTTTAACGTAGACTCCGCTCTAAGTATCAACTACCGTCCTCTTACCATTTTTTTTATAGGTAGACATTTTATGCATTTTATTTAAATATACAGCAACAGACATACTACTTTTTTTTTATTTTCTTTTAACAAAGTATAGAAATTGTATTAATAATGATAAAGGGAAAGAGACAAGTAAACAGGGGCTGCACAAAACCTCTTCCTAGATTTTACAAACATTCCAAACTTCCAAAATTGAGAAATCCAAAAGTTTTGGCCTTTTTTTCCAATCATGGAAAAGTAACATACCTTAGCAGCCAACTATTTATATAAATATAAATCATATAAAAATTTCTCACATGAAACACATTATCTCAAAGTAGAAATTTTGGTAACATCTGTCAACATAACCCCCAAACTTATTCACTGTAAGCCTATTTCAAATTAACGAACCCAAGTCTGTTAAATGGCAACATTGTTTCTTAATGTAAACTGATTTTGTTCATAAAAGAGGTTCCATGACCTCTTTTTTGCCATCTCCCATGGCAACTTCTTTTTTTTTTTTTGCTGTTGTCTTTGGCAAGCTGCCATAGCCACCACCATTAAAAGGACTGATTGTCAACTGAAACAATTTCCTTTTATTGCATTACATATTATCCAGAGAAGTTCTGTCATGTTAGTGAGAAGCAATTTCAGATTTCAGACAATACTCAAATATAAGTAGATTGCAACAGGTGTATTACAAAAATGACTGGTTAGAAGCTTAACATGCATTCTCAAAATGGAATTTGAGTTGCCAACAGATGTGATAAAAAAGAAACTGTAACAAGTTCTAAAGCACCACCATATAGCAAAAAGATCTTATACAAATACTATGTTCTATACAGAAAGTATAGAGATAAATACAAGATAGCTACCTGTTTAACCATTTATTGCTGCTGAACACCTCAAGTCATTCTTACTCCTTGCAAACGGCAGGCAATATATGAAAAACTCGTAAATGTTTACATTTGATTCTCACCGGTAATTAACCAATCTCAGTTACTCCAGACTGTTTGTTTTACCCAAGAATTCGAGACCCTCATTCCGGCATTTCATAATCCTATGAAACACGTCCCTCACTTGGCGCTCCAACGGATCCAATCCATTTTTAAAAGCTTCACAAATTAGTGCCAATTCCTGCACCCCCTGCTCAACTTCCATTTTCTGTTCCTCTGCCAACGGAAACTGAACTGCTTCTACCAAGTCAGTCATGTGGCGTGCACATCTCTCAACCTGATAAATCTCCTTCAACAACCCATTAGAGTTCCGGCGCTCTCGCTTCTTAGATTCCTCTATGATGCGCTCATAAAGCAAGTGCAGTGGAGTGCCCCAAGAGAATTGCCGTGGGAATGAAAAATGAATATTGAGACTCCGATCTTGACATGGAATTGCAGCAACAAGAACCCACAAAACGAACATAAGAACAGAGCTCATGGTAAAAACAGGGACTACAAGCCCACTAGTAGCCACAATCTCATTCCCACGAGGCGGGATCAAGTTGTTTGCAATTGACTGCAGTTGCTTAGCTGCAGACCAAGTACGAGACACACTCCATGAATGAGAACGAGAATGCCCCCCTGAGGACTGATGATGATGCTTAGTGTTATGACGCCCAAAGGACCTGTTCCTCTGTGAAAACACTGACCCAGAGTCTTTCTCATCAAGCATTGTAAGTGCCAGATCCATCAAAGCCTTTCTTGCTCGACGAAACTGGCCTTCACCCAATGCCCTCTGGCCAGATTCCAAAGAGCACAAAATAATCTCCAAATGCTTCTGCCACAGTCGAATCTTCTCAATCCCATCACGAGTAGCATTACAGATATCAAGTGCCTTGACACTCCTTTCAAAGAATTCAGCAACCGATCGGTCCAAAGGTGGTTTAGAGACTGATGCTTTGTTCCTCAGTAGAATAACCCTGAATTCCTCCTGGCAGCTAACAAAGACATCCAAAAGCTTCCTAATCCACACGATTGAGAGCAACTCATCAGCACTAACAGCTGACAAGCCATGGAAACGGTCTGTAACCTGTTTTTGGAACAATTCAAGCTCAATTTCCAGGGCACTAGACTCATGATTAACATCAATGGAATTAACCTGTTCTCGCCTTAGACTCCAAATTGAACGGCCAAATGGTGCCGAAGGCGATGAAGAACCTTGATTATCAGTAGAGGGCATAGTCACAATATTCAAAAGATACCAGCCTCAGGATACCCAAGAGCGCACAAACACAAAATCAACAGAACCTCATCTGCAATTCAGCAAATCCCAACAACTCAGTACCAACAAATTCACCAAATCAACAGAACCCTATCTGCAATTCAGCTAAAACCATCAACTCAAAAAAATACAAAAAATTCACAGAATTAAAAGAACCCCATTTGTCATTCAGTTTCATTTATGAATCCACACTCAATATCCACAAAATTTTCAAAACCCACCTAAACAATTTATATAGATTCAATAGCTGAAATGCAGAAAATTTTTACAACCAAAATCCATAAATCTCAAAATAATTAAATAAAAAAAACCCAGATATGCAAACCCAGATCCTAAAATCCCAAAAATCTCAAAACCCAGATATACAAATCCAAAACCCACAATTCCTAACACCCAGATCCACAAAAATTCTCAAAACCCAGATAAAGATTGGAAGCCAACAGTAAAAATAGAGCATTAACAAAAGGAACAAAAGAATATTGTACCTTTATACCTTACTTCATGTCAAAGTATTACGTTTCAGAATAAAACATAGATGTGCAGAGAATCAAGCGCATATAAAGAGCTTTTTAGAAGGAAGAGAAAGAAAAAAGAAAAGTGTAAATACTAAAATACATACAGCAGCAACTTGAACTTATACAGCCAACGTTGGATCTCCAAACCCAAGCGAAGGACCTGAGCCCCTCGACTTGGTCGAACCCTGAGTCAAATGACCAGAAATGTTGGAATTAATCAAAACCCAAAAATAAATCAAAATATGAAATAAAAAATAATAATAATAATAAAACGCGTGCATTGACTTTTTGCCCTCTAAAATGCTGATATTTGCAATATTTTTAATATACCTTTGAATTCTTTTTAGTTCCTTATGTAGATCACACGTGTTATTTCATTTATACCCCTAACTTGCTGCTTGCCTTTATTTAACAAAACCTTTTTTTAGTGGTCCCTCACCCTAACACTCTCCCTCCCCCCATTTTAAGATTCTTTATTTAATATTTGATTCTACAATTTGCACTTAATTTTGCAAGAATTCAATGTATCCTAAAGAGTGAAAGAGGTCACAAAAAGAAATGGCATGATCAGTTAGTCCATCACATGGAGTTCTCGTCTTGTCTTTCTAAAAAAACTAATTTTTTAGGTAATGTATAGTTTTAAAAAATCGGAACTGTCAAAGAACCAAAATAGAAATCGGTTTCTAATTTTTTCTACTGGCTAGTTTTTTCAGTTTTCACCGATTATTTACGAGTTTTCACCAGACTGGTTCTATATACGATTCATAGTTTTAAAAACCGGACCAGTCGATTTGAACGGTTGAATCAAGAACTGGCCACTAGCCTAGTCTTGAAAAAACACTAAAAACCGGTCAAAATAGGTCAAAAACGAATAAAACTAAGAACTGGAGGCAAATCAAGTTTTACCCCAGTCCATTTTTTAAAACCATGATATGATTCTTGATTCAACCGGTTGAACCAGCTGATCCGATCCATTTTTTTAAACTGTTCATATATGGTCCTATAGCCTAAAGTTGTCAATTTTGTTCCAATGGCTATTCCAATCAATGCATTGAAACGACATATTTCTGAACCCATTTATTTCAACGTACCATTTCAAGGTTATAATTTATAATTAAATTTAATATACACACGCATATTATGCCGCACAAAATAAATAAACCTTTTATTTTACAACTTTGTATAAACTCTAGCTCTAACTCAATTACTCAAATGCAAATTCAACACAAAAACCTCAGCAATCGACGCATAATAACTCAAGGTTTAAACCCAAAACCCCAAATATCCCAACACCATACACACACAGATAAATAGTGAAATACCAAACCTTAACAAAACCATTTCAAGGTCCAAAAAAAAAAACAAATCAAACCTAAACATAAACATAAATCAATAGCACATTAATCAACCTTCAAATCTTATTAGATTTAGTAGAAACTAGATTATGGAATTTACCTCCTAAAATCACAAGAAACCAACTCGTGATAAAGAGAATCAAATATGGAACTTCTCACAATAGCGAAATGGGTCTTCCTCAAGATGACAATCAAGGGCAAGCAACAATGGGTCTTCCTCACAAGGCTTTGTTAGAGAGAGAGAGAGTGAGAAAAAGAGTGTGAGATTGGATTTGAAAATGGGAAAAAGAAAGGCGGAATTTAAAAGAAGTAAATGGAAGGAAAAATGCCTTGGAATGCGTAATAAAATTTCTCAAAATTGACTAGAATGGATGGAACTGACCAAAATGGTCTGAAATTTAGGCTGAGGTGAAAGGTGGTGTTTTCTTTTAGTACAATAAATTTCAATTGTTTTGTCTTAAATGAAATGTATCCAATAACTTTACTTATATTTCATTGTTGTATCTTACACACTTACACTGATAACAAGTACGTTACATTTTTTGAGTGAAATCATGAATTAACCTCACAATTTCACTATAAAATAATGGGTTCACCCCAATATTATGTCTACCATTATACTACAAATCCTCCACAAATCAATTATCCACAGCCCTAAAACCATTGTAGCCTCATCAATAGTTCCCAAAACCACAATGCTACCGATGGTCAAACACATACCCAAAACAACCACACAAGCCAATCAATTTTAAATCAATAAAATTTCAAAGAAAAAGTAAAAGAAAAATGGGTTAAACAAAGGGATCTGCTTAGCCTTAGTAAACCAAAAGAGAAGAAAGATTATAGGGAGGCATTCAATATTGGGAGCAATCAAACTAGGAGTACCTTGGTGGAACTAATTAGACGTTAACGTTGATGAGATTCTCGAGCTCAATCTCGTTCATGTTTGATTGGGAGATCCAGGGGGCCTATAGAAGTGGCATGTGTCATGTTTTTGTTTTCAAGTGTTTTTCTTTTTTCTTTTTCTTTTTTTGGATAATTGGATAGTTATAGCAATAGGAAAGAATGATTAGAATCTTGGGTCCCTAATAAATTAAAGCAAATTACGTCATTACTTGGTTAAAAATAATTGACACATTTGGGAAATTGGGAATATTGACACTTCTGTGGGCGTATATTGCAACACTTATTTCACATTAGGAGTTAATCATCTTATTTGACACATGGAAAATTGGGAATATTGCAAAATAGGTGATTATTAGGAATAGTGAAGTATGATCTCAATAAAATAAATTTAGAAGGAAAAAGAAAAAGGAAAATAATATCCAAGATTCCTTTCAAGCATCAAATTAATTACACTCCTATATTAGTACATCCTCTTCCTATCATCAACCAACCATCATTATTGAATTGTCACGAAATCAACAACATCACACCATTGCATGTCTATGCAACTACCTCTTCATCTACTACCCCATCCTCACTATGACCACCAATTCTGCTGATGTTTTAGGGTACATAGGCACACGATTATAAATTCATGTCTCTACATTACAGGGAGGAAAGGGAAGAAAAGGAAAGCAAATATTTTACCTTTGTTCCTACTTTCGAACAATAGCTTAAAAATACAAGTCGAGGGGCTACATTCCTCGGGAAGAATTTAAATAGTGTCAAGTAGGCACCGAAAGTAACCAGATGAATCAAAATCATATGCAGTTGAAATTCATAATTGATTGAGCATGAAACAAAAGAAGGTACTAAAATTTTTAGTTCACAATGCTGTAAGCCCAGTTATCAGAATAGCACCATAATTGCAAATGCGTTTTACAACAGAATAACATTAACAATTTCCTACCTAATGACAGCAAAAGGAAAAGATACAAAGAACCACCAAGAGAATAGGAGAAAAAAGATTGTCATTTCACTTCTCTGCTTTTTTATCCTTACCACCCTTCAGTTTTTTGCTTCTTTTTTTTTAATTATTATTCACAAGCCAATTTGGTGTCAAAGCTGCTCAAGCAAATTGCAAAAGCCTGAAATGCAGATAAAGGATAACGATAATCCATGGTGAACATATCTTTACCAACTTTACCAAACTGTAGAATTATCTTATCATGCTCTTGTGGGGCAGGCTGAGATGGTGTTGGCGCACCAGCAGCTGGCTGTGTAGCAGCAATCAGCTGAAAGTTTTTAACAGATGCTACTGTTACCCGCCCGCGGAAGTTCAAGCACCAACACTGTAATTGTTCATGCCATCTAGGGGGCTTATTTTTCAGAACCAAGGGTCTAAGTTTGCCGTCCTCATCATCATCATGGGGTCCACCAATTTCAGAAAATCGTGCGCTGCTAAAATCAACAGAGTGATCAAGGGACTTTGAGAAGGAGATGCTACGGAATGAGTCCTCAAGAGGGCGAGGAAGAAGCTCCGGCTGGCCAGGGACGCTGCCCCCTGCATCAAGTGCTGAGGCTGGGATAGAATGCATCATGCAGTGCATCCTTCGTGGACCCCGCGTGCCTAACACATTTAGTTCATATGTTACCTGGGCAATGTTGTAGCTGCCTGTTGGAACTTTTGGGGAAACTTTTTTGGAATAAAATCTGCGGCTTGAGCGCCCTGGAGGGGGGATGTGGGCAGAAGTGCATGGAGGCTGCGTATCATATATTATAAATTTTGTGCCAAGAAAGTTTGATCTGGAACATGAAGCCAAGTACTCGTGTTTTAGTAAATTAAAATTTGAAAGAAAAAGGGAAAAAAATGCTTAAAAAAAACCAATAAAAGTTTCTAGCAATTATCCAACCCCTTTTTTCCTAGCTGGAATAACATAGAGAACATAATGGCAACCATTTTAAAGATATAACATAAGGATCCTCAATTGAGGATAAGCGCGCAGGCACTAGGAGGAACAGACACATGGGAGAAGGTCCCCAGAAAAAATATAATAATAATTGCGGGTTTGAATCCCACTTATTGTGTAACATGATAAGGTAGTAAGCTCAACTGTCCAGCATGTCATAAAGACTCCTACCACTTATAAGAGGCACTCCCTGGTGATCTTTATAGTGGATCCTCCCATGAAGAGGGAATTACAGATATTCAATTTGAATGCCTCCTTTAAGCAAACCATGTCATTTCTCCAAAAAGGCTGGATGACATTTGCATTCTGAAGTAATTAGTCTTTTTTCCACTAAGAGTATTTTAGCATTTTACTCCTTACTTTCCATTAACATTCCTCTAAATGGAAGAACATCAACAGCATCCTAAACTAGAAAATCTTCTTTGAAGAGTAAAATAGAAGGTTCTTCTAGAATGAATATTATTCTAAACGCTGGTCCCAAAAGTATGGAAAAGAACAATGTTAGTGAGACTACGCTGTTTGTATGTCTATGTAACCAGTATGGTGGATACCAAGGGAGCTTTATCCATAATAAATTAAAACGGTTGTACCCAAAGCACAAGGCCCCCCCTTGTGTAAGGTCTAGAAGAGGTGGTTTGTCAGTCTACAGCCTCATCCCCAATTATGGAGAGGCTGATTCCTAGACTCAAACCCTAGACACATTGCCTGGACAAGGGTGCTTGCAATCACACCAATGCCCAAACTCTATATAGAATAAGCCAAATGTATCAAAAATTTGCAGGAACATAATTTTGAATTTATGATATACATCCTACATTTTTTAGATAGTCCAGAATAAGTTTTTTTTTTTTTTTTTTTTTTTTTTTGAGAATCAGAATTAAGTATGGAATACACCTATTAGTATAGGAATAGAATCCAGTTAACATAAAACTTCGTTTGTGTTTTAAGCATGGAGTGAATGTAACCTGTCAATATACTAATCAAATTACTAAAATTTATTGAGTGGCATAACGTTAAAAAAGAGTTACACCACTAAATAGCTTTTAATTTAATGAGTATAAAAACCGGGAAAAAAAAAATCTACTTATTAACGTATCCTCACCAAATCTATCCTCTATTTTATAAAACGACATATTAATGACTTGTAACACCCATATGGATGTTTCTTAGTATATGTTTGGATACTGATGAAAACCAGCGCGTCTGCATTTTGGCTTTTTTTTTTTTTTTGAGAAGCATGTTTCAACTTTCTAGTGGGTGTTGTGCACTGTTCACAGGACCTACAAAAGATCTTACGGCACTATTCACACATTTAAAAATTATTTTACTACAGTTTTCAGTTTTCAGCAAAATAAGTGGTATCCAAACACACCATTTGTGCACATTGTGTATGTTTATGAAGAGAAATGTAAATAGGTTTTGAGCCAACCTCAGCTTCCCAATATAAGTGCTACTTGATCTAGAAATGTTTCCGGCATCCATAGAGATAACATATTCTGTGCATGTGGTTCTTCGAGTCCTCTTTGCCGAAAGAAGAAATTTTCCATTTTCAACCAGCAAAGCTGCAGGAGAAGAGAATAAGTAAATGTCCAGTTTATTCAAGGAAAACAGTATATACAGACTGGTTCAAACCATTCAGGCAGCACAATACATAACAAATAAATAAATAAATAAAGAAATAAAATGGAACAGATTTTCATAAAGAAGCATGATAAAAGGTAAAGTCAAACTCAATCTTCACAAAAATGGTGCGTGAAAACTTGCTGGCCACACCGCCATCACAAGTATTTTATGGACCATTTTTATACCTCACTCAACAGCTACAGCATATTTATACTTATTTTTATCCATTCGCTGATTTAGTTCTCCCTTGCTGACCAAACAGCAATTGACATGGAATTTTGCACTTGAATCAAACTCCAAAATTTCCATATATCTTGAAAATTAAGCTCTTTCATAGCCAAGGCAAGCTGAATCGACATCCTAAATACACCAAAACCCAGGGAATTGGACTATGAAGACCTAAAGAAGTTCTTTATAGCCAACATAAGTATAAATTTGACAACGCTTGGACTATGTCAAATAAAGCATAGCTGAATGGTAGGGCAAGTCCAGCTCCTTTCAGTTGCTTATTTACAATTAAAAAGCCCTCTAATCATAGGGAGGCTGAGAGTGCTCATGAAATGTAATAAATTATAAACATAAACTGTCAGCATAATGTTTTCACAAACTAAATGAAAATGTGTCTTCTATGAGTATTAACATAGATATAAGAAAGGTATGCCAAAAGAACCACCATAACTTGTAGTTACTAACTTATTTGCTCTTAAACATCAAGCACCCTTTAATTCATGAATTTACAAAGCATTGGCCTTCAACAAAGCATATTAGTTTTTTTTCTTCTTTGACTACAACAAGCAACATTAGTGAATTGCACCAGCCAGTGCAATAGTGAACCTTCCACAAGAAACCCAGTATGCATCATTCACATACAATACCAATACATTTTTTATGATCATAATAACTATAATTACAACTCTTTGAAGCAGAAAATTGGTATAAATACTTTTAGATTCATGCATGCATTCCAAAAAGAAATACCATACCAAATTAATGAAAATACTTTAATTTAAAGACATTAAATGCCTTTTTGTTGCTGGATACATAAGTGATCCATGAATAAAATAAAACCATAAACTAAGAAAGTCAAAGAGATTAAAAAGGCAACTTAACAATTTGAAAGGATGCTTACCAGGACTAAGACACAGAAAAAGGTGGTATGTTAAATTAGATTTATCTCTTTTTATGAAGCATTGGATAGCTCCGTCACGTGGGCCTGGCTGAAAATTCAAACAATCAAAAACAGTCAGCGGCACCCTATAGGATGTCCAAATGTTTTAATGAAGACACATTACCAATATAAATGAAACAGATAGAAAATCCTGGTAACTTTAATTCCATTACCAATTTGAGTTAAGATAGAAAACTACTGATAAACGAATAATAGTATGCAATAAGACAAATGACGCAACAGAACCAACCTGCTTCAGGGACACAGGGAAGGTAAGCTTCCCGCAGAACTCAGGACTCTTCACAATATCTTTGCACATCGTCCTCCAAGAACGGCAAACAGCTGCACATGCAACAACATGCTTACGAGCAGGCCACATACTCTCACTTTCTTCCAGCCTCCTAATTACATCATATAGTAGCTCAGGAGGTAGGCTAGCCCATCGACTGTTCTGTATTATGATAGGCTGCTCTTGCAAATCATGTAATGAACCATGAGATTTGCCTCTGTGATGACCAGTTAGCCTAACTTCAAAACCCCGTCTCGATAAGCTCCCAAAACCATCCCTCACGTCACGAACTATGCTACGGAACGACATTCTACGGGTGGATCACACTACCAGTAAAATCAAATATCTCACGCAAAACTTTCTGATAAATTATATTCCACTTATTAAGTACATACGGCTGCCCATAAACAATAAGTGCATCAGTTCCAGCCAAAAATCTCATCAGCAAAAGAAAAGATAGCAAGAAAATAGAATAGGCAACAAAAGTGAAAAGAAAAAGAAAAAGGCAGCTTCACATGGACAACAAAGTATTCCAAATCGCCAAACCTTATTTGTTAACAACTTTTATAGGTTCTTAACTTCATGCTTTACCAAAAAGCTATAAGTCAGTTTCACTAAGCCAAGTAACATTCTATCTTAAGAGCTCATCAAAAACTATTAACTTGCTTTCTAAAGATATAATAATACAAATTATACAGTGAAATACTTTCTGCAGTAAAGCATACAATCCCTCTAAAGAAAAGGAAAATCTAAACAGAGACATAAAGGTGGCTGCGTTTCAGGAAAATCGTTCATGGAAAACCATTAGGACAAGCCAATCCCAAATCTAGAAAAAGAAACAAAAGTAATTTCCTTTACTTTTTTAAATTAATTATGTTACAAAGCCATACCCAAAAAAAAAAAAAACCCCCCAGATGAAAGAAAAAAATTTTATCTATATAACGAAGTGAGAATTTATACCTGCTGATCATATAACAAAGCCTTTTCAATTTAACCCAGTTTCCGCTAGATAAACACAAATTCACTAATTCCATTCCAAAAATAAAATAAAAAGTTCCCCCATCTCACTTCAACAAATTCCAAAATAAAATACTTGCCTTGTGCATCTACATATACCAAAAGTAAAAAAAGTGTGAGAACACAAACCTGGTAAGGAAGCTAAGACCGATCAAAGCAGGGCTCAATAACTTAGTCAAAACCCATCAAAGATCTGCAAAGCACAACAACATGTAAATTTAAAAACAAAAAAAAACCCAGAAATTTTCTCATAAAGAAAAGACTACTAGAAGAAGTTAAAGAACCAAGATTTTCTCTGGACTTTTTTTGAAAAAAAAAAAAAACCCAGTGGAAGAAATGAACGTAAAAAAAGAAAACCAAAAAGGTAGATTTGAAGGGGGGTGGAAGAAAAAGAGAGATCTATACCTCAATGACATGTACCTCAACAAAGACACAAATCTTAAACTAAAATCACAAACTCTTTTTGGTGTTTTTTTTTTTTAATTTTTATCTTCACTTCTATAGTTCTATCAGATAATAGAAGGTACCAACAACAACAACAACAACCAAAGCAGAAGGAGAAAAGTTTGTCAAAGTCAGAATTGTAACAACAACCCTTTTTTCTTCAGACCACTGTACCTCTCTTTAGGTCTCTCTCTCTCTCTCTCTCACATCCGGACTCCAAGTCTACATTAAATTTAGTTCACGGAAGCAGCAGAGAAAAAGCTACTAGTAAATTTAATAGTGTATTTTTTTTTAGTTTATTTTTATGTTTAGGTAGTGATGTATATATTGGTATGAAATATTAATAATCTTTCCCAAAGTGCCAAGTGTGTTACAACTTTTTCTTTTTTCTTTTTTTGGTGGTGTTGTTTTATGAGTAGGTTGTGCTATAAACTTACCAAAAGATTTATTAGACCAAAAGGGCTTTGACCTTTTCCCATATCTTTCAATACAATGACGGAAGTTGCAGCGTAACAGTTGAATTGTAACTTGTAGTAAGATATTCAGGAAGAAGAGATATATAAAAATGAGTTGTCACTCACTTGTAAGATTGTGGAATATACTTTTGCTTTATAGAGTCTAGACTGTACTGGGTTTTATTCCTCTACGCTAGCTCCTCCTAATTCTGGATACGTACTTAAGATTTTTCCACTTTAGACTGCCCAAATTCCACCCTTCTCCTTTTCTTCTTCTTTTTCCTTTTCCTTTTTCTTTTTCTTTTTCTTTTAACTATTCTCGTTATACACACTTCGCAGATACGAGGTTTGAACTTATCTATTATTTGTGAGGTTACATTGAAATGAATTTTTAAAAAATTAAAATTTAAGATTTTTTTTTAGTATCAAAATTTAAGATTTGAAATGAAATAAACTACTAGATTTAGTGTGTGCTAGTTTTTAAGGGAAAAAATGTATCAAACTTGTGTGAGATATATTTAAATAAAGAGTACTAATTTTTAGGAAAAAATTTTCTCTAATAATTTTTTTATTTTTGTACAATTTTAACCCCATTTTTTATTTTTTAAGAATAAGAATTATCTAATTAGATTAAGGGTATTTTTGATATTTTTTGAAGACATAACTAACTTTTTAAATCCTCTTAATATATAGAGATAAGATTGTGTTTTTGTTTATTTTCTCAACAACAAAAAAAAAGTTGTGTTCTTGTTTTGACATAAAATGTTTTAAAATACTACTGTATTTTCGGGTATTTTACCCAACTGAAAATGTTGGTCAGAAAAAGAAATTATTTGACCAATAAAATGAGATTTAGGAGAAGTATATACTATATAGTATTAGGATTCTTTGGTGCTTATTTTGTTTTGTTTTGTTTTTTTTTTTGGAAGACAAGCTACATAGTACAATGAGGAAAGCAATCTGAAAGCCTCCCCCAAATGAGTGGGTTATTAAGTTGAATTTTGATGCTACTATAAGAGAAGATAAAACTTCTCTAGCTATAGTTGGCAGAGATGATAAAGATTAATTTTTGCTTGGTTGAACAAATTCGATTTGGTAGTCCTCCGGTGGGTGAAGCAAAGGCAACACTTTTTTCCATCAAGAAAGTCATTGATAAAGGATTTTCTAAAATTGTTGTGGAATGGGATTCTTGGAATGTGATAGATCTATTGAGAAATGCAGAATGAAGCCTCATTGGAGTATTGTAGAAGTGTTTACAAATATTTTGGATCTTGTTAAGTATTTTGATACGTTTTCTTTTTCTTTTATGTATAAAGAGGATCTTGTTAAATATTTTTAGCCCTGTGAGCTGCTTTTGTAAATTGGGTAGGGCCAATACCCATTTCTAGTGTCTCTCTACTAGTTGTTTGAGCTGTGGAAAGAGAGATAGTTTCAAGCCCTCCTCTCTTTTGTACTCTAATGACTATCATTAAAGTATTTATTGAGCAAAAAAAAAAATGTCAATAATGAAAAAGAAATTATTGACATTTAACGAACAAAAATAATAATAACAAAAACACACTCTCTCTCTCTCTCTCTCTCTCTCTCTCTCTCAAGTGCAAGCAACTCCTAAAATCATCTATGATTCTTTTGCCTCTCCAAGTTTTAAACATTGATGCTTTGCGCAATTGCAACGCAAAGCCAAAGTTGTAAAATAGGGTCGCAATGGTCATCATTATGTCAATGTGAGGACTTATGATATTGTGGTATACAAGTCCCTTGGCCTATATTTATTTTATGAGAGGTGCTACGTCTACAACATTTTTACAACATTTTCACAACAAATCAAAGGTGGTTAGTTGTTATTGGTTTAAATTTGAATTTATTACTGAAATTACTTTTCTACCCCACCATTAACAACCCGTAACAATTTGCCACATAGGATTTATTGTAAAAATATTCTGGACATAACATTTTCCTTATTTTATTATTGTAGACATCCGATTTTACTCCGTCCTAGACCCCAGGGCTCCAGCCCGAATAACAAAGAATCAAATCACTACTAAAATAGTCAGTATTATGTGCGAAATCCAATTAATGGTCCAAAAAGCTCAATTTGTAACCTAAAAAGGACCTAAGTTTTGGCCCAAAATCTAATTTCTAGCTCAATCCGTAAAACAGCCAGATCGACGTACACCAAGAATTGGTGGTGTGTGCACCAATTCTCCGGCATACACCAATCTACGATAGCAAACCTCATTTCACTTAATTTCCATTCTGTTGAGATTTTTGACAATCAAACTAATCAACTAGCTAGCCAAACATCTCACTAAAACCCTACAGTTTAAAAACCTCTATAAATACCCAGACTTTCAACCCTTCAAGAGATTGAAAGAATCATATAGCGAAGTTCTATCAAATTAAATCACTCCAAAATTTACCTTTAAAGTTTCCAAAGAGTGAAAGAGCAGTATTAGTGAGCACTAGATTGAGCTTTTTGATATTCATTTGTTGGAAAGTTAAATCATCGCCATCATCCTTAAATAGAAAACCCACCCCATTTTGTTGTTCTTAGCTTAAACACATGATAGAAAATTATTTCCACACTTTATAACCTCTCTCCACACTTCACTTCACTATAAACCCTTCTAAACAAGTAAAAAAATAAAAAAAAAGCACTCATTGAGGAGACTCATAGCCTTCCAAGCTAGTGACCAACAAGGGAGATTGGCCAACTCATCCTCATGCACAAGTAGTCACATTCTCTCCCTACAATCGCACTCAAGTTTGCCCCCTCTGAACCGAAAGTTTTATGCAACTTGTACTAATTTACGATCATCCTAACTGCTGGGCTTGTATCTTTCTGTTGAATCTATGAACATCTTTTATCGCTAGACTCATTATTTCTCTACCTTCGAATTTGAAGTCGCTTTAACTTTTTGAATGTAAATTACTTCACTATTACTTGCCACTAGACGCGAGTTCCATTGTTGTTCTTTTACTGCTAGACGCGGATTGCTATACCAGTAGTTCATTATTAAAAGCATGCTATTTTATCAGACTTTTACTGCTAGACTCACATAATTGTATTAGCTATAAGAACTATTTTCTTTCATTTTTATCTCACCACTAAATGTACATTATTATTTTAACTTATCTCTGAACATGTGTTCATGCCCAACACGGGCAACAACGAGACTTATGAACCTATAAGCACATCCAAGCATGCATGATAGACGTATAAAATTAAAATGTGATATAAAAAAAAGTTATATTTTTTACCAATCTTTTATTATTTTTCCTTTTTTAGTGATTGAAATGGAAGTATTATTAAACAATACAGTGTTCCATCATTACAATAATAAAGACGGAGGGGAACACTTTGAAAGTTCGAATAGTGTCTAAACAATTAATAATATATAAAAGAAGTGGACATTTTTTTTTAAAAAGAGTTTTTACTTGTAACGTCTATTCCTAGTGAAAGGAGTTTATCATTAAATTAAGACAGCAATCGAGTTTTGATGTAAGCAGAGATTGAACCTCAGATTTCTAATTTAACCATCAAAGACTTTTCCAGTTGAGCTAACTAAAACTCATAACAAAAAAGTAGACTTTGATGGTAGTCATTACCACGGTTGTCAAAATCGCGGTCTAGATCGTAGCATTGCACCATTTTACAATCCCACCGCATCAAAACGAGTAGGAATGTACTAGGATTGTAAAAATAGTAGGATATTAGGTTCATATGGGATCCCACCGATCTACCAAAAACATAAATTTTTGGTTTTTTTTTTTATGGGATAAATTTTTTGTTTTGATGAAGCTTTAAGGGTTTTTATTTTTTTATGTTATGATGGTATGACTTTTTATTTTTTATTTTATAAAATTATGTTAACCTAAGCAAATGTTTTCTAGTTTCTAGTTCACTTGTAATCAAAATGAAGGAACGCTTCATCATTTCTAAATAAAAAATTTGATGTTGACTTTGCTGTCTTTTAAGCTACAATGTTGTTAAATTTGTTTAATCAATATACTAATTTGTTTGATCAATACGCTAATTTGTGTTTTAATATTACTGAAATATTTTTTTTATCTATAATTTTATCAGTTATGCTTATATTTGTATATTGATTAATTGATTTTTTTTTTTAGCATGCTCTTTAATTGTTGCTGAGTGGTATAACTTGAATAGTTGAGTGTGATTTTGTATCTTGATGTCTTTTGCAACTTTAGTATACAAATATATAATGTTTACATAGATGATGATGATGATTAAGAATTTAAGACGGTAGTTATAAGAACTTTAGAATGAGAATAATTAAATGTTCACGTCACCTTAATATTTATCTTGCTTTTGGATTTCATATTGTAGTTAACTAGTTTCCATTTGCTAACTTATTTTGAATTTCAAACTTGGAAAATATTTTCCATGTGTTTTGATAAAATATTTTTCATATGATGCAAATCTAAGTTTTTTTACGGATGAATTTATAATATATGTGATTATTCAACATATAAAGTTATAATCAATGTGTTTTTTGCTTTAATCTGAAAATATGTAGGATCTTACGATTCACAATCCGATCCTACGATCTACGATCCCACCTACTTTCAACGATCCTACGTAAGATCCCGATTTTGACAACCTTGGTCATGACTCATGAGTTGCTTCATGTTGTATTCTTCCATGGTTGAAAAAAAAATGTGTGCACACAAGTTTGCTTATCTTTTATTTTTTGGAAATACATAAAACGTTGAGTTGATTACAGTAAGATCCAACTAATAAGAATGCTAGAAATATGTAAATTATATTATTCACTTATAGAGCCATTTTATCGACAAGATGCAAATATCAAGTTTTTTACAATCTCACCTACCTTTAACGCTCCTACGTAGGATCTCGATTTTGACAACCTTTGTCATGACTCATGAGCTTCTTCATGTTGTATTCTTCCATGGTTGAAAAAAAAAAAAGTCTGCACACAAGTTTGCTTATCTTTTATTTTTTGGTAATATTTAAAAAGTTGAGTTGATTACAGCAAGGTCCAGCTAATAAGAATGCTAGAAATATGTAAATTATATTGTTTCCTTGGAGCCATTTATCTGCTAGATGCAAATATTAGGTTTTCTCCACAGCTTGTTTGCTTTTTGTTAATGCATTAATCGTAATTATCAACAAAATTTAATAATTCATACATGACATCTTCTAGTTTTTATTTTATTACAGTTGATAAGATATATATAGATATATGTATGCACTAATTGGATCGTGAAGTGGATACCTTACCCTCTTATCTTATTATTTTGATGCTCAAATATTGTTTGAGCGGTAGCTTAATAGGATTAAATAATGATTAGATAAGCTTTATGATCACTAAAGCCACGAATAATTTAATCTTTTCTTTTTGTTAAGTAATTTGAAGAAGCAAAAGAATAAAGTATATTCATTAAGCATGACTGCAAACTCACCCTTGAAAAGAAAATAAAAAATATAAAAGAACTCTTCGTTTTGACCAAATTATAGATTCAATAATATGATGGTTCATTAGACAGTTGTGATCTGTAGATTATGGTAAAAAGTGGAGATTCTAGTGTAGGATCTGTTTTCATCTTGGTCAAAATGGAAAGGTTGAACTTCAACCCATTATGGCTTCTTCATCTAATATTGATTCATTAAAAATTCATTTAGAAAATATTGTTTTTTTATTTATTCATGGAGAGAAAATAATAACTAAAATTAACAAATTAACTTTTAATAGTGCAAATAAAGCAAAAGAGTGTGATATATATATATATATATATTCTAAAGTCGGACTCCTCCCTTTCTGGCTTTTGGCCTGTCTTTGACTAGGGGTGTGCAGAAAACCCACCGACCCACCAAATCCGACCCAACCCCCCGGGTTGGGTCGGTTTTTAGGGCTTAGTGGGTTAGGTTGGGTTATAAATTTTTTTTTTGTAGCGGGTCGGGTTGGGTGTGGGTCATAAAATTACAAACCCGCCAAACCCGATCCGACCCACCCATATTTTAATATATATTTAAAATATATTATATATTTAATAAATATTTTTTTAAGTTAAAACCTAGTAATATATAATATAGAATATATTATATAATATAAAATAAAATCCTACAAACATATATAATATAAAATCCTATTACTTTCTTTAATATATATTTAAATATATTATCTAATTAATAATAAAAAATATAGGTTTAATTTAATAATAAAAAAAAAGTCTAATCCATGGGTTCAACCTGACCTAACCCGACCCATGTGGGTTGGGTTGGGTTGGGTTGGACATATGTGATGTGTCGGGTTGGGTCGGATTTTTTTTGACCCACCATGGTGAGTTGGGTCAAAAAATTTCCTCAACCCAACCCGACCCGACCCGACCCATGCACACCCCTATGACTTTGACGATGCCCACACATGCTAGTTGCTTACCTTGCTTGCCCTCGAAGCTTCCTGGAACCAAAGAAGCCCTTCTCTATTTTTTTTTAATATTTTGATCATTTTTTTAATTTTTTTTTTCCCTTAAGCAAAAGCAGAACAAACGGAATGAGTAAATAAATTTTTTTTTTTTAAATCGAGGTAATGGGTGTATAAAACTAAAATATAATATTACATGATACATGTATGTATGTAATACATTACTCACATGCATGCATAACTTAAATAAATGAATCACATACTCATATAAGAGTAATATTACATATGCATATACTTATGACACACGAAATCAATCGTGTAAAATAAAACACTTGTGATATATATATATATATGCTATTAAATTGGATAGATAATTTAATTTTAAAACATTGCTTATCAAACACAAACACTTAGATCTCTCTCTCTCTCTCTCTCTCTCTCTCGTACGCACGCACACACTCGCATGCACGCACTCAGTTAAAATTTTACCTAGTGAAGATATAAAGAATTGGCGGGTTACAAGTTTTGGAAGACTTGCAAAGATAAATCACAGATGCATAGCTTGGAGTGACATCATAGCTTGGAGTGATATCAGTGTGATGTCGCCGATCAATCCTTCTCTGATGCTCAGGTTAGTACTTTAATGTAGAAACTAGTATATATGTTATGGTTTTTCACATGCCTTCACTTTAATGTAGAAAATAGTATATATGAGTTTTTTTTGTTTAAAATTTGCGGTTTTATATGATTTAAACAAGTTGTTAGACTTTTTTTATAACACAAAATTATTGGGATAGTTAATTGAGTCCAATAAAATAACATGTCCATGAGTTTTATTTCCCCCTCTTCTCTTTCTCCTACACAATTTGGACTAATATAATTGGCACTTCACTTTCATATTTGCAATTTTTTTCTATGCTATGGAAAATGTATTAAATGAAAATATTTTTTTTTATTTTGTTATTATTGTTATGAGTCTAAAAAGCTAGAACATCGCTTTCATATTTGCAAATTTCTTTTTCTATGCTATGAATAATGTATTAAAATGAAAATATAATTATTTTTATATTTTATTATTGTTATAAGTGTAAGAAGCAAGAATACCAAGAAAAAATGTAAATAAAAATTTATTAGAATAAAAAAACAAACAAAAAGAGATAGTAAATATTGATGATGATGAAGAAGAAAATGTCAATGAAAACATTGACTAAGATGATTTTTTTTTTTTTTTTTGGAGGGGAAAGACTTAGATGGAGTTGATTAGGTGAGATGATGAAAAAAAATTATTATTTTGATTCATATATCATGTGTTACCACCTATGAGTTTAATCAATTTGAATGTATATGTTATAAACATATGTTAATTTGATTTATTTAGTTAGATTTGTTAAATATTATTACATAAGTAATAATTAAATTGGTAATTAGTTGAATATTTTCTGAATTCATAATGAATTTTTCTTTTATATTTGTATGTTTATAATTTTTTAATAATTTTATTAAATGTTTATGTATTAAACAATACACTATACAATATAATATACAATACAGAAAAATAAAAAATTGATTCATGATACAATTCACGTTTTGACAACTAAGATCTCATGATTCTTGTCATTTCCCCATATTTATGGGTGAATATCTTAAGTTTCCTAATTATGGTTAGGAATGATGTACTCATTATGCACACATATTGCTCGCTTGCATCAAAGATCCCACATTACCAAATGGGGATTGAGTCATCCAAATCTTATAATGTCTTCTTTGATTCCCTTCATCCCTTGTGCATTTTTGCTTTGGACAAGAGGGATGACCTAGCTGATAGACAACTCTTTTTGTGATTATATTATCCTATAAACTTAATATATAAAATATAAACTTCGCTTTCTTAAAAATAAAATAAATATTCAAATCTCCTAAATCTAATTTACCATTTAATAAAGTGGGACTTCATAGCTGATAGTATTAATTATTTTACTTTACAGTTTTTTATTTCTAAAAAATGTTAGAGCTATAAATTTTTTTACAAAATTTTTAACAAACTGTTGATGTGTTCAGTGATTATTGGTTAGTGAAAATGTGATATTAATAATGAAAAAAAAAATCATTAAAATTTGCCACAACATGAATTTATAAAAATATTATTAAATGGTTTTTTTTAGGGAGTTTCAACCTATGATGTCAATTCCTAATGTGTTCAGCAACTATTGGTAAATAAAAATGTGATATTAACAGTAGAAAAAAAATCAATAAAAATTTGCCACAACATGAATTTATAAAGGGAGTTTCAATCTATTACGTCTACTCTTGATGATAGTTTTTTATCATCAGACCAAGACACCAATCAGTTTTTGGTATAGGCAGAGATTGAATCTTAGATCTCTTATGAAACCATCAGAAATTTTTTATCAGTTAAACTAATTAGAATTCTCTATTATTAAATAGTTTGTGAATGTAACATTAATTTTTTTTTTTAAACACAATTTTATTATGCACTTAATTGACAGTTTGACACATATATACAACTTGACTTTCTATAGCTTAGAAAAAGACACGTAGATAGAGTGAGGCTGAGGAGTGAAGGAGTGGTACTTTCCACGCTTTCTTAATGCTTATTATTTAATCAACAACCAACGTGATTTGTTATCCAAATCATAGGGTCCAAATTTATTTATTGACGACTTTTTGGGTGGTGGTGGGGTCCACTCTCTCTGTCCGTCTCTTTTTGTTGTTTGGGTTTGGGGACTGAGAGGCTGAGGTGTTGACTTGTGCCAACCAACGACCCTTGTTGGTGGTCACCGGTCAGATCAGTTCGTAAAAATTATGGCTATGCCCATTCATTCACCCACCAGGGTCTCATCATCAATCAATGCATTTTTCTAAGTTGGTTTTAGAAAAAATCCAAGCTTCACAAAAGTCAGACTTGTCAAAATTAGACACAACCAGGCAATTCAGAGAAAAATACGCAATTCTAACCCAAAATATTTAACCAATAGTAAATACAGGTTGCTTGATTACCCAACTCGTTTTTCTTTTTTCTCAAGTTCAAATGACTCGTGACCCGAATTTTTTTTTTTTTAATTTTATTTAATGGGATATGTAGGGCTAAGTGTAAAAGGTGTGGGAAATTTTATATAGCAAATAATAATTCTCTAAAGTTTTTTTTAATTTATTATTTAATTATCTTATTAAGTAATATAACTTTTCTTTTAGGGTTTGTTCGGTTGGAAGAGTGGAAAAGTTGGAGGATGAAAAATTGTGGGAGGATGGAAAAGTAGGAGGATAAAAAATATTTAGTTTTCCCTCTTGTGTGTCCGGTTAGAGGGGTGGAAAAGTGAGAGGATGGAAAACTCTTTTGTTCGGTTGGAGAGAAAAATGGAAGGATGGAAAATATAATTTATATAAATTGACTATTATACCTTACTACATAATATGTAAAAAAATAAATTTATTTGTACTCATTATATAATATAAAATTTATCACATCATATATATAGATCTATATTATTATTTTTATTATTATAATGTAAAAATTAGATTAGGTCACGTTGAAAAAAAAAAACTTTTGAGGTAAATTTGAAAAAAAAAAAAAAGAGAAGAACGTAACGTTAAGGAAAAAAAAAACAAACAACGTTCAATAATGTTGAAATAAAAAAAAGAAAAAAACAACGTTAAGGTGGGATAGGGGCTTTTTAGTAAAAAGCCCCCATCCCACCACTTTTCTCCCCAAAGTTTTCCTCCCAATTTGGGAGGAAAATTTTTGTGGGCCCGGGAGAAAAATTTCCCTCCCGGTTTTCCATCCTTCCTATTTTTTCTCTCGAAACGAACAGTGAAAAATGCTTATTTTCCTCTCTTAGTTTTCCATCCTCCCTATTTTCACTCCAAACGGATGGGGCCTTAAGGATAAGAATATAGTTTTATTATTATTTTACATGCAACAAGAACATATGCACTTGAAAAAGTTGATAACTTGACATGGTCCATAACATTTATTTTATTTTTGTTCTTTTATAGTAATGATATCAATAGTGAACTTTGAATTGTATAAACTTAAGACTATATATATATATATATATATATATATATTATGTAACTTTTATTTTTGAGTATTGTGAACGCCCTCGGGTGGACTGCCGAGAATTGGGTTTCCCTTGAATTTTTCCACATTTGATGCTTAGCGACCTGTTAAGTGTGTGTATGTGTTACTAGGGTGAAATGCGTGTGAATCTTTTTTCTTATTTTATTTTAAAGAGTTACCACCAACCATTAGTTTTGTTTTAGGTGTGATTGGTTACATATTTATCTAATTTGTTTTAGTTACCTAACTAACTAAAAACCAATTCAGGTGCTCTTAAATTAATTAAGGTAAACCATAGTTTCGAACCGAAAATTCTTAGACTCGAAAGTTCAGTTACAGCCTTATGGGTGAGGAAGGTGTCACATTATGTGTTTAAAAGCAATATATATGCTCAAATTTATTCTCCAAGTTTCATTTTCATGCATAAACACAACAAACTAAAATGGTTAGTGTAGGGTGAGGGGATGAGTTAGCTTGAATGTAATCCATCAATTCAATTGAGGTGAATCATGGATATGTAACAAACCTCATTAAAAATTATTCTATTAAAAGGAAATTAATTGAAAACAAAAGATAGAAAAATGCCATTTATTTGGAAAATTTTTAGGTACTCCCGGAGTATCTAAAATGCGTACTTCTCCCTTTCACATGAATGGTAGGTTAGACTATGAATTTAATTAGTACGACTCACAATTCATGTGAGAGAAAAGAGTACGCATTTATGGTATTTTAGGAGTATACAATAATTTCCCCATTTATTTACACTTGAAAAGAAGAGTATTCTTTTTTTAAAAGAAAACTTCATATGCCTTTTTGGGAAAGGCTTTATTTTAAAGAGAAATGCCAAACCTTTGGGAGAAATGCTTAAAAAAAGTGTTATCTCTTAAATTTTTATGAAGAGTAGTTTTGAGGGGTGAACATAAAGAAAGAGCAATGTTAAGAAAAATGGATTTTTATACACATTAGAAAACCATATTCAAGATTAAAATCAAAACTATTTGAGAAAATGGTTTCCATGGTTTTATTAAAAAAGTGTTTTGGAAGTGAAAATCTATGGTTTTTGTTCATCTTATAAAAAAGAAAAGAAAAAAAAAAAAAAAGACGAAGTTCAAACCTTATATTTTGTAGAAGAGGGTTCTGATATAGGGTTTTGAGGATGACATTGATTGATGGTTTAAAAGATGCCCTGTTGTAATTCCTTTTCTTAAAACATGATTTTCATTATTTTAGGGCTTAAACCGATAATCTTGACACGCTAATCGAGGCAAAAAAAAAAAAAAACACGGTTTCAACATATATTTTGTTATTTTTGACCTTTAGTATTTTTTTTCACTCATTCGTTTATTTTTATTTTTCTGGATGTGAAAATATATGGATATGACCCATAACAAGATCAACCTAACCCACCCACAATGTTTAAAATGATTTTTACCTTGATATGATTGATCCGACCTGTTTGCCAGGTCTCAAGAGCCATCACTAGGAGATAAAAATGTCTCAACTCTCAAGAGCCATCACTAGGAGAATAAAAAAAATCATATGAAATGCATTAAGGGGAAAGGGGCTGAGAACATATAGCAAGTAGCATAAGTAAAACATGGAACTGGGTTTTATTACTGCACAATTGTATGCAGGATTAACTCTAACCAAACCCTTCCCTAATCAGGATTGTCCCTGACCCAAACCCTTCCCTAATAATCCTATTTGAAGTAATGAGACAGATTTATTTTACTTTATGTATTTTTAATTTTCTGGAGCATAATTTTTTAATATGGGCTGTGCTAATAGTCCATTGGGTCTCATTTTAGTTTTATTTAAGTTCGATATTTAGTTAGATTTAGTAGTAAAAGCCTAAGTGTCCAATTCCAAGTCTTATTAGGGTTTTTAGAATTCCAATGTCAATTTGGAATATGTATTAGGCTTCTATTTAAAGGGCTATAATGCTTTCTCTTGAATAATGAAGATTAAAGTTTTCAAATTTTTAGAAGCTATAAAGCTTGTTATTGGTTTGTGTAATGCAACCTGGAGGTGTGATGCTTAGGAAGTCTAGGTGTGATGGCTAGAAAATTATATCTTCTTCAATTTTACTGTTCACTGCACTGGAACAGCAGCCCAAATTCTTATTTTTCTCCTCTGTTTCATCGGCAAACCCTAGTAATCCATGTCCTTTTTGAAAACCCTATAATCCCTATTATCTTCCTGCCTTTTCAGATTTTGTTGTTCCCCCTTGTCCTACGTCACAATGTCTCTAGCTACTTAAAAAGAAGAATGTCCTCTCTGAGATATTTATTAAGCAAGGATCACCTAGGCATAACACAGAAATGCTTACATTTATTTTGGTTTTTTTGTACATTCATGAAATTTAAGTCCTCTTAACTTCTTCAGTTTACTTCAATAACCTGTCTACCTCCCCAGAAAGTCCAGAGGCTTGAACTCGGACCTCAATCTTGATGCCCATTGCAAAGCATGTCGGACCTCAAACCTGATGCCCATTGCATAACTCAACTACTTTAGACTCCCTTGTCCAGTGACTATTGAAGATGAACTCAGCCCCTAGAGGATATGCAACAATTTTTGAGATACTGCAGGAGTCATTTTGGCTGAATCACCTATCATTAGAAATCTCAGGCCAATCACTCCAAAACAAGAGAGAATGTGCGACGAATGACAGAAGAAAGTGGAATAACAAATAAGGCACTTAATGCAGGTTCTATCACAATCAATGAAATAGATCAGCGAAAGACCACATTATGAACCTTGCAAAAATGTCAGACTCTAGGAACTCAATATGAGCAGCACGTCCAATAAAGGAGTTCAAGTTCCTGCCATGCAAAGAGGTATCAAAGTTGACATCACAGCGCATGAACACTCGATGCTCCGATGAAGGACTCCGTATCTGATCCAAGCAATTATTCAGCATCTCCATGAAGACACTACTTTTTTTGGAGTAATCCAATGAAGCTGCTGGGCACATTTCAATTCTGGCTGAATGATATGGAACATATCCATCCTGACATGTAATCAATAACTAGCATTACATTTCTATCTATCTACTTTGCTTTTATTATTATTTTTTTTTTCTTTTTTGGTAGGAAATCAACAACATATTGATAGTCTTCAAATGACAAGGGAAAATTGCTGGAAGTATACAAAAATTCATGTATAATCATCAAGTAAGTGTACTGATGGAATTTTAGAAGCCAAAAGAAATGCTAAACTACATTTCCTACATGTTTTTCTTATAATTTGGCTTCTTCCTTTGAATGAGATGGAACATAACAAGATACTTTGAACCATTAAGAGATTGCATTGGTATCTATTATCAAGAACTCACCAAAATAAGTCTGATGTTAAAGTATTTTTCAGAAATGAGATGCTATTCTGTTTCTTTCTTTACCAGGTACAAAACTAAGACTAAAAATAGAAACAGCTTATTTGGTACCAAATTTTCTGGTAAATAAACATATAGATGTTCCCAATTAGAACTGGGGCTCCTCACTAGAAGAAGACGGTTTTCCAATCCCAGCATGATTCTCTAAATATACTAAAGCCCATAGAACTTACAATAGATCAGTTGTGAACTGCCCATCTAAAACATTTGTAGCTTTCTAATAGTTCTTGGAAAGGAAAAGTTTATATGTATGCAAGCATAATATCATGAAAAAAAGTTGTACAATTTGACAAGCTGTCCTTTTCAACAAAATAAGCCTGAAAAGAGCAGTACCTGTGGTGAAGATAACAGAATTACATTTCTGAAGTTCTGCAGTGTCCTCTTCTGTGAATGGGGTGAATAAAACTTGTTTTAGTCTGAAAGACAGATTAATAAGATATGCATACTTCTTATATGTACACAACTATGTTTAATCATTCATATGGTTACTGTCATTTCCCTAGAATCTGTATTTCAGGATAGTTTTCATTTTGGAGAGAAGGCAAACAAGACTCTAGCTAAGGCCACAACTTCATGGTTGAACAGCGGAAGTGATGTAGGACAAAACAAAAACAATGCAACAGTAAAATTAAAGAAGAAAGAAGGTTGTACCCAAGCTCTCACTTTTGCAAGTTTTGGGCGAGGTCATGGTAGGCAGCCTTTCTCCCAATTTTTTTGAGATGCTGATTCCCAAGTAAAATTAAAGAAAAGGAAAATAAATTATAGAGAGCCTAGGAGTTAGCACCTAGGTTTGCTAAGAGTCAACATCAAGCAAAAAAAAAAAACCGCTAGGAGTAAACACCTAGGGTTGGATGGAGCAAGCACCAGACCATTGAGACAATTTCAAGAGAAATTTTATTCATCATAAAAAATAACCCTGTCTCTACAAGAGTACATTATTGTGCTTAGATAGACTACTAAACCCTAATTCTAACTGACATAGGAAAACCTTAATTCTAATTGACTTATAAGAACTATTTCTAAATGACTTGGAAAATACCATTTATGGAATTAAAAAGATAACCTTGACTCTAGGACTTTCAATAAAAACACTAATAAACCTAATTAACCACTTATACCTAAATCAAAATACAATTGACTCCAAAATTAATTAAAATAAATATCTCTTTGTGCTTCCCACATCAGGAGTGAGTAATTGTTTTATATATGCTACCAGGCCCCTCTTAAACCTTTAAACGTATCTTTAGAAAGAAAAGAAAAGAAAAGAAATGAAAAAAGAGAAAAAAAAATGTTATATATAATAAATAAATAAAATGCTAGAACCACTCTGAGAAAGGCTTAGGGAAGAATAATTTGTTTCAGTACCTTGCAGAGTTTGTATAAGAAAGTGTTGTGGAGATCTGGATTATCTGTGAGAGTAAGTTGATGGATGCATTGTGCACCCTTGAGCTTCTTCAAGAGCCACAGCCCGGAGTTAAATAAAGAGTTTGAACTGTACAGATACCCCAAGTGTGGACCAGATATAGAAAGATACGTATACAAGTATCTTAGATATGGTTCCATGATGCTCTCTGCAGAAACAAAAGGCACACATCTAGCAGTAAATGCAAATTAAATGAAAACGAGGCCTTCAAAGATTCTTGCATACCAGCTAATGCAGTTCTTATGATGAGGTTTCCAATGGAATGACCAACAAAGCTAAGCCTGATGCTTCTTAGACTACCAAATCTTGAGGCTTTATCTATTTTCTTTTTCAGGAAAGAAATCACTTCCTTAGCCAGCCTTAAACCCATCTCTCCCAATTCTCCGAATGTTTTGTCTTCATTTGCCTCTGACATCAGAAACTCTATCTCGGGATCTATCTGAAGCCATTGATTCCTGACAAGCCGTAAATCCAGATGATGTCCCTATTCATGTTGTAATTAGTATGTTTAAATACAATGCAAAATAAAACATGCACTAATCACTGTTCACAGACACAGAAGGTATACAGACGTATGAACCTAGTACAGAAACAAAAGTTTGCAGCATAAAACACAGTAAGGAAGTACAATGCAATACCAGATACAATATTTCCAGTATTTGACTGCTTTAATGAAGAAAATTTACCTTAGATCTAAAAATATCACTAATATGTTCACTGAAACAAGAACAATACACACTGTCAAATTTATAAGCTTGATGAAGATCAGCACCAGTACTTCCTTTTTATTTATTTATTTCTTAACCATCTCATGGTGGCAATGGACATTGACTTCTAACCATGACAGCAATAATTTATTTATTTTTGGGTGGGGGGAAGAGCGGGCAACTTGATAAAATAGAAACGGTCTCCCTTAGCCTAAGCCTCAGTCGTTTTGTTCATACGGTATGTATCAGTTAGGGATGGCTAGTGGCTACAGCTGGGTGCCAACCAGGTGACAGCCCAATGGATCCTAACACAGTTTATTTAATAAACAAGAGGGTGAGTTGATTTAGTTGACTGTGATTCGACCTGACATCACCTTTTTTATTGTAGTAGTCAGTCAGTTTATGCAGGCTCCAAGGCAACAGCAATGGATGTTTATGTCATAAGTTGAAGCAACTAAATGCTCCTCACAAGGTGTGTTCAACCCCGCCAGCAGTCTTTATAATATCTTTCATGTGCAAATAGTACTGGTGATCATCTTGATAGGCTCATGTATGCTCTTTACATTGGTGCAGGAGGTAATCTTGTCACTTGGGGAATCAAGAAGCAAAAAATCTGGTAATTGGCACAGGACAAACCAGAAAAATTCAACAACATAATTAAGAACCAGAAAAATAAAGGATAGAGAACCTAGGAGTCAGCACCTAAGCTTGCTTTGGGTCAGCTCCAAGCATGAGAAAACCTCTAGGAGTCAGAACCTAGGGTAGGCTGAAGTCGGCAGCAGACCATTGGCACAATTTCAATAAAATTTTATTCATCAAAATAATCTCCTCCCCCACAACCACCCCCCTGCCTCTCTTCTAATAGGAGTGCAAGACTTTGCTTATACTACTAACCATAAATCTAACTGACATGGGAAACCCTAATTGACTCATTACAAAAATACACTTGGCTTAAAAGAAAAATACTAATAAATCTACTTAAAAACTAGGGTTTAAAATAAAATACAATTGACCAATAAAACCACAATTTCAAAAAATAAAATAATACTAAATTAAGAAAGATATTTCTTTGAGCCTCCTACACTAGTAGCAAGTAAATAAGTAGACCATAGGGCTAGGGTCTATACAGTGTGTGAGATGTTAGGGTGGAGGGTTTTCTAGTAAATAACTGATGGAAATATTCAGTGATAATCAGGCAGCAATCTATATTAGCTGGTAATCTAGTATTACATAAGCAAACCAAACACATTAAGGTGGATTATCATTTTTGTAAGAGAGATATTTATGATAAATTGTCTGATCAGTTAAGAGATATTTCCTGAAGGCATTAAGCAAGAATCAATTTCCAAGCCCTTATAATAAGCTGGGCATGATGATGATTCAGCTTGAGGGGGAATGTTAAGAGGGTTTTGTATTGTTGAGGGAAATTTTGTACTCCCTCCATCCCTTGTTATATGCAGCATTAGAAATGGCAAGATTATTAATGGAAAGGTGAAGACAATGTTGATTTTACTAATATCTCCTTTACATTATTTTCAAAGTGGCACGACTTTTGAAATCTTTAAATAATTGCTAAATTAGATTAGTTAGTGAGAGCTGGAGGGAGTAATTAAGTAATGGTGGTACATTGAGAGTAGTCACTCAGTGTGATTGACTCTCTCATCTGTCATTCCTAATCTTATGATTTCATGACAGTGCAGATTGTCTTTTGCTTAAATTTCCTAACAATTTGTGACCTATATGCTAAGTTAGATGTTAGAACTTTATCTAATGTTCAGTAAATTATTGTTGCTCTATGAGTTACTTTTGGTCAAGTGCATATATAGGGAAAAAGGAAGGTCAATTGTTAGGCCAATTGAAGGGCAGCTATGAGGACATCTTGGGTTCAATCTAAACTGGCTTGAAAGCAGTTTGATTAGTTATGATTATATTACCTTATTTTATTGTGCCGTATTTTAAGTTTGTGACTAGATTGGATGTTAAGACTTCATCGCTTGCTCACTAAATTATTCTTGTTCACTTCATCGCTTGCTCACTAAATTATTCTTGTTCATTGTAAAGGAGAATTTCTTCAAAAAAAAAAAAATAGGCTAAAAAAATTATATAGTAAAGACAAGGTGCATGTAGAGAAGTAGAACATGCCTGAAACCCATGCACGAAGACAACAATTTTCAAAACAGGACCATCTTGTTGAGGGCTAGCCCTAAATGACCTGCTCATAGCCTTAAAGCTAGGTCCAGTGAGCACAGAATGAGTATCTTTTTGGCCCAAATGGTTGAAGTATGAATTTAAACTGGTAGTACGCAATGGTGCACTGATGATATGTTCGACAATTACAATAGGCATATGCAAAGGATCTCCATATAAATGCATGTCTTGAAGTGATTGATTGTTGATCTGCATGAAAACCACAACTTTTTTTGAACTTCAATATACAAGAGAATAAGGACATTTAAGCATTCCATAATGAGAGTAATAACTCACCCTCATATGTGCAATGCTTTGCCGATGAAGCTCAGCACGCATAGCTGCAGCGTTGGCAGGCTGTACAGGACATTCAAAGACCACGGAGTGGATGCTTAAATGGCACTCATTCAGAAAATGTCTTATTTTCAACTAAAGCTTAGCGGAAAACCTACTATATTGTTCGTATTGACAATGAAACATGTAGGTCATATATGAGAAGAAATATAATTACATTTACTGCATCAGTTAACTTCCGCAAACTCAGAGATTTTCCATTGACACTGTGGTAAGACGATGACTTGTGACTCATGTATTGAATAGGGCCATGTGGCATCTCAACCTTAGAGTAAATCATCCATATTGACCATTCTGCTCTCCGATCATTAGCCCATGCATCACGTAGTAATTCAAGTATCTTTGTCTTGTTAACTCTGAAAAGAATTTATGCATCAGCACAGAAATAAGCACAAGAAAGAAGTCAATGAAGAAGAGAGTAAGCTGACTACTGAAAAAAATTATACAAGAAACAGTCCAGAAATAAAGAACTTAAAATAAAATCTGTGTCTAATATATAATTGGTGTAGAAACATTTTTCACATTTTTCAGCAATATCTAATTCACATAAATCATAAAACCATGTTCATCTTCTGGGAGAGAAAATACGTTTTTTCCTGAATAAAAGCATACATGCTATTTTCATTTCTAGTAAACTGAGGCATTTCTGGATCATTCAAACATCATTTAGAGTAAAAAAAATACCTGTGGAACTTCAAAAAAGCGTTCCATAAGAACAAAACTTGATTTCCCAGCATATAATAAAAGCTAAACAGATAATCCTGAGGCAAGGACTGAAGCAATTTCTCACTTTGAAAGTTAATACATCCACCTGCTTTCTGCTCAATAAAAGAATTATTATTCAGCAAATAAAAACATTAAGACCATTAATATCAAAGAAAAAAAATCAACACTTATCCACCACAAGAAATAAAGTGAGAACCTCAATACTATTTTGTGGCTTGCCAGAGAGTTTCCGTGAAACTTCACCAATTTCCATATCCAGATCTGCTTGCAGAATAGAACTACACAGATTTTTATTATCAAGATTGAAAATAAGATCAGTCAAATCAATTTCTTGTTCGATAGCTTTGCTAATCTTTTGTAGATCTTCAAAAAGTATATCACGAGCAGCCACCAACGCTTTTACAAGCATGATCTGTTTGAAATCTCCTGATGCTTTTTGACCTAATGCCTGATCAGTCACCAAATTTTTCTTTATGAATAAACAAAAAAGTTCAGTAATGCTAATCTTTTCTTGGTAACAACGGAAGCATACTACAAAAAATCTTCTAAGAATTCATGTAAAGCAACTCAAAACAGTGTAGATGTTGCGAAATCTTGTAATGAGGAAGTTAAGAGACAGAATCTGATTCAGGGAAAGAAAAGACTTTTATTTTAATATAGTTTTTAAATCAATTTTAGAAGTGATTGTATTTTTCTATTGGTTCATTGGATTTTACTAGCTAAGTTATTACTATTTTATTCCTTGTGTCTGTGCGTGGCATCATATATTGTGTTTAGTATCATATATTTGTTCATAGCCAATCCCAAGCATTGGAAAGGCAGGAGGGTTATGGTAGGCTTTGCATGATTTGATGACTGCCTTGGGGAGCATCCTCACATTAGACAAATTGGAGAACTTGACTACAAGTGCTTATGGTTGGTTTAGGATTTAGGAGGATTTTTAGATCTAATGTTTAGAGTTGAAGAAGAAAGTGTTAAGATTTAAAAAGGATAGGTTTATGAGTTTTATTATTATTATTTGATAGAGAAAGTATGTGAGCTTTTAGGGTTTCAGTAAGTAAGAGAAAGGGCTTGACTTGGGGTTGTAAGGAAGAAGGAAAAAGAGAGAAATTTATGGTGTTTAGGGGCTGTATAAGTAGTACTCATGAATTGTAGCAAAAGAAAAATAAGAAGGAAAGAGTAAATAACACATGAAGTCCAATATGTTCCAATGATCAACTCCTCTATTCTTTGATTGAGCATATATATAAGGATTCTTTCTTGTGTTAGTTGTATTAAGACTTCTAGTATGACTAGTAAACTAAAAACCTAATAAAAGGCTCATTTGGACTCAAAGAAAATAAAACCTAAGATACTTAAAATCTTGTATAAATTCCAAACTCAATTAAATTACCAAAGTACCCTTAATTTGTAAGGATTGCAGAAATTACAATGTTTCCCTTGAATACAAAATTGATCATAACTAGTTAAATAAAAACTCAAATTATTATTATTATTTTTTTTTTTTACCATCGGAAACTTTTTTTTACCATCGGAAACTTTTTTTTATAAGTAATAAAGGTTTATTACGAAAGAAGATCACTTCATGTTCACAATGACGAACACAAAGTGTTTTAAAAATTACATCATACAGAAAAAGATGAGTACAACCCCACACTATAGACCAATCAAACAAAGTATGTATTAGCTCTAATTGTAGGTGCTCCTTAGACCACTCAATATCCTAAAAGCTGTGTTTATTGTGTTCCTTAAACACAATTTATATCAAATATGATGGAACAAGGTTCCAAATGTTTGACAAGTGTTTCCCAAAACAATTCCTCCAACCAAGAATAAGGTTGCTACCGTCAAAGGCAAACCCAATGAATCCCAATCTTAAAGATGACACTCCTCATAGTAAAAGCAACTGTGCAATAAAGCAATAGATGGTCAACTATTTCCCCACCACACCTACACATGCAACACCAGCTAACTAAAGAGAACCCCCTATTGATGAGACTCTACAAGTAAGGATCCTACCCCAAGCTGCTGTCCAAATGAAGAAGTCTTGAATAAACGAATTTGCGTAGTAACAAACTAATTTCCATATCCATCACATCCCCTCAATGTCATTTGTTGAATTTATAGATTTTCTTGTCTTTGGATTGTATTCTTTTGAAAGGGATAGATTCACATCTCTTGCATGTGATCTTCCCATTTTCTTTTCAAATAAAAGTTTTTTTTTTTTTTTTAAATTACACGGGCATGCTAATCAAGAAAGATAAAGGTTTCAGCTTCAAAAAAATCATTATGGCATTACACACCTTGTTTGACCCATCAAAATCTTGACCATTATCATCTTCAACAGCCCAAGTTGCACTGTAATATATAGTTGGTAATCAATGCTGATAAAAGTTGACATATAAAAGCAGGTAATTCCAGATTAAGAGATACAATTCTGACTATGTCATAAAGTGAAATCATGACAAACCTGGGTACCTTCAGTGGGGGGATGTAAGAACCAGTTCTCAGTAAACTGACATGTACACTTATATCAACAAGGACAGCATGGGAAGCATCAAAATGAACAGGACAATAAGAATGCATTCCCAGAAGAGCATTAGGAGGAATGCGGAATTCATGAACAGCAACAGAGCATGGTTCTAGAGAAGCCTGCAACTCAGGCCTGCAAATAGTGTAGCACAACCAGTGTTCTGGGTTCAGATAAGAGTTAAAAGGGTATTCAATTCAAGTTTGTGAGATATCAAGCAAACAGTGAAAGAATAAATTGAAAATTTACTTAACAGAAAAACAAAGCATACAAGGAAACAGACATAGCATGCAGTTTAATTTCATTTGGCTTGGATATTAAAGAAGTTCTGATAACTAACCTGATGTTCAATATGGGGGCATACATTAGCTCAAACTTCAAAATAACAGCAGACGTGGATGGACCCTGAAAATAAAATTCCAAATCAATTTCCAGAATACTTATGAGCTCTATCAAAATCTAAATGATTAGACCCAGAAAATAAAATAAAATAAAATAAACAAAAACTAATGCCCAATAGGAACATGCCTAGAAGAAGTAGGACAAATTCAGCATTTTGGGAATATTTGAAATGTTTTCCCTTCAAAACCAACCTGAGCTACTAATAGAATTACAAAATTACTAATGCTTTGGCCCCACGAAAAGACATTCTCAAAGAAAACAAAGGTTCTTGCCTTTGACTAAAGCATAAGAAGGAACACAATGTCTTGAATCTTAAACATATATATGTAAAAGGAAAAAATGGTAATGCCATTGTGTGGGATGGCGAAGGGCTTGGGTTTGGTCCACTTTGACAAATGAGGAGTGCTTCTTTCTTTGGTTACACAGATTCCATTAACTCAAATCCTAACCTTACCAACCTTGGAGATCCTATGTGTCTCTGAGTTTGATATTTCAATTATTTTTGTCCAGTTCTTCGTCTCTTTTTTTTCCTGGTTCTATTGAGATTGATTGCACTAGGGGGAGATATCCGTCACTTCTTTCAAGTAATATAGGCTGACAGCAAAAAAGAAAAACCCTCCTAAGGGCGCCTCTATGGGCAATGTTCCACATCACTAGAGAGCGAGTTGGATATCGGTGGCTTATATGTGCTCAAGCTATCTGGGAGTCAAAGTACTCCTCCAAGGTGCGCTTGTGTCTCATCCTTATAAGGCCTTCATCAAGACCTCCTCAAAATACTCACCACCTTCCCCCCGCCCCACAACACCAAAAAGAGAAAAGAAAAAGAGAAAGATCATTACCTCATTTTTCCCAAGGGCTAGGTTGAATGAGATCAAGACAGACAGAAAAACATCCTGTCTTGCATCTCTGATCAGAAAAGGCTGCGTTGAAAAGCTATTGTCTATATCATCAATCCCCCAACCTCCATGGAAATTATCAGAGTTCAGTTCAGGAGCTGCAGCTGGAAGAAATAACACTCACTTAGCTCTTAGCTGATCTAAAAGGAATACCAATCAAGCACAACAAGCTCACTAAAACATTAGAGTATTTTTATTTGAGAGAATATTTATTTTTTACCTCTGAACCTAAAAAATGCAGAGCAACACAGAAAAAGTTATTAAAAAATAAAAACAGGAATAGAAGATACCTAAGAGGCTAAAAAGATCTGAAAGGATTAGTAAAGGCCTAGGAAACAAAAAAGTTCAATAACGACAAATATTAAGCATCCAAAAAAATGAGTTGTAGAATAAAAAACATAAAAATAGATTAATCATATAAAAAATTAATCAACCTACTGGTGGGGGCAAAAGAAGATTCCATGCAATTGCATTACATATGAAGTGGTGATTTGCCTTTGTCTACGACCTACCTACAGCTTATCTCAGTTTTCTTTTTTGATGGTGTAAAAAATTCTAGTAGAAAGGGAAAGGAGAACTGGCACAAAACCCTTTCAAAGAATACAACTCACAAAGAAAGTGTCAATAAAATCAACAAAAGACACAAATTTTCTCTTTGATCAAATGAGCAGGTCACTCAACTCCATTAAAGACCTGCCTATTTCTTTTGTACCAGAGTCCACAAAACACATAGGGGCAAGGTTCGCCTCACAATAGTGGCTTTGCAGCTCTGAAATCGTCATTCTCAACTCTCCAACATCTCACATACATATTTGGGCATCCAAGTTAGTCCTCGCAACGTGAAAACAAAGGACCATACAAAAGTTGCCGTATGACAATGAAGAAGTAGGTAATCAACAGTCCCCTGTTACCCATACACATAAAATACCAATCAACTATCAAAATCCAGTGTCCTTCTGAAGTTATCACTTGCTCATTTTGTGTTGGCCCCAAGATGAGGGTGAAGGGGAGATTCAAACTAGAGTCCTCCACTTCATGACATGTGGTCCCCAGATGATTGCGCTATCCCTTAGGATTCCATTGTGGTCATCAGGTGGCATGGACTCCTTTCCATTTGCTAATCTCTGCCCAATTAAGATCTGGAAATTGGTTCTAACCACAGTATTTTATCATCATCATATAACAAGCTCTCTGGTTTTGGGGACAAAAAAAGCTGTGTGTTTGCAAAAAAAATAAATAAATAAAAATAAAATCTGCCACTTCATGGTTGAAACTACAGGCCCTTATTATGAATTGTTAATGACAATTATTTAGTTTTATCTTTGAGTAAGAACTTTATAAATAAATAAAGAAAGAAAGAAAAAAGAAGAAGAAGAAAAAATAAGCAAGGGTTCATATTACATCAATTATTTTAGTATACTTATCCTTTCTAAATGGGACTTTCCCTCACAAACTTTATATTTAAAAAGAATTACAAGTAAATCACTCATTCGAGGAAATGTGCCAAATCCAGAATGGGAATGGACTATGAATATCAAACCTAGGGACCTGGACTATCCCTTAAATCATTTTCCTTAGTTGTTCCTAACTAGATTCAAGTAATGTCTAAGCTATGCCTATGAGCAACTTTATTCTATGGTCAATTTATGATTTTGGTCTCTAAATTATGTATCGATTTCAATTTTGTGCTTGAACTATTGATCGTTTGAATACCTCAATATCCCCTTACCCTATCTTACTGTCATTATTCAAACGAAAATTGGTAATGTGACAAAGGATTCTTGTACACATTGTCCTTATAATTTGTAAGAGACACACTACGCCACATGCTGGTCTCTCAAAATTAGAATGTATATTTTTTTTAAGAATTATATATATATATATATATATTTATAGATATCGAGAGATGTGAATTTAATATCTGAAAATCAAATAAATAAAAAGTATTTGTGCTTAATCATGAGTTTGTGAGACTAGAATGTGCCCTAATGTGTGATGACCGCGCAAAGCATCGTATCTTTTTACTCGGTTAAACGCCGGAACCATGTGACCCACCCGCATCAAATAGATCAGGTAAGTCATTGGCTTTGCCAATGGAACGTAGCTCCTAGAGTTGTTTGCACCCAAGAGGATTCGAACCTTAGACTTGGAGGGAGCATATTACCAAGACCAAGGCCTTGATCACTTGAGCCAACCCCTAGGGACTAATGTTTCATGACAACGTTATAAAGAAATGTGTACAAAACGGTCAATCACATTAGCAATTGCAGTTTGCATAGTGACGATAATGCAGTGTAAGGAACTAAGGATAGCATTGAGGCTTTTTAGAACTTGAAGCAGTAAATTGGAACAATAGATAATTCAATGATGAAATTGAAAATTGAAATCTGAATCATAGTTTAGACAATAAAATCATATTTTGACCTCATTCTATTCGAATGTTAATGTCCTATAGCTTGGTATATAAGGGCTACAATCTATGATTCCTACTAAATATCAGTAGCCCTAATCTAAGGAGACCCTGGTAATAATGCAAATTCCTTTTAATTGATGAGTAATGATAACTTTATTAATAAAAGGGAGAATATTTCATGTACATTGGAAGTTTAGACAGAAAAATCCTAAAAAATACACACTCCGATCAATTACATTTGAAAAGAATGGGAATCAAGAAAATCCACAATGGAACTCATATTACCTGTGCCAATGAAATTTGCAAAGGAAATAAGGGAATTTGATCTCTTTCATACTCTTTTTTCTCTTATGAGTAAGGATAATAAAATTACTAGATTTGTAAAGAGGAAAGGAGGACAAGGGTAACATTGAAATCCTTTTCAATGTTGATTCCATTCCTTAATAGTCATTTTCAGCATAGCCTAATGATAGATTGTTACATGGAGTAAAGGATTGTGTTGCCTGCCACAGGCTCTCAAAGCTGAGTTTTTTTTTATTTTTTTGGGGTCATTGACTAGAAAGCAGCGTGTAGTTCATTATGCAAAAAAAAAAGAAAGAAGAAATGCAAACTCCTCTTCCAGTATCACATGTAACATGGGTAAATACTTTGTAATATAACAGGAGTAACAATTATGCCTAGGTTTGTTTGTTTGTTTGTTTGTTTTTGTGTGTGTGTGTGTGTGGATATGATGAGTTTTGAACCTATCATGTATGCTCCATGATGATTGGTTTTTATCATCAAGGCAAGGCATTAATCGTTTTTGGTGTATGTGGGATTCGCCCAACCCCTTATTCAACAACGATAAACTTTACCAATTCTGCTAACTAAGCTAACTAGAACCCAAAGTACTCCTAGTACCAACACATTTTTCAAAAAAAAAAAACATTAAAACCTATATGCAAGTGTATTAAAAAAAATTACAAATAAACTATTACAACTTCAAGAAAGCATGCATTACCTTCATATTGAACAACCCGTGCCGGGGTCCCCGGATAAGTGTCCTCACTGCCCTCCCATCTAACTGTTATCTTAATCCTATACCATCTACATAAATAAAATACATGGAAAGATTCACATTACCAAGTAGAAATTACCCAAACAAACAAACGCAAATTGATAACGACATGTAAAGAATTATAATTTACCCTTTTAGGTAAAGGTCGAGATTGTGAAACCTATGGATGTAAATGGCGATTTCATGAGTAGCATCAATAGTAGGCAGTTGCTGCTGCTGTTGTTGTGGTGGTGGTGGTGGTGGTGTTGGCAGCAACCTCTTAGCTGACCAATTTCCATAATTCAGACCAATCAACCACCTAAGTTTCCGAAACATATGTACTACTATTTCCAATTCCGAACCCAAATCCTCAAATCTCTCATCCCTTCTTCTCTTTCTATCAAAATTCTCTAAAACCCACCAATATTTCTCCAGCACAAACCAAACCCACAAAATGAAAAATAAAAATTCTGATTCTTAAATGTTATTAGAATGCAAATTGTTGTTATTGTATGTGATGCGGGTTTCAACTAAAGGGTCCAGGAAATTAAGGATAAGATATTAATATTAGTTTGTAATTGGAGAAAGCGGCCACCTTGTACGGCTGAAATGAAATACTCCAACCAACTTTCAGGCGGGTAAGGGGGGAGCTAATAATGAATCTCTCTCTCTCTCTCTCTCTCTCTCTCTCTGTTTTTTTTTTTATCAAGTCAATAACTTCTTGACTTTCTTTTAATTGATTTAGGATACTTACCACAAAAAAAAAAATTGACTTAGGAAATATTTTTAGATACTATCCCTAAAGAAATTGACTAAATTTTTTTTAGCTTTTTATATTGGATTTTACTAATGTGTGCCCTTAGGGCACACAATAATTATTTATTTTTGGAAAAAAGTTTCTTGGGAATTGAAAAAGTAATCCTTTTTCAAAGAAACTTTGACCATAAATAAATTTTTTTAGCTTTTTATATTTCATATATAGATGGAACTGGCAAATATTCTAGAAACACTCATTAATTAGACCCTTAATCTGTAGGATTAGAATAAGTCAATCTTATATTTCTGTCTAAATAAACTAGAGTGCTATAACTTTCTAAGCCTAGTGCTAAGTACAACATTTTCCATAATTGCAAACTCTGACTTTTTGTTTTCAGAACAACATTGTTTTTACTTGAGTCTACCACTAACACTATTTTTATGCATCAACACAAATCAGCAATATTAACATTTGTGAAAAATGCCGTACCCTAAGTCTTATCAAGTCATTATTCTAAGCCACCAACCTAACAAGTCTTAAAGGGGTTTGTGAATTTCTTCCATCTTGATAACTTGTGTGGCCTATTTAGTTAACTAAGCTAGTTTGGAATAATGCACAGGCTGTGTTGATGGCAATTAGTGTTTGATTTAGGGAATTTTATATGTTCTATGGATTTGTAGGCTTCAGTTAACTTAATTGATAAAATTTTTGATAGTTGAATAAGAAATCTGTGGTTTAATTTCCGTCCACCCCAAAAACCAAAAATTGATTGATATTTTGATTTGATGATAAAGAGTTATCATCAGGAATACATGTAAGTATATATGTTCTATTTATTTAAGTGTGTTCAAATTTGGTTTGATCAGAAATTTTTTGCTAATGTCAGATACTCATATTTGGTTTGTTCCTAGAAATTTTTGTAAAAATGATTCATTCCTTCCAAAATACCTTTAGAGTGATTAATTCAATCAACTGTATTACCTGTTATATATATATATATATATATATATATATAACAATGAATTAAGTCAAATCTCTTAAAATAATAGTTAAAGATCAACAAAATAATGACAAATAACTATGTAAATTTTCATTGGTTAATCATAGCATATATAAACAATGAATTAAGTCAAGTCTCTTAAAATAATAGTTGAAGATCACAAAAATAATGACAAATAACTATGTAAATTTTCATTGGTTAATCATAAAATTATGCCTTGTCAATCAAAATTTTTAAAAGTTTTGTAGGAGATTAAAATAATTCCAAATAGTCCCTTAAAAAAAATCCAAATAGGAGATTGTGGGGTGCAAGAATTACGAGTAAGGTAATCACGCCACGTGTCCTAGCCTAGCCGAGAAGGACAATTACCGTGCTGAGGAGGCCACGCCCTCGAGCTTTATGATCACATCATCAATAAGTCATCAAAGGAGACCTTACTATATAGATAGAGCTTGGGGAAGGGGGCTAGCACTAACGCGATTAAAGAGCTGGTGGCTGCCACCACATTTAATGCATCCCACCAAACCTCCTAGCCACATTTATGTGGAGAAGACCTTTAAACAGTGCTGCCTTAGTTGCCGTGTCTCACAGGGATTCAAGGAATGTGCCTGATGGGACTAGCACTTGAGTGGTGAGTGGTGAGTGGTGAGTGGTGAGTGGTGACTTGCTTGATCAACAAATGAAAGGTCAAGATCATCTAAAATGGTCTATATAAGATAAAAAGTCCCCCGGAGGAAAAGGATGGGAAAAATAGCAGAGAAAAACACTGTAGCACAAAGAACTGAAACTATAAACAGATCTCTTAGGGATATATTCTAGAACCAATCTCCTTTGACTTTGCTAAAGAGAATCTTCTTTTACAATATTGTGGTTGCCTTCTGTTTTTCCTTGATCCCTTGTTATTTTTGGCCCATAGTTAACGATAACTAACTTCTAGAGGCCTAGTCTTACAACCCACTCTCTACAAATTCATTGTGTTGGGCTATATGGGCTTAGGTCTTCCTATCGTTTGGGCTCAAGAGCTAAATTCAGTCCCTACAATTAGTGCCGTCAGTGGGAAAGACTAGAGCTTTAAGGCGTTCAGCGTTTGACTATGGCATGCTCTGGGCCAAACCGAGAGTAGTCTGTTAGCTCCGAACGCCAGGACTGCTTCCTCAACCTTGAACAAAGAAGGGATAGAGAGGTTAATGTGCATACCACACATACCAGTAGAAGCCAATCTCGAGGAAGGAGTTACATCTCTCACGAGGAGAATACTAGAAGCATGCAGCTGGAAATCGACTGCCTTTGCAGGAGGCTGCGCCGTGAGAGATAGAAAAGGACTCCCTCACATTTCGACCACTCTTCTGAGGGGGGTAGAGATGGCGGCTACAGGCCTAGATCAAAGACTCCACTCAGCGAGTCTTTCTCAAAGGATGAGGAGTGCCATCATAGGCGTAAAAACAGGAGCTCGTCCCACGAAAGCCTGGGGAATGACGCCATAAGCAGAGTGTTGAACCAGATTTCCAAGTCGCCCTTCATGCGTAGAATCGAGGCAGGAAGACTCTTTTGTCGGTTTACTCAACCCATGTTTACCATGTCCAGCGGTAGGATAAACCCCGTAGAGCATGTGAGCCATTTCAACCAGAGAATGGTTGTACATTCCAAGAACGAGGCCCTAATGTGCAAGGTGTTCCCCTCCAGGTTGGGGCCTGTGGCGATGAGATGGTTTAGCAACCTGAAGGCACACTCTATTGGCTCCTTTAGGGAGCTTTCTCAAGCATTTAGGGCTTGTTTTATCACTTGCAGCAAGGTTCCTTGGCCTTTGAACTCACTGTTGTCCACAACGATGAGCGAAAGGAAGACCCTGAAAACGAATTCCAACAAGTACTAGTAGATGTTCAACGAGATTGAGGTAAACTTTGATGACATGGCCATAAGGACCTTTAAGGTCGACCTGCCCACCGGGCATGACTTAAGGAAGTCCCTGACAAGAAAACCCATCAGGATTGTGCGCCAGCTCATGGATCGCATCGATGAGTACAAGCGGATCGAAGAAGACTAACAGCAAGGAAAAGGAAAGGCTAAGGTGATCCCCAATGAGAGGAGGGATTTCAAGTTGGACCGATATAATAATTGCAGACCTCGGAGGGATTTTGCTAGACCCTCGAGTTCGGCTATTATTTAGACAATTAGCACCGTGTTCCGAGAGGCCGTGCACCAGGTCTTAGAAAAGATTAAGAACGAGCCATACTTCAAGTGGCCAAATAAGAAGGGAGGAGACCCCGCGAAGCCCAACCAGAGTCTCCACTGTCAATACCACCAGAAGTGTTGACATACCACCGAGGACTGCAAGACTTTATGGAACCATCTAAAGTAGCTAGTGCAGGCAGGAAAGTTGAGGCAATTCCTGTATCAACCTAATGAACAAGGCAGCCAGCCCGGGCCAAGAGTGTATAGATCGGCCATTTGCCAAGGACTTAACCCCTGGTTTGAAGAAGAGCAGGGTGGAGGTTCGACTAGCCTTGATCTTCTTCAACGAAGATAAACTTGGAACCTCACAACCACATGATAATGCCTTAATGGTTACCTTAAGAATTGGGGGATATGACGTCAAGAGGGTGTTGGTAGATCAGGGCAACGACGCAGAAATCATGTACCCTGACCTATACAAGGGGCTGAAACTAAGGCCAGAGGACCTAACTAGCTACGATTCCCCTCTAGTGGGCTTCGATGGAAAGATTGTTATCCCAAAAGGGCAAATCGAACTGCCCGTGTAGGCTGAATTAGAAGTAGTGGAGGTGGATTTCATTGTGGCGGATGCCTATTCCTACCATTGTGGTGAGGCCCTGGCTTCATTCCATGGGGGCCGTCCCCTCTACCCTACACATGAAGGTAAAGTATCCATTTGGGGATCGGATCGAAGAGCTGGTAGGGAGCCAATTTATGGCCAGACAATACTTGGTGGTTGCAATCAGACATCAAGCCAAAAAGAGACCTCGGCCCTTAGTGAGAAGAGTTTATAGTAATTAAAGTTGCTAGTGTTATCCATGGATGTGGTGGAAAGTGAGGTGAAGTACGAGCAACTGGAAAAGGTTATCATTGGGAATGATGAGGAGAAGTTCTTTCAAGTAGGTATTCAACTCCCTCCTCGAGAGTAGGAGGAGCTAATAGATTTTCTTAGAAGAAATGTTGATGTATTTGCATGGAGTTCTTACGAGGTTCCAGGGGTGGATCCAGAGATCATGTGCCACTGTTTAAACGTAAATCCATCCGTCGCCCCAAAAAACCAACCACCTTGGCACTCATCCAAGGAACACTCCGATGCCGTTAAGGAAGAGGTACTCAAACATAAACGAGCTAGAGCCATAAAGGAGATGTTCTACCCTGAGTGGTTAGCCAACACGGTAGTGGTAAAGAAGAAGAATGGGAAATGGCGGGTGTGCGTGGACTTCACTGTTTTGAATAAGGCTTGCCCAAAAGACCCCTTTCCTCTGTCTCGAATAGACCATCTAGTAGATACAATAATGGGCTATCCTTAGATGAGCTTCCAGGATGCCTTCCAAGGATATCACCAGATATCATTAGCCCTGAAGGATCAGGAAAAAACTTCCTTTGTCACGCCTACAGGGAATTATCATTACAAGGTAATGCCCTTTGGGCTGAAGAACGCAGGGTCCACTTATCAGAGAATGATGACCAGAATGTTCGAACTACAGCTAGGCAAATGTATTGAAGTCTACATAGATGACATGGTAGTAAAGAGTAAAATGGAATCCGAGCACATAAATGACCTCGGAAATGTTTTTGGAATATTAAGGAAACACAAGCTACATCTTAATGCTTCAAAGTGTTCTTTCAGTGTCTGCTTTGGAAAGTTTCTAGGCTATATGGTTACCCATCGGAGGATTGAGGTCGATCCTAATTAGATCAAGGAAATCAGCAACCTGCAGCCCCTTTGGAACCCCAAGGAAGTCTAGATATTAACAGGAATGACTGCCGCCTTGAATCGGTTCATTTCCCGATCAGCAAACAGGTACCGGCCTTTCTTCTAGCTGTTGCACAAGTGGAAAGGATTTGAGTGGACGAAGGAATGCTCCTCGGCCTTCTAGTAGCTAAATGAATATCTTTCTTGGCCACCCATTATGTCCAAATCCAAGCAGGAGGAGGTTTTATTTGCCTACATCGTAGTGGCATCGCATGCGGTGAGTCTGGTATTGATACGAGCCGATAATGGGGTGCAGACACCAGTCTATTATGTGAGTAAATCACTACACAAGGTAGAAGTCCACTATTTACCTCTGGATAAGGCCATTTTGGCAATAGTACACACTACGCGAAAGCTCTCGCATTACTTCCAAGCACATATAGTTGTGGTTCTAACCCAGCTCCCCCTTCGATCACTGCTTCGAAAAGCGAACTACATGGGGAGGATTGCAAAGTGGGGGACAATTCTAGTAGCTTTTGACATCAAATATATGCCACACACTTCCATGAAAGGCCAGATCCTTACAGACTTGGTGGGCGAGTTTGCTGAACCTTCGTTAATAGGAAATGAGGAAAGGCCAGCCATGGATGGAAAATTAGTTGGGATGGTCACCGTACAGGAGCTTCCATCGTGGAAGGTGTACGTAGAGGGTGTGGCCAATCAGAGGGGATCCTGAGTAGGGCTAGTTATAGTGTCTCCTGAACAGATCACCATTGAAAAATCCTTAAGGCAGGGCTTCTCGGCCATGAACAATGAAGCTAAGTATGAGGCTCTGTTGGTAGGAATGACTATGGTACAAAAAATAGGAGGACAAGCACTGGAGATATTTTCAGACTCGAGATTGGTCGTAGGCCAAGTGAAGGGAAAGCTGGAAGCCCAAGACGTAAGAACGCAAGACTATATGAACCGACTTAAGCACTTGTAGGCAAAGTTGGAGTCTTTCCCCCTACAGCAAGTCTCGAGGAGCAGAAACACGCATGCTAACTCCCTTTCCACTCTTGCAACCTCCTCGGTGCAAGATTTGCCTCGGGTGATCCTTGTTGAAGATCTGTACAAGCCAGCTAAAGGCGGAAGGGAAAAGATCCTTCTTCACCAAATTAGGGTGGGGCCTAGCTAGATGGATCCTATTGTGCTATTTCTTAAGAATGACATCCTGCCCGAGGAAAGGGGCAGAGGCTAATAAAGTGTGAAGAAAAGCCCCTCGGTTCTAGCTGTCCGAGAATCAAAAGTTATACAAACGCTCTTTCTCTGGGCCGTATTTGTTGTGCATTCATCTTGAGGCAGTGGACCCCCTCTTGAAAGAGTTTCATAAAATATTTATGGAAGTTATACGGGGGGCAGGTTGTTGTCTCACAGGGCCCTGACTCAGGGATACTGGTGGCCAAATATGCAAAGGGATACACAAGAATATATAAAGAAGTGTGACCAATGCTAGAGATTCACTCCAAACATTCACTAACTTGGGGGTGTTCTAAATCCTCTCTCTAGCCCCTGACCCTTTGCACAATGGGTCTTGGATATTGTGGGACCTTTCCCTAAAGCAGCAGGGAACAAGAAATGGCTTTTGGTCGGCACTGATTACTTCACCAAGTGGGTTGAAGCCGAGCCCCTGTCAAACATCAAGGATGTGGATGCCAAGAGATTTGTATGGAAAAACATTATTACTCGATTTGGGATTCCTCATAACCTTTAGGAGGTATTGTTGTGAGCTGGGTATTACAAATAGATATTCCACCCCAGCTTATCCACAAAGGAATGGACAGGCTGAGGTTGTTAATAAGGTCATATTGAATGGACTCTAGAAGAGGTTGGATGATGCAAAGGGAAAATAGGTGGAAGAGTTGCCACATGTCCTTGAACATATCAAACTACACCTTGCAAATCCACAAGAGAAACATCATTTTCAATGACTTACGGAGTCGAGACCATAATTCCTCTCGAGATTGGATTCCCAACATTGAGGACGAGCTCTTTTACTCTAAGAAACAATGATGGGTTATTAGAGAAAAGCTTAGATTTGATTAGAGAATGAAGGGAAAATGTCATGGTTCAATTGGTCTACTATCAACATAAGATCAAACAAGAGTATGACTTAAACGTGAAGTTAAGGCAACTAGCGCCTGAGGATTTGATATTAAGAAAGGTTCTAGGTACTGCAAAGAACCCAGTATAAGGAAAGTTAGGGCCTAACTGGGAAGGGTCATACCACATCACCTCGGTAGCTAGAATAGTGGCCTATTATCTTGAAGATCTAGATGAAAATGTTGCACACGCTTCTGGAATGTAAAGAACCTGCGAAGGTTTTATTATTAATGAAAGACTTTGCTGTCCTATATCGTTTTACATTATGTGTGACACTTCTTTCTTAAGCATTAAACAGAACCTTACTTATGCCTAATCCCTTGGACCACCTATTTTGGGTAAATTAATGTTTTGTGTCATTTTATTTGAGTATCAAATAGAACCTTGGTCATGCCTGGCTCTTCAGACCACATATCTTGGGTAAATTAATACTCTCCATAATTTTTCTAAGTGTCAAACAGAATTTTGGTTATGTCTGGCTCCTCAAACCACATACGTTGGGTAATTGATACTCTCCATAATTTTTCTAAGTGTTAAATAGAAGCTCGGCCATGCCTTGGGTAAATTAACACCTTAATTACTTATTCCAAGTGTTAAACAGAACCTCGGCCATGCCTTGGGTAAATTAACATCTTAATTAAATCTTCTTAGTATTAAACAGAACCTCGGTCGAGCCTTGGGTAAATTAAAACCTTGATTAAATCTTCTACGTGTTAAATAGAATCTCAACCATGCCTTGGGTAAATTAACACCTTGATTAAATTTTCTAATTATTAAACAGAACCTTGGCGATGCCTTGGGTAAATTAACACCTTGATTAAATCTTCTAAGTGTTAAACAGAACCTCGGTCATGCCACGGGTAAATTGGCACCTTGATTAACTCTCCTAAGTGTTAATCAGAACCTTAGCCATACCTTGGGTAAGTTAACACCGTGGTTAAGTTTTCTAAGGTTTAAATCTCCTAGGTGTTAACACCTCCCAAATCAAGTAGGGCTTCAGTCCTACCTACCCCTTGGTAGGGAATCTCAAATGACCATTCCTCCGCTAAGCATCCTAAGTAGGCACATCTTGGTATCAACACTTATTAAACTTCTCTCACTACGCATGTGAGTTTATTCTACTTGATTTAGTGACAGTTCATTATTTTTAGTCTTTCGACAAAACATAGGTTTCCTTTACTATCAACAAGGTACAGAACGCCAACCACATTTAATGAGAGATAAACATTGCAAGAATAGAGAAAAGAGAAAAACAGAACTACACTAGCCATATAATAAAAGTCATCATATGTTCATTACTCCAAAAAGAAAGGTACATCTTGCACGAGGCAATATGCCACAACGAAAGCAAAAAAAAAAAAAAAGGGCAACAACAACAACAACAAAAGAAAAGGAGAAAAGGTTCTTAAACTAGGTCTTGGTAGGAGAAAGATTCATTTTGTTGCTTGGCTGAGAGGTGGGAGGGTCAGCTGCCTTGGGGTCAGTATCTTTGGCCTTGGCAGTAACATCTCTGGCCTTGGCATCAACCGCTTTAGCTTTGGCAGCAACATCTCTGGCCTTGGCATTAGCATCCTTGGCCTTAGGGGCAACGTCCTTATCCTTACCCTTAGACGCCTCCACCTTCTAGCCTAGCTCGCCAGCTTTGCCAGATTCCTTGGAGACCTCAAGAGGAGGAGGAGGGACCTGAAGGACGAGAGGCTTCTCGGACGTGGTGGACGGGGGGGCAACAGGAGGGGGAAGCGTTGATGGGACTACCCGGATGTCTTGAGGGTAAAAGATGTTCTCCTCCTTCCTCCACTCTGATGTAGCAAGAACCCTTACCAGGTTGAGAGCCTTTATCCATACCTCCTTGTAGTAGTCCCTGCAAACCTCTGCCAGCTCATCTGCCAGGCGTATCTCTATCTCGTCCACCCCACTGTTCTAAGCTGTTTATGTCGAGGCCTCTGCTACTTCCTTGGCTGCTTGGGCTGCCTCTTTTGCCTTCTTCAGCTCCTCCCTAAGGTCTGTAGCCTCCTTCTTGGCCATTTCCCATTGTATTTCGATGTAGTGTAGCTTCTTGCACTACTCCTTAGCTTGCGCCTCGGCATGCTTTAGACTAGCCTCAGTGCACCTTCTGCCCTTCTCCTCAACAATTAGTTTTGAGGAGAGCTCTTGGACTTTCTGCTTAAAGGCTCCCAAGGCCTTGTCGACCTCGGCACGAAGATTGGCCTCGACCTTAACCTCGTTTCTGGCTTCATTCACCCATTCTTCAGCTGTGAAGACCTTCTGGATGCACTGCACAGAAAAGACAAAAAAGCACACTGTCAAATAAAGGAAATGACCTAATATGGTGAAAGAAAGATTTGCCAAGAAACGTACCAAGGCCAAATCCCCTTTCAGGGACAAGAAAAGGTCTAGCTGCCTCATCTTCTTTAATGCAGTCATGCTCTTCAATAGTAGGAGAGCTGCTCCAGGGCTTCAGAGAGGTAGAAGGCCTACCCTTTCTGGAATTCCTTGATGCTAGAATTCCACGCAGTATGGCTGCCCCCTCCAACCCCACTCGAGGGTCCCACACCGGGTACAAAAGGCGTACCTTAGCTAGTGTCTGATCCTCCCTACTCTCGGCCGATGAGGCCTTCCCCTTGCCCTTAATTTGGGTAGTCTTCCGCTGCTTAAGAGGGACCACCTCGTCCCGAGAGTCCACCTCTCCCTCCTTGGCTGTCTCCTTCTCCTTCCTCTTCTTCTTCAAGTTTATCGGAGCAAATGAGCTTACCTGAGGGAAGGGAAGGGCCTGGGTAGGCTAGGACCCCGAGGTGCTTTTAGGCTTCGGCACCTGGCTCTTGCCCTTGAGGAGCTCACGCAAGCCTTTCCTTTGGAGAGACATCTCCTCTTCTTCCTCCAAGCTATCATCCATACGTGCAACGATAAAGTAAGATGTATGGATATCGGAGGACCTGTCAAGCTCTTCTTTAGAATCCGAGACTAAAATCACAGGCTCCTTCATCTCCTCTTCTATTTTCTCAAGACAATACTGGTCTATCTCCTTCTCGAGCGAATGGAGCGAAGAAGCTATCTCCTCTTTCGAGGCAGCTACTTTGGGAGGAACGCGTTAAAAGGGCAGCTTTTCTTGCGCAATGTCTTTCAGGGCCAAAAATACTAGCTTCGTAACATCTATTCGAGCTAAACAATGATCGCCCGCTCTAATCGATTTGCTCGCATCCTGGAAGATTGTTGACAAAGGCTCGAAGCCAAGAATGAGGTGGACAGCTTTTAACTGTCTGTCCTCACTTACAAATATCTCGGACCTTAGAACTTTGTTGAGGTCCGCAACGTTGACAAAGTTATGTTAGGTGTCACATACCTTTTATCTGCAAAATAGCCGAGAGGCAAAAATTTGGCCATAATAACAAAACCTTTAATCAGGAAGAGACTGTGTATCAAAAGGAAGAGAAAAGCAACAAAACTACAAAAATGGTGCCCATATTAAAATGCCTAAACCTAGGGTACCCCACCTAACTCTCCTTCTCGGACTAGGAAATGGAGGTCATCATGCCAATCACCTGAGACGATCAGGAAGTCATCTTTCATACCCTTGTTAGACTTGGGGAGGCACGAGACAAGCCTAACAATGGGAGACCTAGATTTAAGGTAATATCCCGAATCCTTGAGCGAATGACACTCGTACATCCAGACAACATCGTGCTAGGTGAGGTTTAAACCCATCTGCTCATTGAGAGCGTCTACACTACCCAAAACTCTAAACAAATTTGATGTACACTGGTGGGGGCAAAGCCTATGGGCTTACAAATAATTCCTAGTTACACTTCCCATGGGTATCCTCATCCCCCCTTCTATGAAGGCGACCATGGGGATGACTACTTCTCCCTCCCTCTTAAGGTCAGTCCATCTGCCTAGGGGGTAATACTGTAAGGAAACGCCCCGGGGGATCTGATACAAGGCCCTAAACCCCTCCATTCTCGTGGTAGAATCAACTAAGTGAGCGAACCTACCCATCGTGACTAAAGAAAAGTGTGGGAGATACTTGTAGAAAGAAGTAAAGAAAAGAAGGCTGAGGAGATTGGCCAAGGAGAAAATAGCCTAAGAAGTAAAGAACTTACGAAAAATAAGGACAGGGGACGCCTTAGGAACTTCTCGAGAATCGAAAGTGATGAGGTATGATAAAATACAATTCCAATATCGTCCATGATAGTCGTCCAGGACAACGACGAGGAAGCGAAGGCAGTAAAAAGCTCGTCCATGCAAGACGATGCTTGTCACGACCGCGAAGGTTGTAAAAAGCTCATCTGTGACAAGCTTGTCCATGCTAGAAGATGCTTATCACAACCTCCACATAGTCCAAGCAAGTTGCCCTTTACAGATCTTAAACGAACTCAACATCCTTATTTCTGAGCACAAGTAAAAATCGAAATTTATTATGACAAAACTACTCCATCTCGTCCAAGGGAGCCGTCTAGAACAGAAGATGCATCCCATATAGGAAGGTCGTCCATATAAGGCTAACCATCCTTGAGAAGGTTGTACATATAAGAACGACCTTCCTTGGAAGCAAGGTATGCTTGTCAGGAAGACTCCTGGACGAGCCCCTGACACTTAGGAAAATCCCCAATTCAGTACTACAACTCCTTATCACATGCATAACTTCCAATGGCAGTTATATGAAGAAATGTAACTCCTAAACGGTTGTAGAAGTTATCCCTGAACTTTCAAACCTTCTCAAATATAGGGGAGGTTCAAGTTTAATAACTGTTTCTAGGGCGCACTATATAAACACCCATTCACACCAAACAAAGGTACGTTTTTACATTTCCTGAAAAGTTGGAACTCCAAAATTAAGAGAGAAAACTAACTTTGCCATCGGAAGGTTCTTGGCCGGCAACCTTGGTTACCTTTGATCATTATTCTTTCTTTTTCAGACCTTCAAGATAGTGAACACACCTTTGAAATCCAAAGCATCTAGTCTACTAATTTTCTTCGCATCATCAGGAAGGTTTGAGAAATCTTAGGAGCTTGAGAGTATGGGAAGCCTTGGAAGTTCAAAGATTTGTAAAGTGGGAAAAATGAACTCTCCATGTGCCTTATATAGGAGGCAGAATTGGGTGGGAGTTATCTCGCCCCAAATGTCGAGGAAAAATACTAGCCATTGGATCTCTATCTCACTATTGAACATGGGAACAAGGTGCTGCCTGGAGCATTTAAGGAAGCGTTGCGGATTCCAAAGCGTCAAGGGCGGTTACAAGATAGGCGATATGACATTCTCACATAGGAAAACAAGGAAATGTGTAAGGTCAACCACTTCAGCTCAAAACCCCATTCTTTCTCCTAGGACAAGAGGGAAACACTAGAATTTTGAGGGGCTATTATAGGGTGCAAGAATTCCGAGTAAGGTAATCATGCCACTTGTCCTAGCCTAGCCGAGAAGGACAATTGCCGTGCTGAGGAGGCCACGCCCTCGGACTTTATGATCACGTAATCAATGTGTCATCAAAGGAGACCTTACTATATAGAGAGAGCTTGGGGAAGGGGGCTAGCACTGACATGATTGAAAAGCTAGTGACTGCCACCACATTTAATGCATCCCACCAAACTTCCTGGCCGCATTTATGTGAAGAAAACCCTTGAACAGTGCTGCCTTAGTTGCCGCATCTCACAGGGGTTTAAAGAAGGTGCCTGATGAGACTAGCACTTGAGTAGCGGCTTACGTGATCAACAAATGGAAGGCCAAGATCATCTAAAAGGCTCTATATAAGATAGAAGGTCCCGTAGAGGAAAGGGATCAGAAAAATAGCTGAGAAAAACATTATGGCACAAAGAACTAAAACTGTAAACAGATCTCATAGGGATATATTCCAGAACCAATCTCCTTGGACTTTGCTAAGGAGAATCTTCTTTTACAATATTGTGGTTGCCTTCTGTTTTTCCTTACTCCCTTGTTATTTTTGGCCCACAATTAACGTTATATAACCTCTAGAGGCCTAGTCTTACAATCCACTCTCTACAAATTTATTGTGCTGGGCTATTTGGGTCTGGGTCCTCTAGTCATTTGGGCTCAAAAGCTAAATCTAGTCCCTATAGAGATAAAAATAAATAATTATTTTACGGATAAAACAAATGCTCACAACTAGGGGTGTTCGCGATGCAGTGCGGGTTTTGGGTTATTTTTAGCACCACACTTTGCAGCGCAGTTTAGCTAAAACCATAACTACACCACACCTTATTTTTGATGTCACATGTGTGGTATGGTATGATGCGGTGCAATTTAAAGGTTAGCCAAAACCATAACAGTACTGCACCTCATTTTTGCGTCACATGTGCGATGCGGTGTATAAGATTCGGTTTGAATGATTTGAAGTTGGTATATTTTTCGAATTTTGGCCTTTTTCTACCCAGCACAAAAATAATTTTTCCCTTTGTTTTGGTCCAAGTTTTAAATTATTGAGCTAGTTTTTTTTTTTTTTTTTTTTGGACTGGCTTTCCTAATTAACACTTGCTAGAAATATCAAACTTTTTTTTTTTAAACTAGGGTTATTAAACTATTAGTAATATATTTAATATTAAAAACAATTAAATATATTAATATATAGAGAGGGTGCGGTGCGGTGCGGTTTGTGCAGTTTTCTTATTATAAACCGCAAACCGCATTGCACCATGCGGTGCGATGTGGTGCAAAATTACTTGTGGTGCGATGCGGTTATGTCATTTTACGGGCAGTTTTAGTGCATTTTATGCGATTTGGTGAACACCCCTACTCACATCATTTTTCACAACAAGCTAGCCCACCATAAGTCAAATTAAAATTTTTTTTAAAAAAATTCTTGGACCCACCGCAACTCAAAACAAAGATGTTATGAAAATATTATGAGACTAGTATTATTCCTGTGTGATGCACGACTTGATGATTCATATGTAAGTTCAAAAATTTTAAAATAATTAAAAATAAATTATCAAATAAATAGTAATAATAAATTATAAAATAGGTAAATAATTTTAATAAAAAAAATTACTTTAAGTTCTGATTGTTTAGAGTTTAGACTTTATCAGTGTTTATCTATTTATATATTTTAAAATTCTCTCTATGCTTTGTGTTAATTTCTTAATATGAGATATGAAATGAGTTTGATTTGGGTTTTGTTTAATCTATGCTTTAAATAGCACAAACAATAATAAACTAAATAATTCCTCGATAACGATTTTTTTCTAGTCATAGTCTAATTGAAAAAATCAACACATTCACAAATTAAATACAATAACCAAAACCGAAAATCAAAACATATACAAAAGAGCTAAATATTTGAGAGTATACAAAAATTAAAAAAAAAAACATACATAAAAGAACCAAGAACTTAAATGAGTGCCCATGGTTTTGTTTCTTTGTAATAAGCTTCTTTTGGTATAATAACCTGCACGCAAATTAAGAAACAAAGAACAATAAGTAAGATGAGTTTATTAGATTAAAACATAAGCTAACGTTGCATTTTGAAAGAAAAAAAAATACAATAACATGGGGTGTGTTGTGTAGAATTTAATTATAGGAATGACTTATTGTTGGTTATGAGGGATTTTATTAATATTAATATTAATTTAATAAGATGCAACTTGAGGGGAAAAGCAAAAACAAAAACATGGATTGTGTGACATTTAAGTTTAGAAATTTTTTATAATAGACTTTTAATTTAAATAGAATTTAAATTTGTTTTAAATTATTGTTAAATCATCAAACTTGAGAAGCCAAAAAAAAAAAAAAACATGGGTTGTGTAGAAATTAAGTTTAGAAAATTTGATAATAGACTTTTAGTTTGAATAGAATTTAAATTTTGTTTTAAATTATTGTTAAATCTTATCCCTTAGTCAAAGCATGAGTTTTTTTTAATCAAAAGAAAACGTAGGTTGTTATGTGGGATTTAAGTTTAAATATTTTTTATAATAGACTTATAGTTTGAATAGAATTTAAATTTGTTGAAATTTAAATGATAAAATTTTACCTAAATTAAAGAGTTGTCAAATATTATCCCTTCATTGAGGAAATATATCCTAACAAAAAATATATTATTAATTTACTAATAAATCTTATCTCTTAGTCAAAACATGGGGTTAAAAAAAACGTGGGTTGGTGTGTGGGATTTAGGTTTATAAATTTTCTACAAGATACGTTTAGTTTGAATAAGATTTAAATTCATTTTTTTAAAATATAATTTAAATTTATTGAAATTTAAATAATAAAGTTTTACCTAAATTAAACAGTTGTTATATATTACCCCTTAATTGAGGAAACATATCCTAACAAAATATATAATTAATTTACTAATTAGTGAGAATAGCTACTTGGCACAACCACGACTTCTAAGTTCAACTTTTATTATGTTTGTATATAATGATTGTGGTGGGCCTTTTTTGAAATGTTGGGTTGGGCTGCCTCCTGCTGTACTAAGGCCAAAGTATTCTAGGTAGGAGAGTCAGGACCGGTCCAATCACAAGTCACTTTGGTTTAGCTTGTACATAAACTATGCCCCTTTCTCTTTGGCAGAAACTTCGGTCATATGCCCATGGCAGGCATTGCCACTACAAAAGAAGCTAATGGCAAGCAGAATGTAATAATAAAATACATGCGTATGCTGTTAAACAAAACAGAATAAAGGATCTTTAAATAAAATGAAGAATACAATAATAAGAAACGTGTCACGAGAGGAATGGCAGAAATAGAAAGGGAAATAAATATTGGTGATTAATTCAAATAAGAGAGCGAGAGAGAAAAAAAAGGTAGGGGGGGTTAGTCTGCCATGTTAAATCATGTTATGGGATTAAGACCAATGAGGAAACCACTTCTTCAACGTGAATAACCTCTCAGGAATATCCTGCCATAAAAATTATTCACTTTGAGGGAACGGACCTGAATGGCTTGTACTCGGAAGAATCCTTTCTTTTCTTCAGTAAAGAGTCGGCCCTTTAAGGGGAGAGAGGGGGTGAGCCTACTGGTACATGCCTGCCATACTTCACTCTCTGTTTTTTTTTTTTTTTCTTTTATTCTCTGATTCTCGTTTCTCTCTTCTTTCGTAGTGTTTTTTTTTTTTTTCGTGTAGTGTCATGGTGGTGATGATACTGTGATTCTCTCTTTTTGATTGTTACTACTGTGATTGTGCTCCCCCTACTGTGCATGGGCAAAAGCCGTATATATACTACCTACCGCAACTAGTTTTTACCCTTTTAGCCTTTAACTGTTTTTGTCTAGATTTAGGTGCTCTCCAACCACTCACTGGTTTGTCAGTTGCTCAGCTACCACCATTTCCCTGTGCTAGCTGTGCCACTACCCATTACTAGATAATAATAAAAAACCGTTTTGTTTGCTTGCTTATCGCGGCATCTTTATCCTCCACGGTGTGGGTATTCTCTCTTACTATCTCTCATGATATGCACCTAGTGGTCCCAACTCCTCCTCCCTTTTTTGGGTAGTATGTCATCCTAGCAAGATATTTCTCCCAAAAGAGTTTGAGTAGAAACTCTAGAATAGGCTTTCTCCTTCTCTCCACTGCCATACCATACCCCCTTTTACCTCTAACTCATGACCCATCGCCCCCTGTATTGGCTGGGATAGGTTGGTAGTGTTTAGGCTTTGTGCATGCTTCTCTTCCGTGTACATTAAAAGCTTATCTGTTGCTCATGCATTTGCCATGGTCTGGAGGTTCATTTGTACATTTTGCTGCTCATCCTTGACCTTTTATGGTGTGAATTGTCTTCTGATTTTCCATTCTTTATTGGTTTGCACCTTTCAAAGGCTGGGCCTTACTTGATTGCGGATTCGTCCTTCTTGATCCCATTCTTTGCTCTTTCCGTAGTCTTGTTGTCATTCCTATCATACTACACTGTCATTTTTGCTGTGGTGTTATTTGACCCGCACTGGCTAGCCCTCTTTTGAGCTTGTTGCACGTTCTTCTCCCAGTTGGTTTTAATGTCCCACTATGATCATTGGATTCATACTTATGCTACTTTTGGACTTCTTAGACCCATTACATTGCTCGTGGACTCCTTTTGCCCATTTCTTCCTTGTTGGACAACCTCGACCCATTTTCCCTCCTTGGGCGTCCTTGGCTCATTTCCAACTCTACATTCCTATGGACTTTTACTAATTCCTTTTGGGCTTCCTTAACCTAATTATTATATCCTTCATCCTTGGAGTTCATGGGCTTCCCATAAACCACTTATTTTCTTACTTCATTATTTCAGGCATTGTGGCCTATTTTTCTTTTCCACATCACGTAATGCCCATGGGTTTACTTCTACTTTCTTTAGGCCCCCGTTTGGCCCGTTTGCTTTCTCAAGGCCCATTGTCTACCTTAAGGGCCTAAGACTCATCATTCTTGCCATTCGGGCTTGATGAGTTTCTTTCTCTCAATCCATTAACTCTCTTCTTACCCATGTAGTTGGGCTTCTTCCTACTACCGGGTTTTCCCAAAATGAGCATCAACGATGATATGATTTTGTTGTACCCCAACTTTCTCAAATATATATATATATATATATATGTATATATATACACACGCGCACACACACGCACACTCACTTAAAGATGAATAAGCACTATATTAGAAATGATTTTTTTTTTTTAATAATTTGATAGTTTCAATGGGAAAAAAAGGATTAAAATCTTGAACGTCTCTGTTGGAAACACCAAAAAGTGTCAATTAGTTGAACTACAAGATTCTTGACCAAAATTGTTAAATAGGTCATGCTAACGAATGCTCTTAGGGCAATGGTTAACAATTCATTTTAGAAAAATTTTGACACAACTTTTATGGAAAATAAAAAATAAAATAAAAACTGTCAAAACATTAATTACTTTTTTTTTTCTTTTCCCATAAAAATTTTCTTTAAATGGATTGTCAACCATTACCCTAAGAGCATCCTTTAGCATTTTCTTGGTTAAATTTAGTTAGTCAAATTGTATTAAATCATTGGTATAATTGCCACTTTAAAAATGAAAATGCCATGTATATTCACGTGGATATCAAATATATCTAAAAATAATAATTTTAGTTAGTCAAGTGGTATCAAATTAAATTAAGATTCTTAAAAAAGTATTAAATTGATTGTACAAATATTACTTTAATAATAATAATAATAATAACTTTCCCAAGCCATAACAATGTGAATATTGATCTTCTTTAGAATGAAACCTCGACAAACTCCCAAAATAGAAATCTAAATTCCCTTGAACTACCCAACTAAGCGACTACTAAACAGTAATTAGAGAAAAAATAAAATTCCCCCCAAGGCTGAATGACAACCTGAATCTTCCGGGGAGTTTGGAGTTGTAGCGGCCTCACTTCATGTAAGCAATGCTCTAATTAAGAAAGTTGACTAGGGGGGCTGAACTACAACTTGAATCTTCTCTTTTTATAAGACTTTTTTCATTTAAAAATTGGCGAAAACCACATTTTGGTCCCTACATTTTCACCCGATTCCCACTTTGGTCCTTATGTTTTATTTTCACCACTTTTAGTCCCTATCTTGAAAAACACCTTTCGTTTTCGTCCCTGACGTTACATCAGAGACAAAAATTGCACAGCTGGCAAACGGGTGGCACTGTAGACCCATTAAAAGCTTACGTGGCCATTAAAATAATAATAAAAAATGCCACGTCAGCATTTAAATAAAAAAAATTAATTTATTAGTTTTAACTAAATAAAAAAAATTAAAAACAGAAATTAAAAAAAAAAAACCAAAACTTGAGATCAAACGGTGTCTTGAACAAAAAAAAAATAAGAACCCATTCCAGATCTAAGAACAAAGAAAGAAAAAAACTCCATCCTCACCGCTGGTCCAATCCAAAACCAAACTCCATCATCGTTGTTGGTCCAATCCAAAACCAATCTCCGATTTACCGACTCTATTCATCGCCACTGAAACAACCCAACCCACACCGATTCGACAACCCACAACCACCATTGATTCGACAACCCACAGCCACCACCGAACCCAGCCAACACCGAACCCAGCAACCATTAAGCCAGCCAACACCGAACCCAGCAACCAGCCTCCACGATCCCAGCCAACTAAAACCCAGCCAACACCGAACCCAGCCAACACCAAACCCAGCAACCATTAAGCCTCCACGATCCACGACCCACGGCCATCCACGACCCAAATGACCCAAGCCTCCACGACCCACGGCCATCCACAACCCACGGCCATCCACGACCCAAACAACCCCTACGCAAAGCCTATCTGTAGCCCATACCACCTCCATCACCACAAACACACAAACCCACCACCACAAAAACCCTCTACACAAATTCAATGCCGATCAAAAGAGAAGAGAAAAGGAAGAAGAGAGTCTGAAAGTGAGGAAGAGAAAAGAGAGAGAGAGAGGGAGAAAGAGTGACCGTGATTGAAGTAATAAGAGGGAGATAGACAGAGATTGCATCAACATGTAGATTGGATTGTTGGAGATTGGATTTTTTATGGGTTTTTTGTGGGTATTTTTTTCTTTCTTTGTTCTTAGATCTGGAATGGGTCCTTATTTTTTTTGTTCAAAACACCGTTTGATCTCAAGTTTTAGTTTTTTTTTTTAATTTCTATTTTTAATTTTTTTATTTAATTAAAATTAATAAATTAATTTTTTTTATTTAAATGCTGACGTGGCATTTTTATTATTATTTTAATGGCCACGTCAGCTTTTTGTGGGTCTACAGTGCCAGCCGTTTGCCAGCTGTGCAATTTCCGTCTCTGATGTAACGTCAGGGACGAAAACGAAAGACGTTTTCCAGGATAGGGACTAAAAGTGGTGAAAATAAAACATAGGGACCAAAGTGAGAATCGGGTGAAAATGTAGGGACCAAAATGTGGTTTTCGCCTTAAAAATTTTAATAAACCAGATTTTATATCAACAAAATTCCAATAAAATTATATCTAACGCAAATTAATATGATATGTAAACATGATTATACTAGGTTCCTAATATTACAAACTGAAAAATAAGCTCAGGCTCACACTTTTGCACAAATTGGACTGGTTATAAGAAACTCACAGGCTTGATTTGTGCAAGAGCAAGACTTGATAAGAAATTACGTGGGAAGTCGTCGCTAAAATCTCGAGAGGACAGTTTTACTTCAAACCTGAGAAGAATTGCTCCGCAGCTCAACAACAAACCAATTTGTTGAAAATTGAAATCAACCCGTTCAAAAAAAGAAAAAATTTGTTGAAATCAGCCATAAGACGTAGGATCAGTTACACGGCTCCTTTTTCGCCATTTAGACCGTCTAATTACATCTCTAATAAACATTATCCTTCCTATTTGCCATTTTTCTCTCTTTTACCTATACTCTTGACTTCTGAAATTTCGAATGTCACTCATCTGCGATGAGTAAAAATCTTTAAAAGATAGAAAATACCCAAAAGGAAACACCTGAGTCAGAATTTTTTTTTTTTAAATGGTTGTCAGGTGCTGAGTAATGCACGGCAATGACTAATCAAGAAGAACAAAAAATCACCGCACATCCTTGGTATAGTGGACAATCCATAAGTACAAGAACGGAATAAGGAACAAGAGCCAAAGTTCAACACACATACGCTCAGATTAAGATAAAAGTAGAATTTATATCTTGTATAAAATAAATATATAAATGCAAGGCATTATTGTGTGACAGACGATGGAGAACCATGGCTATGCACATCAATTTCTTATGTATATAAACTTCTAAATGCAAAATTAGTACAGATTAGTCCAGATTTATCAGGTCCCCCTTCCATCAGGGTGAGGGAAACTAAATGGAATTTTTTTAAAAGTACCTTTTTACAATCTAACTTAGCAAATCCACCAGGTAACTGTCTTAGATATCCCACAAGATGTGGTTTTTAAGGACAATCATCTTCAGATTCACTTCAAGCTTTTGGCTGCACTCAGCTCCTCTTTAGTCTTTACAAATCAACTCCAACTACTCCTACGAGATAACCAGTAAGGTAAAGTAACCTGAAATTTTTTTTTTTCATTAAATGAATAACCCGATACTTCCTTTTCAATTTATTTTCTCTATTTTATCGCTATAAAGTTGCCTCCCTACTTCATTCACCCCCTTTTTGCAGCTTCGATAACAGGCCACAGAAACCACAAATTAAAAAACATATCTACCAGCACACAGAATTAACTCTCCGAAGAGCACGGCGAGGTTTTCGCTTCTCCACAACTGGAATGAGATTCTGCATGAGCTGCATGTGCATTGGAAAACAACAAAGAGAGTTGGATGAAATAACACATGAACACTTTCTAGGGATGAAATCAATAAATTCAACTTTATAATTGCATTGCATTTTTATATTTTGGGTGGGTAAGTGATTGCAGTACATTATATTTTTAAGTTATTCGCTAAACCACTTTTTCAGTTTATTATAACTATTTAACATTATGTAAACCAAGCCACCATATCAGCATTCCAGAGGAGTGAATTCTGGAAATAGTGACACAGTTATGCCATTAGTACAAGAAAACAAGAACCTATATCAACAAACATTAAAAGCAGCTCTATGGTATCAACAAAACCAGAAGGTAATATCACAACATGCAAATTCTTCATAACACTAATATAATAATCACAGCTCTCCCCAAATGCATAGACTACAAATAGAGCCTAGTTTCCCATCTTTGTGAGACAAGATAGCCTAACAAATAATATGGAACCCTTTTTCCTATTATACTCTCTCCAAATATAAAATGTACCAGAAAAATTTTAACTAATGCAGTACACTTGAATCTAGATCCTAAGTATATACATGTGTATGTGCATGTGCGAGAGTAAGTCTGCTAGAAACAAATAACATAAATTAGATTAATCATCACTGGGCCAATTACGCTTAACAAGGAAAGAACAGACTCACAAATAAACACCATTGTGAAGAATAATCACTTTAGTTCATATTGGACAGACTATATGTCATCACTCATCTAAAATATAGGAATACAATCAGGCAGTCAGCTTGACATTGATGACACAGAGCCATTTTAAAGAAATTGCTGGACACCAAAAAAAGCACCGAATATTTCACACCCAATGCCTTTTATATTGTGGTGTTGCCCAGGTGAGGTGCATACTTGAGAGTGGGTGTGAAATATACGTGCATTTTTTAGGTGTTTGCAGCAATACTTCAATTTTAAATTTCTTGAATCTAGGAAAAACTTTCCAACATCTTAAAAGGAAGGCAATTCACCCAAAGAAGCTGGATATATTACAAGAGAAATTACAATAGATTTATTTTGTATATCCTCAACAGTAATAATAAAAAGGCTTATTTACCATATTCTACATGAACCATGTTTGGCTACTGTAAACTAAAAAAGTTTTGAGTCACTGACGAAAACAGTTGATAAGTATGTTCACCAAGGCACATGTAAATTGCAGAGAAAGGAAATTTTATAATTTAATGTTGATTTTCTTTTTGTAGCACATAGTAATTGTTTCAATAACTCAACCAAATAATAATTGTTTCAGGATTCATGATTCATGATTCATGATGTTTTGTGTAGGACAGTACCATAAATTGTGGCCAGCCCATCTTAATTCTGGTCAAACATGCTTAAATGAGAAGGCAACGAGCACAAAACAACCACATGCACGTATTAAAAAAAATACTCTCCTGCAATATGGCTTGTACTTCTCAACAAATCATATAAATTATTACATTTGTCAATATTAAATTAGATAGCTGAGTTAATATAATGCCCTGAGCCACCAGTTAAAGCCTCTAGTAAACCCCCCCCAAAAAAAAAAAATCTTGGATTTGGTTATATGAACCTCAATCCCGTGCAAGTGACAAACCAAAAATAAATAAACAAAAGAGTCTCAACACTAGTATATTGTTTAATTTCAATTTTTAAATATGGTACCAATTTCTTACCCTGTTCAAGGGGAAATGGTCGGCGAAAAAAGTAAATGAAAACTCTTCAAATGACCAGAAACATGATTGCACAAGTAATAATAAATCAAAATTAAACAGCCAATAAAGAGCACCATTGTACACAAAAACAGATTCGAGATGACATCTTTAAAAATCATTGTTTAATGTATTTAAATCAAACATATATCTAACAATTTTATGTCAGACCATCACTCCTATCATTGTCAACTTCCAAGAATTCCCTCCTATAATTGAGAAAGTTCTATATCCCCATTATGAAATTTATGGTAGGCACATAGAAACATTAAACAGTTTTGTGAGTAAAAAGTCATTTTCTTTATATTTATGAATCAATATTACTGCTAACAAAATATTTCACTAAAACCAAGTTTACTCTTAACAAAATATTTCATCTATAAGAAAAAATGAAGTTTTTAAGCTATTGTGGCCCCAAAATATCTTAAGCTTTCCAATATTTATTTATGGCTATGAGATCGTTGACCAAAATTTTTTTGACAAGTAACATCTTTAACAATATGGTAAAATATAGCTAGAAATGTTAGTAAGCAAATGGTTAACAAAATTAAATTAATACAATTTACCCACCAACTTTCTTTATTTCTGAAACCAATTAAATGTTTGTGTTTAGCAATCAATTAACATCATACAAATTCATGGCCCCAAATACAAAGTTTAGACATTATCTATTGTCCAATCACAATAGCAGGATCATGATAAAGCATCAACTTGTATTTCAATCTGTTTAACTGAGAAAGTTCCATAAATATATTACAAAACAAAATTAATAATGACATAAAATGTGAGTTCCATTGTATTGTCTAAAACCATTGATAATATATTGCTTTCTATTGAGTTCAAGGGTTCTTCGAAAGGAAATAGACACAACTCAGTCTTTACTTTAGCCATTGACTCAACAATATCTAATTTAATACATATGTTAAATTTGCCACTCTGAAATAATTCGGTTCTATCCACCTGTAAATCATGTCAAGAATGCAAGTTGAGTTGGTATTTCTCCTCACTACTTCGGACAATCTAGACTACAAATTCATGACCAGAAGGCAGCAAGGTTCTACGTGGTTGCTTACATAATTTTTTTTTTCTTTTGACAAGTCATATATTTTTTGGGGTAAATTACGCCAAATTCCCTCAAGGTTTGAGGAAATGTCATAATCCTCCTCTTCTTTTTCAAAAACAGGAGGGGGTTTCTGACATGACATTTCCCCAAACCTTAAGGGAGGTTAGCGTAATTTACCATACATATTTTTTTGATAAACCCATGTAAGATATTTTTAAGAAGAAAGGAAAGCTCAAAATGTCAAGCTTCCTTAAAGAATTATAAATGGACATTCATATGGTCCAAAAAATCAACTATAGAGCTAAATGACACCCCCTCAGTCGTAGTACAATATTCAAACAAAGATCTCAGAAAACTATTCTTAACATCCTGCTTTGATTTCTCTTCACCTTCAAAGCTGTTTCTTTTTCTCTCTCTAGATGGTCCACATAAATATAGACTTCATTACTGGCACATGGTCAAAACCATGTGAGGGAGTTTCATCGTTGACTGATTTCAAATCTATACAAGTGTTTTGGTTTCTGACATGATGACTAGTTCATCTTTCAATGTCAGTATGCCACCAACTGTATTATGGCATGGTATTGTCTCATACCATACATAAGTGATGTAGAGCCCGTGATTTCTGATTTCTGATGTAGAGCTAGTGTCCATTTGCCACGATTTTTTTCATTTAACTTTTAACTTCTTTTGTTTATGTACAGCTTTTTCTGATAGTGATGCTGGACTTATTTGGCATCAGCTTTTAGCTTTGTTTGGTTAGAATTAAAAGAAATTATTCAATTGATATTTAAATATAAAAGGTTCAACTTCAATTTATAGCCTTATTCCTCAAACTACGTTGAGCCAGCTCTAAAAACTGACATAGGAAAGACATGGTATTCATTTTGAGAGCAAAATCCTGGTGGACCATCCAGACTCAGTTCTTACCAAAAGGTTTAAAGACTATTAAATCTAATAAATGACAACAAACAAAGGAACTGCCATCAGAACTACTAGAGAACTCTAGAGTCCTAACAAGACAAACTTCAAAACCATATAGGAATTGAGTGATGCACGTGGACATCGCACATACAAAAACCCAGAATCTGCAAAATCAACCTATCCATAAAAAATAATAAAAGAAAATAACAGACTTGGGAAGACATATGTATAAACTCTCTCTCACGAAAGCATGTCAAGACAAAAATGATTTTAGGCGATTTTTTTCAGTCTTTGTTTCATATATATCGATATCATTTTAAAATGCATAGCTTGGAAAAGCAGACATGAAACTAGAAAATGCATACCTGCTCGAATCTCTCCTTCTGATGGTCAGCCTGCATTCAGAATTTTAATTTGTCATAAACTACTGAACAAATGACAACTAGTTAAAAAACACAAATCTTAATGGCAAAATCTTAAATGAAACCAGGTGTAGGTAGGCAATGAGTGATTATCAATAGTACAAATACGAACATATAAGATACCCAATTCTTGAGCAATTAAGGATTAAAATAAAACAAAGTTTCTAGCATTAATCACGGCATCAGAACATGAAAAGGAAAAGCAAAGGGGAAAGGATCAGAGAGAGAGAGAGAGAGAGAGAGAGAGAGAGAGAGAGAGAACAACCAGCATTAATAGACTAGTGCCTGATCTCCCCTGATAATGGAGAACTTGGTTCAACTGGTGGAAGGGGATGGTTAGGGAGGTCTATCCTATTGCTATTTTTTTTTGTTAAATCTCTTTTTTTAAGAGAGGGGAGGGGAGAAAGAAGATAGAAATGAAGAAATTTATTAGCGATTCCTGTTGTCCTACTTTGAGTGTAATCATATAGGACAACAACAAAGCCTCAATCCCAAATTTTTTGGGGTTGGGGATGGATCATCAAACACTTTCTATTACAGTGTAATCATATAGGACAGCACATATAATTACAAAAATGGTTAAATACTGAATATGGAGTGGAATATCAAGATTTTGAATCTTGAAAAAACAATAGATGGGGTGAGTTTGTATAAAAAGAAAAGTCACCTAGATAAAACTATAGACATCAAATTATATAGGCTAAATGCAAAACACACCCAAGTTTCACTAGAATTCATTTCAGCCCTCTAACTTTGCTTTCGTTCATTTCAGTTCTCTAACTTTCAAGTTTATTCAATTAAGGTCTCTTAGTTAACTTCATTAAAAAAATTTTAAAAAATATATAGAAAATATTTTTCAATCATTAATGGATTAATTATAAAGTTTTGAAGAAAAAAATTAAAAATTTGGACAATTAATTGCAATATTTAATCGAATTTGATGGAGAAACCTTAATTGAATAACCTTGAAACTTAGAGGACTAAAATGAATTTTGATAAAATATTGAGGGGGTGTTTTGCATTTTAGCCTATTATATAACAAATAAATAAATTAATAAAAACCGATCATCTTACAGGAATCATGCATTTACTAATTATTACAAGTTTACAACTTGGAGGCCAAGATATTCAGGACTATACCTCTTCCTTTAACAGCTTTGCATTCTCCTCCTCTAGATTGGTCACCAGAGATTCAAGCTCAACAGTGTAAGCCTAAAAGTGAAAAGGAACTAGTTTTAGAATCATCAGATAGAAAAGAAAGAGAGAATTACCAATAGACTACTGAAAGACACAATTTCAGTTGGAAAAGACATTAAAATTCTGAATCTGAGATGCAATAATTTGAGAACTCAGGTTTCACTTTCAGGATCTAAACAGCAGGTGAGCTTTAAAAAACAAAGGATTCAAAAATTCTCAGGAACCAAATAGAGGGAAATAGTCAAATAGTAAATTCCAAGAGGAATTTAGCCTGAGAAACATGTAACAAGAAGAGGAACTAAATTTAATCTAGTATTTTCCAGTCATTTGGGACATAAAAGAAGAGCAAAACTCTCGGCTGATCATAGCCTCAAACGACAATTTAGAAAGGAGAACTAAAAAAGAATGAGAAATTAAATCAAGAAAGAAAAAAAAAAAATCTAATTTTCCATTATATACGAACTGAAAAAACAAAAATCTCCACTCCAAACATAGCCAATGCCACCACTTAAATTAAATTCTCATATTTTAACACACAAAAATGCAACGTTTCATTTTTATTTCTTTTCCTCCAATTTTTTTAAAAATTTGATTTTTAGCAATCAAGCAATGAAAAGTTGAAAATCAGATTAATAAAAACACTCTCATAAAAAGAATAATAAAATAATAACTAAAAAATCCGTACCAAAATAGAAAAGTAATAATAGTCCTAATTTTAGATTCCTAGCCCATTTTCAGGCAAAATGTCCCGTCAATCGAATTGGAAGGACGGATTCCAGTTAATTCAACCGATAAAGTATAGATCTGGGGCTCAAACTAACCTACACCATTTATTCGTTTAATTATGGAATAGATGCTTATCATGAAAAGCAGACGCCATAGAATTTAAATAAAAAATAGAGAAAGAAGAATGACGATGCATGACCTGCTTGCGTTCCCTGGACCTGGCAGCAGATTCACGATTCTTGATCATGCGTCTCTGTTTTTGCTGAGTGGCTTTATCAAGCAAAGGTTCCTCTATTGCTCTTCTCTTTCCTCTTCCTCCTCCGCCACCTCCACCTCCACCTCCGACTACTGATACCGGCACTGGCACTGGCACTGGTACTGGCACTGGCACTGCACTCACTCCTCCACCAACCACCATTCTCCCATCAAACCCAACCTCCATCCCAAACTGCCCACCACCACCACCACCGCCACCATTCACCGCATAAGCCCCCGCCACCGGAACCAACGCTCCACCACCACCACCACCACCACCAAGTCTCACATCCTCCTCCCTCACCGCCCCGGCCTTAGTCAAGAAATCCTCCAAAGTCATCTCCTCCGCCGTGTTATTACCATTGTCGCCGCTAATCTCCTCCACCTTGCTGTGATTGTCGGCGTTGGTGCCGGCGACGATCTCTTTCCAGACCTCATCGACAGTCTTGTCTCCTCCTCCTCCTCCTCCGACTCCGACTCCGACTCCGACTCCGACTCCGACTCCGGCGGCTGAGGGGGTTCCTTCAGTGAATTGGTCAGACGAGGTGGAGTAGAGATTCTTCAAGAGATCGTCCATGTTCATAGACTGATTTTGCTGCTGCTGTTGTTGGAGATCAGCAAGCATAGTAGAGAGTGAACAAATTGAAGACTGTCGTGGCAGATCCGGATTCGTCGTTACAACTACCTTCGACGACGCCATGCCCTCCCCGGATTTCTAGGGCTTCCCAGATTCTTCTCTCACACACACTACTGAGATTTATGATTTTCACACACACTCTCTCTCTCTCTCTCTCTCTCTGTTTGCTTAGGATCAGGACGAAGAAACCGTGTATGACTATTTATTTTATTTTGAATTGTTTTTTCGTGTTTGGTTATTTGGAGTAGTGAACTAAAGCTAAAAGCTAAAGAGAGCGTGAGTCTCGCGGAACAGTTGAAGAACTCAATAAATATTGAAGACACAGAGAGAGAATGAAACTAAAGCCTACTTTATAGCTGAAAGAAATATGGATTTTATATATAATTATGGATGTCTACTCGCTGGGTTTTGCACATATCTGAACTCGCTAGATTCCAACGACATTTGTACAAATCTAAGGGCATTTTAGTCTTTTTATGTACCTTATAATTTTGCCGGACAGTCGGTAAGGAAATTGAGGTCCTTTAATGTTTGTTTATATTAAAAAAATGCTAAAAATACATATTATTTTATAAATTATTAATATAATAAATAATTATTAGTACATAAAAAGAAAATATTATTGACAAGTTTATATAAAAAATCAGTAAAAATTTGATCATAATAAGAATTTATAAAAATATTATAAAACTATTTGTGATTATAATATTACTATTATACGAGTTCGTGTATCATTTATGATACGCTCTTTTTGTTTTTGTTTTCTTTTTTTGGGTTGTTTCATTTTTGTACTCCTGTATGGAAATCAAATCAGATAAATTTCGAGATATTCAAAAGCTGCTTTCCGCAGCCCGCTGTTTTCATTTTTTTCACCTTTTTTTATTTTTTATTTTATTTTTATGGGGCTTTCATTTTTTACCGATGCTTGCCCGAATCCGAACGTTCATAATTAAAAAACCAAAGAGAAGGATAAATGCATAATAATGCTATTGTATATGACAGCATTTGTAATTTTTTTTGACGGTCGGTTAATTATGTTCTAATTAGAGTTATTTTATATATATATATATATATAATATTGATATATATTAGTAATTATAATGAAAAATATTTTATATATTTTTTAAATCATAAAAAATATTTTACCATATCAACAACCACTTATATATAACCCTAGTTTATATTAGTTGTATGTGTCTAGTGTCCGCTATTTATAATCCCAGTTTACAATTACAAAGGTTATAAAATGTATTATAAACTCAGTTTAAAACACTAATATTACTGTTTTCATGTGTGTTCTAATAAATATTATTACTTACTTAAAAAAAAAAACTGAACTTTTACGTGATTTAAAAATATTCTAATTAATGAATGGTGACTTCATTTAGAAATAAGGTCATAAATGTCAAATAATAAATTTTATTTTAAATTCAAAAAGAGAATTCCTAAAATTTAGAATTTTTAGGAAATTAAGTTATTGCTTATCTCTACAATTTATCATTTTTATTTGTTTGAAAAAATTTTAAAAAAATCTAAATTTATAAAAAATGCAAATTATTAACATTTACCCAAAAAAATAGAAGAGCCTCTTAGAGGCTAGTGTGTGTATATATATAATTGGTTTTAAATTAAATTTTATCCGTTAGTTTTGTTTTGGTGTTAATAAGAAGAAAGGTGTGTATAAATGAATTTTACTTAGGAGAAACGTGTGTGTATATTCTACCAAATTTTTTCTAGACATATCAATAATATTCCCCTTTTATTATTGTACTATTAAAGTGCAATTCCATCCACTACCATGCACTATAGCGATCGTTAGAAGCTTAAGATCATTTTTATGATATGCAATAAATGAATTGATGCGTGCAATGTAAGAACAAATTGATGCATGTGATGCAAGAACAAAATGATGCATGTAATGAAAGAATGATTTTTTTTTTTTTTGTACATGGATGGTCGCTCCATTCATCTTCCTTAATTAAATCATGGGTGTAAAATCGAGTGTCTACAGTTAGTCTTAGAAAGATGGAGGCCTAATCTGGTTTTAAGCCATCTTGACCTGAATTATGTCTCAATGTGGGTTCAACTTCACGGTTTACCCCTGGAATATCAATGTCCTGAACTAGCTGAGTATATGGGCCAAATGATAGGGAGAGAGTGGATTAGGAAGATAGAATCCCTAGGAACATTAGGTTCATGCGTATTAAGGTTAGAAGTGACCCATGGCTTCTTGTTATAGCTGGTTTTATGCTGAGGCTAGATGATGGATCTAGGGTGTGGGTTCAATGCAAGTATGAGAGAGTCCATAAGCTGTGTGTTAAATGTGGTTTAATAGGTCACACTCGCAAACAATATACTCACTACATGGATGACATTGAACTGATGCTTTATAGGCAAAGATTAAGAATTCATGACCTTCATCAAGTACAATATAGATATGATGCTATGCAACCTCAGCTTTCAAATGATCTTAGAGCCTTTCGTAAAAGAAGATGGATTACCCAAGTTAGATTTGAGCTTTTCACACAGATGGCTGGACATGCAAACCTCAACCCTCAATCCCTGACCACTCTGATCCAAGTACCCCAAACTCTTCCCATTTACGCCATGCAACAAATCCTACATCCACCAACCATTCTATCAATAATGACCCCAATTTCTCCTCCACACAACAATCATATACCATTCCCCTCAACCAACCTAATGACACTAACCTGAATTCTGCCATTAACCTTCTCACCCTAAATCTTCCAAGCATCCCATCCTTAGGTGAAAATCAAGTTATTCCCCCCACACCAGCTAATTCCTTAAACTCAGCCAACTCCAATCATTTGCATGTTGACACTGTGAACCCAACAAACAACCCTACTATGAATTATGTCCCTGTAACCATCCCTTCCCCCTCCATAGACCCAACAATTAGTGGTGCACCTTGTCTTTCCTCCATACCACCATCCTGATGAGTCTAACCTTAAATGGGCATGGATTGAGGGAAATGATCCATTTATTACCAATGGTTAAAATAGTCATCCCCAATTTGAAGCCTCAGACTTTGGAACTAATAGTGACACAACTACAGTGATGTTCAACCTGGATAGCCTGAATGAAAAAAGACTAGAAATTATGCAAAACCAAGCTTGGATGAATGGGTGTATCCCAAAGTCTCCTGACTCCTTTATTAAGTCCCTAAAGCAGAGGGTTGACCTAACCAACAAACATATCTAACAGTATATGGATTGGGCTCATCTAACATACCTACCTCCTCTAACCAACATGCAAGCCCACATGTGCCCTCACAGCCCACTAACCTTAACCCTAATATGAAAGACCTAAGCCCTTTTGAGCTACTGACTTTGGGCCTAGGACCACCCTCCTCTGTCACGGCTGCACCTTCCCTTACCTTAAATATTGCTCTAAGTTGTAGTGAAGACTTTGATCCAACAGATGAGGAAGTAGTTAGGGAAAGTTCAAGAAAGAGAATCAGGAAAGAAATTGAAAATTTTGGAAGAAATATCAAACAAAGACTCCCCTGTGTTGTGTTTGATAAAGAAGCAAGTATCTTTTCTTTTAATGATCAATTTGATGCAGGGCTTTGTGAAGGTGGCCAACAACAGCTTCCTCAAGAGCCATGAGGATTCTTAGTTGGAATTGCAGGGGGCTGGGTACTCCCTTTGCAGTTCTACAATGCCAGAAAAAGGGCCAGAAGGATAAACCTGATATTTTGTTTTTGGGGGAGACTAAACTTGCCAAAGATAAAGGTCTTGACATTTTGAGAAAGTGTGGATTTTGTAATGGGTGGAAAGTCCCTCGTGAAGGCCTCAGTGGTGGATTGCTGCTTGGAAGGCATCAAGACCAAATTCTCAACATCCAGTATAGCTCCAAGAACCTGTTGCATGATGATCTCTTTGATTATAAAGGTACCCTTCTTTCAATTACTTTTGTATACGGTCAACCTAATCACTCTAAAAGAAATAAAGTGTGAGTAGAATTGAGGTATCTCCATACCAAAGCAAAACCTATATGGTTGTATATTGGTCACTTTAACCAAATTTTGTCCAGTGAAGACAAAATGTCCTTTAACAATAATAGAATTATAGGAGTTAATGTTTTTCAACAAACTCTAAATGATCTTCACCTTTGTGAGCTAGAAGCTAAAGGTCAAAAATTCACTTGGAAGAATAGTAGAGGGGATGAAGCCTTTGTTATGGAGAAACTTGATAGAGCTTTTGCTTCAATAGATTGGATAAACACTTACCCACATTATGCTCTTCAAAATCAAGCCATACCAAGATCAGATTATCTTGGACTTTGAAGTTGTGCAACACTTTAGAAAGAAACTTTTTAGGTTTGAGAAAATGTGGATTACACATGCTAACTGTAAGGACATAGTTCAAAATGCCTAGACAGGTCACATTTAGGGTTCTAAAGCCTTTAAACTACAACATAAGCTTGCTTCTGTAAAGAGACAATTCATTGTCTGGAACAAGAAGGTCTTTGGGAAAGTGGAAAGAGAAATTAAATCTAGAAAACAAACATTGCAGGACATACAAAACTCCATCAATACCATAGCAGATGTAAGGAGAGAAGGAAATTAGGGAGGAGTTAGAAAATCTAATGACTAGGGAGGAAATCATGCGGGCCCAAAAAGCTAGAGTTGATTAGATTGTGCAAGGGGATAGAAACACCAAGTATTTTCAAACTGTAGTAAGGCAAAGAAGAGCTAGAAACAAGATTCTACCTCTTAAGTTAGCAAATGGAAGCACTGCTGAGGATTTAGCTGTTATTGAAAATACTTTGGTGGATCACTTTAGAAAGCAATATGAGGAGGCAAACACAAGGTCATTTCAGGATATTATGAATGAGTTAGGGACATTGCCTATACCTCAAATTGGCACTCAACAACAATCCCAACTTGATAGGCCTTTATCTGATGCAAAGATTGAGCTAGCTGTTCACCAGCTTGGCCCTCAAAAAGCCCCAAGTCCAGATGGGATACCAGTTTTTTTTTACCAGGAATTTTAGGACATTGTGAAACATGACATTCTCAATTCTATTCATGCCTTTTTTCATTCAGGGTCACTTCTTAAATCATTGAACCAAACCTACATCACCCTAATACCTAAGATTAGCTTCCGTAAAGAGGTTTCACACTTTTGACCCATAAGCTTGTGTAATGTCACATACAAGATCATTTCCAAGATTTTGGTGAACAAATTAAAACCCCTCATGGATAAACTTGTTTCACCATTTCAGAATGTCTTCATCCAGGGTAGGAGCATCATTGACAATATCCTTCTAGCTCATGAAATCTTTGACTCATTCAGAAAGAAAAAAGGAAGGAAAAAAGGTTATGGAGCCCTAAAAATAGATATGTGCAAGGCTTATGATAGGGTTAACTGGAATTTTCTCAAAGAAGTACTACTCTCTATGAACTTTAATAACACTTAGACCAACTGGGTAATGGAGTGTGTCACTACTGTGCAGTTCACCCTACTCCTGAATGGTAGCCTAGCACAACCTTTCTACCCTTTTAGAGGAATCAGACAAGGAGACCTCATATCTCCTTACCTGATTCTACTCTGTGCAAACATACTATCCATTGCACAAACCCAAGTTGAAAGCCAAAAGAAATTAAAAGGCATCAAAATTGGCAGAAATGGAGTTTCCTTTACACATCTTTTCTTTGCTAATGACTCTTATTTCTTCTTCCAAAATGAAAAGTGCTCATTGTCAAATTTGGAAAATACAATTCAGTGGTATTGTTCTTTATTTGGTCAAACCATAAATTTTAGTAAGTCTGATCTTTACTGCTCCCCAAATATCCCCCTAAACATTCAAGAAACCCTTGCTAGTAGTCTTCATGTTAATCTTATTCAGTGTCCTAGTAAGTATTTGGGTCTTACCTTTAAGCTTAGAGGAAGAAGGGTAATTGATCTCCAGGATCTAATTTACAAAGTGCAGGCAAAGTTCCAAGGCTAGAAAACAAGGCTGCTTTCTCAGGCTGGAAGCGCAATTCTGATCTCATCAATTTTGCAGTCTACCCCTCTTTATGCTATGTCCTGTTTTAGGTTTCTTGACAGTGTTTATGGCAAACTAGATGCAATCATGAGGGATTTTTGGTGGGGGCATGATTTTGATACCAGAAAACTTCACTTGATTAATTTGGATAACGTTTGTCAACCAAGAAACATGGGAGGTATCATATTTAAAAAAGGCTAGTCTTTTTAATCAAGCAATGATCTCAAAGCAGTATTAGAGGATCCTGCACAATCCAAATTCTTTGGTTTCTAGGACCTTTAAAGCTAAGTACTTTACTACATCTACTTTGCAAGATTACAAGCCAAAACCTCATCATTCTTGGATTTGGAAGAATATCTATGTCCCTCAAAACACAAAGCTGCATAAAGGTAGATGGATTATAGGAAATGGCAGCCAAATCCTTCTCACCCACCAAGATTGGTTTAGCTGTCCAAACCATGTCCTATAAGAACACAATTTGCTTAATGGTGTTCTGGCTGATCTAATTGACAATAGGACAAAAACCTGGAAATTGAACTTGCTTGGAAAGTTATACCAACCATCTGTATGCAAGAAAATAGTGCAGATTCCAATTGCAAAATTAGATGGAAGTATGGGTAAGCTACTTTAAAAAACATTCTGCATCAGGGGAATACAGGGTTGATAAGGAGTATAAAATCTTACATCTTGATTACAATCAATCCAAGGGGTTAAGTCCAAACTCATCTGTTGCTTACCAATCTTTATGGAAGTTGTTTTAGAACATCAAGCTTCCTATGAAGATCCTCACTTTCATCTGGACAATTCTACATGACAACATTCCTATCCTGGCTAAGGGTGTCCACGGGTTGGGCCGGGTCAGGTTTGTGCTCGACTCGAACTTTTTGGGTGGGTGAAAATTAGAACCGAAACCAACCCATTTTAATGGATGAATCATCCGGTTCAGGTTCGTTGATTTCAGGTAGGTTGTCAGACGATTTCGGGTTTTGAAGCTGGTGCCGATATTTCGCCTGATCAGTCAAGATATGGCCGATATTTGGCCGAATCTGTCAAATCCAGACTAGATCTCGATGAGATCTCGCCAGATTTGGTGGATTTCATGTTGCTCTTCGTCGAAAAATCAAAAATATATCCGAATTACAGTGGATTGCAGTGGATTTCAAGAAGCTCTTTGTCGAAAAACCTTTGGATCTCCTAGATTTTGTTGATTTTATGGTCAGATCGGGTGGCTAGGGTTTTTGGGGAGGAAACCCACCAACTGACCCAAAGGGATCGGGTTCTGTGGGTGGCGACCCGCCGACGATTGTTGGATTAATCGATTTGGGTGGTGGCCGGTCGGTTTTGGGCGGGTTGAGTGGGTCACCGGGTTGTATAGACACCCCTAGTCCTGGCAGTGCTTAAAGGAAAAGGTATCACAAACACTAGTATTTGTCCTATGTGCAATGAGGGTGAGGAAACCATAACAAACTTATTCCAACAGTGCTATTTTGTTAGAGCTATCTGGTATGCGTCCATTCTTGATATTAGAACATCTGATTTCACTCAAGTGACCACAAAACAATAGATGAAAGAAAGTATATCTACCAACAAAGTTTTGGGACAAGATGGAATGCAGTTTCTTCAAGCCTTGTTCACCATCTTATGGCTTCTTTGGACTCATAGGAATCTGGTGGTGTACTAGGTCAAAATTCCAAATCCTATTGAAGTGGTTCTCACATCTACCTCTCTCATTTACAGGTACAAGGAAATTTTTAAAGAATCTATGCATAAACTAGAAGCAGGTACCAAATTAAAGCAGCCTTGAACCATAACCTAACATAATTGGCAAGCTATTATCAAAGTGGTAGCCTATAGGAACATGAGATTAAAGAGATGTGGATATGGTTTTGAAGCTATTAATTTGGAAGGAACTAGACTGTTCACAGGAGCTTCTAGCAATGGGAGGCAATCTATATATCTAGCAAAACAGGAAGCAATGATCAAAGCAAAGGAAGCCAACCTGAGTAGGATCATCATTCTGAACAACTGCAAAAGAACAGAACAACTATACAACAATGCTAGAGTGCCAACTTGGCAGGAGCACACCTTTGTTTTCGATACTAGGCAGCTAATGCAACAAGGATTGTCTGTTCATTTGGTTTTTGTTCCAAAAGTTATTATCTCTCATGTGTTAGAACTTGCGAATAGGACTACTAGGTTCCCTGTGCATGTTTACAATCTGTGTATTAACTCTAAGTAAGGCTTAGCCTATTTTGTTTTTCTCCATCAATTTAATATGTTTATCAGTTATCAAAAAAAATGTTAAGCAATAAATATTTCTTTGCTTGGTTTTCCTATATTGAAAACTCTCTTAGAATCCATTGTTAGACATTGCCATATTCACACAAAGATTCAAAAATAGGTTTTATTTTATGTTGTGTAGATAGGTAGCTGGTCGTCCATGCCACTAGGTAACAATGAAATTTCTAACATATAATATTCTCTAACTCAACAAAATATCCTACCAAATTAGGCTTCAATTTGTTAAATTATGTTCTTATGGACCTTTTTAGTGTGGTAGAAAATGCTCACCACATTATCTGATTGATTACTACTTGAAAATCCATCGAAGTTATGAAGTTCCCATATAATCTAATTGGTCTTTGTCCCATCAAATGTTTCAAGCTGAGGCATCTTAAACTTCCATCAACTCCCTTAAAACAATATCACTCCACATTTTTAACATCTTATGTTGTTGTTATTATTATTATTGTGAGTGCCTAAAATTCCCTTAATGGACTAGGCCTAGAATTGGGCTCAAAACTTATTTGTATAATGGGTAAATAGGTTTCCTACCACGGGCAGCCTCTACCGAGCTCCTCCCTATTATACCTCTCCCCTCTGTGGAATTTACTCCTCTCCTCTTATAGTATTCTCTCTCTCTCTCTCTCTCTCTCTCTCTTTCTCTCTCTCTGTATTTTTGCTCAAAATGACCAACCCCTTCTCTCTATTCTCTTCTCATATTTATACCTCGAGGTTGGTGGGGTGCTCATGGTTACCTTTCAGTCTCACTCGTGTGGATGGAGCCCAATTTGATTATTCTTGACAAAGAATATGCTTTCTTAGACGTAGTGGTAATGGCGTTGGAATTGGTTCCAGCCTCCAAAAGGTTGCTCAACAGCGATATTCCCCAAGGCAATACTAAGCTGCTGAGGTCACGGGCTATTCCAAGTAAATACATTCCCTGATCGACCATACATGCTTGGCACATGCCTGTATAACTTGTGTTCATTTGAATTGGCTTATGATTGGATTTGAGTTTGAGAGTATCTTGGGAGTGTGTTAGGGCCAAGGCTTAAGGCCGTGGCCATATGCCGTACAATTATTATTATTATTATTCAACATTTAATTTTTATATTTGTAAGCCATTTTTCATATCCGAGCATTATATTATAATTGCACATGTAGCATTATTCTACAACACTTTAGCAAAAAAAACAATGAGCTTAATTTATGTCTCATTTGTATTTTATTTTATTTTTTACAATAATTTATGCAAAACACAAAAGCCAAAAAACTAAATAATTTGTTCCCAAAGAAACACTTATTAATGTTACTAACAATAAATTTCTTAACAAAAGGGAATGTAAGGGTCAAATTGACAACAAGTGAGAAGTTAAAAGATGAAATTTACAAAATTTAAATTTAAAGGACTAAAACGACAATTGACCTAAATTGAAAAGGTATAAAATCATTTTTAGAATTGTTCCTTTATAAGAAAGCTATAATTTTGATTTGTTAATTTTCCTACATGTTCATTTGGGTATTTTGTAGTTTCTGGTAACTTATTTGTATAATAGTCATTTAAAAAATATAAACTTTGGTAGCATTTATGTTAAATGTGTGACAAAAACTTACAAACTAGTTTATTTTCAAAAATAACCTCAAGAGATTGGCTTAACAGTTCTTAATGACTCATAAAATTCATGAGATCCTACCAACATCTTGGGGCCACCCTCATAAAATTTCTCCCTATAATAATTTAGTGTATATGAGACGGAAGGACTGCATGCATTCATAAAAATGTTTGATACTCAAAAAGGCTTGAATATCCTTGTCTTAAAAAAAATAAAAAAATAAAAAGTTAGTTTTGTTAATTTTTTTTTTTTACGCTAAAACAAAAAAGCTAAACATTTTTGACAACACAAACCTCGATTTTAAAAAAATAATAATAAATTAGCAGGCCTTAAAAATTAGGGAACCAAACACTTCCACATGATAACCAACAGGAAGGATAGCAGTGGTTTTAATAATTAAAGAAAAGAATAGGAGTGGCCAAATAAAAACCACACCTCCGACTAGTGGAAACTAGAAAAAAGAATATTCCTTTGGCACGTCACCCCACTCTCAGCGGGAAAGAGTACGAAGAGAGTGAAAACACGCGCTATAATGGCGAGTACGTGATCGAAATTGTCACTTTAATAATTTGTTCAGCTACCAGAAATGGCAACAAGTGGCAACAAGTCAGGCTGCTGCTTATAGGTCTGCATCTTGCAGTTATTGGTTTGACTTGGTTTTCAGCTTCTTTTTGCCGACTCCCAACTCCCAATACGACACTGTTTCTTTTTGTGTAACCAATAATTAGTTTTATTAAAAATAACTATTAGTTTGTATTTTTATTTAGGATTTTGTTAACGTGTCCCTTAAGAGTAAATAATAAAAAATTATTTTTAAAAATATTTTTTTAAAAATTAAAAAGGTATTGATAATTTTTTTAATTTTTGAAAAAATATTTTAAAAAATGAATTGCTTAACCGGATCCTTTTATTTATAAATGAAGGTATTTAGTCCTTCTATTATTTAATTATTTATATATATACTGTTTTCCCATTTCACATGTAGCAAGTTACTAGAAAGGTGAATTTGTTAGAAATGACCCAAAGATATTAAAAAGAATAAACAAAAACTTTGGTTAATGGATGCATTTGATGCATTCGTTAACTTTGATTAATGAGTTATACTGCATTGGAGAACAATAAAAATAAATAAATAAATAATTTTTTAATTGATTAATGAATGACTTAGCAAAAAAACAAAGATTATAACTAAGAATTCAACTTTAATTACTACTTTCAAGCACTTGTTAATTAGACCATAAATAAATGATATCAATGACTAATCGGAGAAAAATACGTTGTTGATGAGTTCAATAAATTTAAAAGATGTGTCAATAAATTTGAAAGTCTTAAAGTTCTATTCATCATTCTATTAGTTCATGAAATTTATGAGGTATTTCATGAGTAAATGGTATGACATTACTAATTATTAATTTATGGGAAATGTTAACCTAATGGCATTGGTTTATGAATTATTTTTCAAAACATTTTTATAGAAAAATGATAATGATAAAGTAATTAATTTTGTTAACGACTTTTTATATTTTCCATAAAAATTATGTCAAAGCTTTACTATTATGATGTATTGACAATTACCCTAAAAGCGTCGTGAATCTTTATTTATTGAGTCATATTAACATATATTCTTAGGACAATGGTTAACAATCTATTTTAAGAAAATTTTTATACCACTTTTATGAGAAATAGAAAAAATTATTAAAACATCATTTATTTTATTTTTCTATAAAAATTTTATTTAAATGAATTATTATACGTTATCTTAAGCACATTCTTAAGCATTTCTCTTATTTATTAACTTCAACCACTTTTTCCCTCCTATACTTTCTCACGCAGCGTATTTCTTGTTAAACGAGGGAAATGGTTAGCATACTCTTCTAAAATAAATAGTGCGAGAGACTTCACTGCTTCTCAAACCACCACCCCCCCCCCCACTTAACTAGGTCCAATAGATTCCCTTTGTCCACCTTAGGAAAGACATTCATCTTCACAAGAGACAACAGACAAGGCTAACATTTTGGTGGAAAAAGCTGTAATTCCTTGGAGATAGTAATATAGGTGACACTGATTTCAGATACATCGTGACCGACCAGCACAACAGTATTTGATTTAATATAAATGGGAAAAATTAACGGATGTTTTGCTAATAAAATTAAGAGCTTTATTTGTAAAGAATTTCGTGTGTCTTTGTAAATATTTAGCTAAACTCACTCAAATAGCTATGCATCAAGCTTAATACTATAGTGTGCAAAACTAACAAATATACAGTACTTCAATACTGTTCATCAATCCACCAAAACAAATTAGCTCTCTCTCTCTCTCTCTCTCTCTCTCTCTCTCTCTCTCTCTTAAGTGGAGCTATCAATTGAAATTACAATGGTTTTCTCTCACAGTCTCAATACAGAGCTCATGGATTGGGGTTGGAGATGATAGGTTAAAACTGATCTTTGTAGATTCGGATTGATACGCGAGGATTTAGGTTGCTTGTGATGGAAGAGCTCGAAATTGAAATTATAAATGACAGATTGCAGCTGACATTTGCAAATTTAGCTTGACATAGGTTAATTTGAGCTACTTGCGATGCTAGAGCTCACTGGTTGTTTAGGTTACAATGGTGGATCTCGCTAGTTGTTTGGGTTATGGTGGTGAAACTTATGGGTTGCGATGGTGGAGGACAGAAGCAGGGTTAGGAATTCGTATTTGGGGGGGAGGGGGAGATAAAACTATCATATTGATTCCGAGTCAAATGAATAGTTAGTTTTGTTGATGACGAGTGCTAGAGAAAAGCGGTGGATTTACAAAGGAGATGGATTAAGAGTGTTAGAAAATGATAAGTGTAAATAAATAAATAAATAAAAAGAAAAGAAGAAGAAGAAGAAAGATGAAAAGGTTAGAGAGGGGTGGTAAAATAAAAATAAAATAAGATGAGAAAGATGAGATGCGAAAGTTACAGAAAGTGCACTGTAAAGGAGAAAAAAAGAGAAAAAGAAGAAGTAGAGAGAGAGAGGTAATGACAGAGAAGAGAAGAAATTGTACTAAGAGTTGAGAAAAGGTAAAATAATATTTTCAACCAAAAAAAAAACAAATATTGATTACACTTTTTCATATTTATCTTATGTAGTAGGCTATGATTTGTTGTTTATTCTTATTATTATTTTATGTGATAAATTGTAAATAGTTGTCTACTACTATTACATGGGTCACCATTCACAGTCTACAACATAAGACAATTGTGACAAGCTATGTAAAAATACGTAGTACTAGTATTATTGAGAAAATAAAAAATAAAAAACATATAAAGTGGAGTTACAAAGGGGCAACATTCACGTGGAAGGTAGATTTGTTTATAAATGCCATTACACTTTTTTTTTTTTACAAAAATGACCCTTTTGCTTTTTGGAAACAAAGATATGGGATGTTGAGGAATCACAAATGACAAAATAAGTGGAAAGTTGAGATTTTTAGAGCCAAATTTGACTGAAGTTTTGGGGGTGGGACCAAAGCTTGGCTCTTGAAGGGGCCAGCTCTCTAGAAAATTGAGTGGGGTTCTATTTTTACCTATTATTAAAATATCTTTAAAAAATTTAGGGACCAACTCATTACAAGGCTCTGCCCTTGGTGGAGGAGGTCGTGGGTTGTTTGGGTTACGGCTTGCGTGGCAAAGCGCATAGTTGTGATATGTTTTTTCTTTTTCTTTTTTTCACCAAAAGATAAAGGTTCATGGCAGAGCTTGTGAATTGGTTTGAGAAAAGAGGAATGGAAAAAAATCAAAACAAAGAAAAAATAATATTTAAATAAAATAAATATAAAATATTAAGGCTAGTATAAATAACTCTATTTATATTACAAATAAACTAAAGTAACAAAAGTGATCAAGTTTTTTTTTTTTTTGGTGAAAAGAAGCTTCATTAAAAATTAAGAAGTAACAGTCTCAATACAAATTCAGTTCATATACATCCCATTGAGGTTATCTTCAAAAACATCAATCAAGTCCACAAATGGACTATCAAAAGTAGAAAAAATCAGCATCTAAATAATAACTCATCCTAACAAGACTATCCGCACATCTGTTCGCCTGACGAAAGTATTGCTTAATGCAAATCTATAGTATGTGAGAGATTAAAAACCTGCAATCATCCAATAAAGGTGAAATGATGTTATTTACATATGAAGAATTTCTTAAGACATCTACAATAAACTTTGCATCAAGTTCAATTTCAAGAGAAGTAATGTTTAGGTTGATGCAGAAAAGGAGCCCCTCCCTTAATCCCCGCAGCTCAGAAGAAGCAAAGCTGCTTGTCATGCCAATAGGCCACTAAAGCAAATAACCCGCCTACTAAAGACAAATAAAGTGATAAGTTTGACTATAGTGTGAAGAGGCATACGGGAATGCTTCTTCAATTTAAAAGCGGCAGAACACGGGCACTTTACGTGTGAAACTTTACTCTTTCTTCTTTTTCTTTTTCTTTTTTATGTCTCACGCGCGCAACTTTTTTTTTTTTTTGAAAAGCACCTTCCATTTTTTAATGTCTCGTGTATGCATATTCCTATTTTTAATCACATGCTAATTCATTTTATCTGTCTTTTTCTCTGTATATCTTTAGCTCTTATTCGTTCATTTGTATTTAAAAAAGGAAAAGAAAACGTAGGTGAAGTTATTACTTCTCTCTCTCTCTCTCACATGGGCCAAATAGTAGAGGTTGAAAGGATTAAAAAACTATGGCCGGTAAAACATTGATTCTTCTCAACATTTCTCACAAGCCAATCTATGGATTTGGATCGAGTTTCAAGCCTTTTGTTTTTCCTCTAGGATTTTTTTAAAAGAATTTTTTTGGGATAAAACTTAAGTATTGTACTTGCTAATACGCATACTTGTGTGGCATTTTCACTAAATGTGATGTAAAATGCCATAAACTAAAAAGTTTCTGAAGTAAACCTTGAAAAGTTCCTTAAATCCATAAGACAATAAACTAGAATCCACCAAAAAATAAAAAATTTGAATTGATAATAATTTTTGAAAAAAAAACTATTAGTTTCTGGTAAAAGACAAATAAAAAAATATATTCTAAACCTATTTAATACCTAATCATAACAAGAACCAAATTTGACTTAAAAATCATTAAGAACATCTAAGTTTAAATCCATAACATAAACTAAACTAATAAACTAAATCCATAAGACAATAAACTGGAATCCACCAAAAAATAAAAATTTTGAGAAAAACTCTGCAATTTTATTGATAATAATTTTTGAAAAAAACGTTCACAGACTTAGGAGCCTCTTTAAGGGCTCCGTAAAAGTTGAAAAATAAAAAAATATATTCTAGAACAAGTTCTATTTAATACCTAATCATAACAAGAACCAAATTTGACTTAAAAATCATTAAGAACACCTAAAAATAAGGAAATAAATGTCCTAAACCTAAAGTAACAAAAATTACATAAAAATACCAAAAATAAAAAATTACGTAAATTAATTTGGAAATTTTTTCCACATTGAAATGGGTGTTGCCCATGTTGAGACTCTATATGGAAATTACTAAAATGGGTCTTCATTATTTAGTTTTTGTAAGTTGTAACCTTTGAAGATAGTTAATTGGAAGCATAAATGATCATGATAGAGAAATAATGGACCTCAAAAAAAAGAAAAGAAAAAAAAGGCATTTAAAAAAAAAAAAACTTAGCTTTAATCACCGACACATTAAACAAACAAAATTGTGATTTAATTTTTTTTCCTATACAATCCTTTGATGATTGAGCTATATCCATTGATATTTCATAAAATACCAATGAAAAAAAATGTCCACATAATAAAAATTTTAAAAAAAGTTTAGAAAAAAGAACACACACTACTAAAAATATTACTCTCATTCCTATTTCAAATCTAATTATGCTTACAATTAATTGTTGGGCAATACAATTAAAGAGAAGGCAATGCCAAATCATTAGCAAGAAGTTTGCAAGTATAAATTATTTTAATCGTTAAGATATACTAACCCTTGAGCATACGCTCACGTGCGTACTTAAGGTCTCTTCTATTTTTATTTAATTTTTTTTTTGGTAAAGGTTAATAGTTTTCATTCATCATAATTTGGGATTGATGCATTTTTTATGACCAAAATCTCTAAAAGAGCGTGATGAGATGTAGCACAAAATATAAACACATTTGGAAACATATAAACCTCAGCACACATTTTGGTATTTTTGTGATTAATAAATGCATCAACCCCAAATTATAATAAATAAAAACTATTAACTTTTACAAAAAAAGAAAAAAAAAAAATGAAGCGTGTGCTCAATTCAAATGCTTAGTGTTTGTGTATGTGTGTGTGGGGTATATATATATATATATATATATATTACACGTATTTATATACCTACAAGTACTTATTTACTGTTCATAAAAAGTACTTATTTACTTCCTTTAAATATTTGGGCTAACAGTACTTGTGCTAGCAATTATTGGGTTGTTTATGTATTGTTCTATGATGTTTTGGAGCGTGTTATTATTTTATTTTATTTTTTGGCTTCTGGAGTGTGTTATTTTGTGCACAAACTGGTTCACATGGCCCATCCTGCGGAGAGGACTAGATCAAGCTCCCTCAAACCTAAGCAGCCTTCCATTTTTTAATGTCTGGTGCAGTCGTGCACGCATCTTCCTATTTTTAACCACATGCTAATTCATTTTATTTGTCTTTTTCTCTGTATATCTTTAACTCTTATTCGTTCATTTGTATTTAAAAAAGGAAAAGAAAACGTAGGTAAAGTTATTACTTCTCTCTCTTTCATGGGCCAAATAGTAGAGGTTGAAAGGATTAAAAAAACTATGGCTGGTAAAACATTGATTCTTCTCAACATTGCTCACAAGCCAATCTATGGATTTGGATCGAGTTTCAGGCCTTTTGTTTTTCCTCTAGGATTTTTTTAAAAGATTTTTTTATTTTTACTTTTAATTTTGTGGGATAAAACTTAAGTATTATACTTGCTAATGTGCACACCCTGTATGATATATGATATTTTCACTAAATGTAATGTCGCAGAAGTCTAAAAAAGCACACACGATGCTCTCTTTATAGAAAAGAAACTAAACTATTAGCTTCTGGTAGTAAATTTTGAATCCACAAGGTGATAAAGTAGCATTCACTAGAGAAAAATTTGAGAAAAACTTCACAATTTTATTGATAATAACCTTTGAAAAAACGTTTACAGGCTTAAGGGCCTATTTAAGGGCTCTATAAAAGTTGATAGACAATAAAATATATTCTAAAACAAGTCCTAATTAATACCTAATCATAACAGAAACCAAATTTAACCTAAAAAGTATTAAAAGCACCTAAACGCCTTGAACTTAAAATAACAAAAATTACATAAAAATACCCAAAATAACATATAACATAAATTAATATGGAGAGTTTGTCCTACATCAAAATGGATGTTGCCCATGTTGAGACTTTCTATGGAAATTATTAAAATGGGTCTTCATTATTTAGTTGTTGTAAGTTGTAACCTTTGAAGATAGTTAATTGGAAGCATAAATGTTCATGATAGAGAAATAACTGACCTCAATCTTATGCTTCGAATATAATCAAAGGCATTTAAAAAAATTAACTAAACTTAGCTTTAATCACCTACACATTAAACAGATAAAATTGTGATTTATTTATTTTTTCCTATATAATCCTTTGATGATTGAGCTGTATCCATTGATATTTCATAAAATCCAATGAAAAAAAATGTCTACATAAAAAATAAAAAAATAAAAGTTTAGAAAAAAGAACACACACTACTAAAAATATTACTCTCATTCCTATTTCAAATCTAATTATGCTTATGGCTAGCCTTTAATTGTTGGGCAATACAATTAAAGAGAAGGCAACGCGAAATCATTAGTGTAGGGCTAAAGGGCCTATGATATGTATTGGGCCTGTCCAAAAGCTCTTAGGGGGATGAAGGCCCAACCTAATAGCATGGATGGTCTGAGGACATAAGAAGGCCCTCCTGTGAAGAAACGTGACATAAGATGGTCCGAGGACTAAAAATATTACTCTCATTCCTATTTCAAATCTAATTATGCTTATGGCTAGCCTTTAATTGTTGGGCAATACAATTAAAGAGAAGGCAACGCGAAATCATTAGTGTAGGGCATGTAGTCAAAAAAGGGGGATGCCCAATCATGCATGGGCCCTCCTGTGAAGAAACGTGACATGAGAAAAATGCCATGCATGGGCAGAGCATTTCAAGGCATGATGTCCGAGGACGGCAAAGTCCTCGGCCATATGCTACCGCGGACGAGAAGAATAATCTGGCAGTTCAAGAGCATCAATACTGAAGACCTTGGACATAAAGGCTGAAAAAACAAGGATATGAGATAAAAAGGAGTGATAGAAAAATATCAATGATAAAGCTGCTCCCACCGCATTAAAGGTTCTATACCTACCTCTCTGGCCGCATTAATGAGGAAGTGACGCCTGAATGTTGGAATTCAGCCTTAGACCTACCGCTAAAGACTTTGGTAACGTGGGGTGATGGGACAAGTATCTAAAAAAAGCAGATGACTTACATGTAAAGGAGGGGAAGGAAGGCCTATAAAAGGCGAGGGGAGAAGAAAGAGAGGGGGAGGAGAAAGACACACGAGAGAGAAATTGTAAGAAAAACATCAAAGATTATCCTCGAAATCAATATATAAAGAATATTTTCATCCATGTACGAAGAGTATGCATGTGTTTGATGATTTAATTTACCTTTCATGCTATCTAACGTCTATAAACCTAGATTAGGAGTCCACTTTCTATAAATTCATTGTTTTGGGCTCTTTGGGTTGGCACCTAAAGTGGAATTTAGGTCCAGCACGATTTGTGTCCTTACAATTAGCAAGAAGCTTGCAAGTATACATTAGTTTAATCTTTTAAGATATACTAACCCCTAAGCACAAGTTCACGTGTGTGCTTGAAGGCTCTTTTATTTTTATTCATTTATATTTTGTAAAGTTTAATAGTTTTTATTCATCATAATTTGGGGTTGATGCATTTTTTATCACAAAAATCTCTCAAAATATGATGAGATGTAGCACAAAATATAAACACATTTGGAAACACATAAATCTCATCACATACTTAGGTATTTTTGTAATTAAAAAATGTATCAACTCCAAAATTATGATAAATAAATACTATTAACTTTTGCAAAAAAAAAAAAAGAGTCTCATGCGCGTATTTAAATGCTAGTGTTTGTGTTTGTGTGTGTGTGTGTTTATATCTCTTCTCTATATATTAAGATGATTCAAAAAGTTAGTTATTACCTTTTTTATTTTCAAAAATACCCCTAATTTGATTTACTTATCCTTATTCCCAAAATATAAGAAATAAGGTTAAAATTGTAAATCGACAAAAAATTAAAAATATACCAATAGAACCAAAAAAAGAAAAGAAAAAAAAAGAAAGAGAAATGATATGTCCACAATATTTTTATAATATTTTTATAACAAATCTTAAGTGGCAGGTTGTTAGTGGTTGTTTTTGTTGGGACAAAAAAGTAATCCAAGTGTTAGATTCAAATTTGAACCAATAACAACTAATCACCTATAATTTATTGTGAAAATGTTGAAAAATGTTGTGAACGTATCACTTCTCAATATAAAAAAAAAAACCTACCCCGCATCCCTTACTCCTATATAAAGAAAAAATGTTCCTATTAAAATGGTTATTTATTCTTTGATATAATATCCTTCAAGAATTTAGCATATTTAGGCATTTGTTCCAAAGCTTCAATGAGAGGAATATTAATATGCAATTTCTTAAATATACTTAGAAATTTAGAAAACTGATCATCCACATTGTTTTTTCTTAATCTTTGCGGAAAAGGAATTGGTGGATCATAAATTGAAGGAGAATAAGTCTCAAAAGTAACTTCCCTGAATTTTTTTAATTTTGAAGCTTTTTCAATCTCCTTAGTCTTATCAGCTTGCTCCACTTCTTTCATATCTGACTCGGCCTCCTTCATCTTTGACTCCTCATTATCTACAGCTTCATCTTGTTTTGCATTTGTTACTTTTGGCTCCTCATATGTTCGCCCACTTCTCAATGATATTGCCTTTACATGTTCTTTCGGATTGGTGACAGTGTTGCTTGGCAAAGTTCCTGCAGTCCTCTTTGTGAGCATGCTTAAGAGTTGACTGATCTGCACCTTAAGATTACGGATTGAAGCTGAGTTGTTTTGGATCGCCACATCTGTCTTCTGCATGTACTGCATGAACATGTCCTCAAGTGTCGGCTTCTTCTCTTGTTGTGGAAATTGCTGAGGTGGTTTAGCCTGCCCTTGGTTATTGCTCCATGAAAAGTTGGGGTGATTCCTCCATCTAGGATTGTACGTGTTCGAGTATGGATTATTTTGACGTTGAAAGTTTGACACGTAATTTGCTTGTCCATAACTCGATTGGGCAAAAGGATTTCCCACTTGGAAATCAACACTTGAATGATTTCCTGAACAATGATCACAAACAACATTAGTTTGAATAGCATTAACATTCATTTTACCTAGTTGTTGAGACAAAGTTGCCATTTGTGCCGCCAATGAGGTAATAGAATCAAGTTCTAAAACTTCAGCTGTCTTTCTTGGCATTGCTCTTTCTGTAGGCCATTGATAGTTGTTGGATGCCAATTCTTCCAGAAGTTCATAGGCTGCCTCATGAGTTTTACTCATTAAAGCTCCACCAGCTGCTGCATCAAGCATAGACCTGTTTGTAGCTCCTAGACCATTGTAGAATGTTTGCACTTGAAGCCATGCTGGAAGGTCATGATGAGGACACCTTCGCAATAAATCTTTGTACCTCTCCCATGTTCATATAATGATACACCCTCAAATTGTATGAATGTGGTGATATCATTCCTTAGCTTTGCTGTCTTTGCAGGAGGGAAATATTTTGCTAAGAATTTGTGAGCTAATTCCTCCCATGTTGTAACGATGTCAGGTGGTAAAGAATTCAACCAAACTTTTGCTTTATCCCTAAGTGAGAAGGGAAAAAGTCTTAGTCGAATCGCATCATCTGTCACTCCATTATGTTTAAAAGTATCACAAATTTTCAAGAAATTAGCAATATGGACATTAGGATCCTCTTGTGACAACCCCCCGAATTGGACAGTCTGCTGTATCATCTGAATGATGGCCGGCTTGATCTTAAAATTATTGGCTTGTATGGTTAGCCTCCTTATGCTCGATGTAGCTCCATTTATCGAAGGTGTAGCATAATCTCTTAACGCCTTTTGCTCTTGATCGGCCATATTAGATAGAGATGTGTTGGCTTCTTTCTTTTTTTCTATCTTGAGTTGATGTAAGGTTCTTTCAATTTCAGGATCAAAGAGTGTATGCTCTAACAGTTTAGATCTGGTTATGCACTTCTAATTCCTGAAAAGAAAGAAAACAAACTCAGATGCACCTAATTTAGATTTTTTTTTTTTTTGGAATGAATAAAATAAAATCCAAAGTAGTAAATATCTAGCTAGTATCAATATCAATAACAAATAGTTAATCCCCGGCAACGGCGCCAAAAACTTGTTCACGTAAAATAATCTGCAAGTGCACAGAATCGTAACAAATAGTAAAGTGTTTTTAGAAAAACGAATGTCGAACCCACAGAGATTAACTATGTAATTGAATACCGAAATTCACTAAATCAATTACTATTTGAAAAATTGAAAATAAATGGAACATTCTGCTATCTGAATTAAATTAAACTACTTAATAAAAATAAATCTACGAATAAAAGATTAACACAATGCAAAAATCTAAAAGTGTAAAAATATGATAAGAATGGATCTAGAGCGGTTGATTTCACCTAACAAATCCCACACAATTTATTCCTCCTAATTATTGGATTCTAATAATCTCCCGTTGATGATTAAAAATTCTTTAAGTATTCAATATCTTCTCTTGAATAATATAAAAAATATCTTCAACTAACAATTCCATATCTCTATGTGAATTTAATTAATTGAAGACTCATTACGTACTTTGAATTTTTTGAAAAATCACACTAATTGCAGTAAAGCATCTCTACTTTCGCTCAACTAATGATGTTTAATTCTAGAACTAAAACAACAAATCATCTCTCGGTCTCATTGTAATTTAATTGATCAAACTATAATTCGTAAAGAAAATAGTAAGCATTAAGAATAAAAATTAAACACTCAATCATGAAAATATTAAAAATAAAATAACTCAGAAAATAAATTGTGTGTTCATTGCTAGACTACATCAACGCTCTAGAAAATAAATTTAGTTCATAATAAAGTTGAAAAGAAAACAAATAAAATTTATGTCTTTCATCTGAATTGGTTGATCAACTTGAAGCTTTCGCCTTTGTCCTTAGATTCTCCTCTTTATAATGACTCCCAAAACAAGTTCTTCTCTGTGGCACCTCCTTTTCCTCTCTAGGGTTTTTTTTTTTTTTTTCTTTTTTTTTTTTCTGGAAAAGCCTTTAAATAGGTCAAAGAGTCCTATTCCCGTTTGGAGAAAATTCCAGATTTTTAGGCTTCACTTAACCGACGATTTTGGCCCATTTAACGTCAGAATTTGGAATTTTGTTAAACTACAAAGTTGTAGCCCTTGAAGTTAACTTTCCAGCCAAACTTGAATCATCTTAATTGGATATCTGAGCCGAAAGTTATGCTAAAAATACTACTGATGTGCAGGTTGGATTCCTAATCCTAATTGGACTTGGATTTGGTGCAAATTTCCTTTGATTCCTTGCTCCACTTGGATTTGAATTTAATTGGCTTAGTCCCACTTTGCATGTAAAGCTCTTGTTACCTGCAACATAAAGATATTATATAATCAGTAACAAAATAACATAAAAGTAGGGTTAAATATGTAGATATGTGAGTACTTTATTGTATATATTTTTTCACCACCACCCCACATTCTTATAGATTAAAAAAAATAAAACCTAACAAAAACTACCCACAGCTCCTATTAAAAAAAATAAAAACTACCCATTCCCACATTATATCAAAAACACAAAAAATAAAAATAAAAAACTTCCTAACAAAAAGAGAAACTATCCAAGTCACATAAAAAAAAACTAGCCTCGTTACATGCGCGTCGCGCGTGCAATGAGCCTTTTTTATAGTGGTCCTATTTTGTAAAAAAAAAAAAAAACTGTGTTTTTTTATTTATTTTATATATATAATTTTTATTTTGAAAATTTAATTTATAAGTGTAAGGGCACAAATTGCGCTTGGTTGAAGCTACGTTTTTAGACCAGCTCAATGGGCCTTAGACAATGAATTTACAGAGAATGGACTTCTAATCTAGGGTTTTGAGCAGTAGATAACACAGGAATTGGATTCAGTTACAGAACACCAGCGTACATTGCATATATGGGTGGAATCTGATTTGATATATTAATGCCGAGGACAATACTTAGCATTTCTTACAAGTTTTCTCTCTTATTTTCCCCCTCCCTCTTCTTTCTTCTTCCTTTACCTTTTATATCCCTGCCTCTGTTTCTCCTTTCTTCCACGTGTAGTCCAGGTGTTCCTTTTTGGATACTTGTCCCATCATTCCTTCTTACTAAAGTTTCTGGCAGTGAAGGTAAGGTTGGATTTCAACATTCAGGCGTCACTTCCTCATTAATGCGGCCAGAGAGGTAGGTATGGTACCTTCAATGCGGTGGTAGCAGCTTTTTACTTGATATTTGTCTGCTATTTGCCTTTATCCCTTAATCTCGTTCTCTCAGTCGCTGCATCCAAAGTCTTTAGTACAGACTCTTTTGAACCGTCAGGCTACTAATACTGTCCTCGGCAGCAATTTCCCGAGGACAAGGTCATCCTCGGACGTCAGGTTCCCTGGTGTTTTGTTCATGCATGGCACCTTTCTTTGTCACGTGGCTTCATAGGCTGGATTTATTATGTCCTCAGACCATCTCATGATGTTGGGTTAGACTTTCCTCCTCGTGAGAGCCTTTGGGCCGGCCCAGCATGTACCTTGAGCCCATTGGTACTACATTAGCCCCTCAAAACCCTTATTTCTACCTTATTGAGAGGAATGAGGGTTTCGATATACGCACGCGGGACAATCCGTTTCTGATGTTTCGGTCTGCAAAGCGCGCTTCACTTAAATGTTGACGGCTCTCTGTTCCCCACGTCTAACCGTGTGATGCGCATCCTACGGGTAGGCGTACTTCAAGGGGAAGTAGGCAGGAGATTATCTGCGTTACGATTTTCAATAGTATAAATATTGACAGTTCAAAGGCTTTCTGTTCATTTCAGAGATTGTTCAACGAACTTAGACACTTCTGCACTCTACACGCATCCTTAAACTTTCTCAGTTCTAAGCCGAGGTGACCTTACCACTTAAAAGTAAGTCCTCCAACTATTTACTTTCATTACTGTTTCTCCATTTCTTTCGTTATTCCTAGTTTTTTCATCCTCGGCCACATAAACCCCTTAGCCTCTCTACAGTATTCCTTCCTTGTTTCTAGAAAATGGGTAGATTTGCATCCTTAGTAGATACCCCTGAAAAAATGGAGGAGTTTAAGGCTAGGTACGAGATCCCATCCGGAGTGACTGTTAAGTATTGCAAGCAGGGGGCTTGGCATACTGAGAGAAAGGCCGGTGAGGTAGTGATTCCAATGATAGCTTTTATAGAGGGGGGAATGAAGATTCCCATGAAACCCATTACTAGGAATTACCTCCGGGCCGCGAGATTATCACCTACCTAGTGTGCCCCAAACATGTTTAGGATTCTTGGGGCCGCAGATGCTTTAAACGAAAGATTAGGGTTAGGACTTACCCACCACGAGGTGAACTGGGTTTACAACCTTCACCATCTAACCGGACAAGGGTACTACCTAAAATCTAGGCACCCTGAGGTGAGGCTAATTCAATGTCTCCCTAGTTCCAACAAAGGTATGAACAAAGATTTCCTCCTACTATCTGGGGATTGGCATGACGGTCTCCCCTGTCCGACGACAGAGGGAGAACCAGGTGAATAACTACACCTCACTTAACTACGTATATTTATGCATATATATATATATATATACTTGTCCTGTTTTGTTCTTGTAATCATTATTCGCTATTTGCTATTTATTTGTCTTCCTTAATTTATATATTTTTTCTCGAACAATTGCGCAGATCGTCGTGCTCTCACTCGCCATGCTTATCTTGTCAATTTCGCCCACTTAGACAAGATTCTAAAGGCCGAGGTGTATGTACATTCAGACGGCTAGCTCCGAGCGGCGCACCTCATTCTTGGGTACACTCCAATCTCATCTGCCTTTCAAGCGTCGAAGTGCGTTATCAAGGAGAAGGATCCTCGGCTGCCCAGGATAAGCGTCGCGGTAGAGGGCTTCTTACTCCCTAAGGGTGCCCCAGTTCCTCGAGGGGTCCTTATTACTGAGCCCGTGAGGGTTACCCCAGGAGCCCTTCCTCTTGCCACATCCTCGGCCCAGCCTAGATTAGGTGAAAGCTTCTCTTCCCGACTGATCACAAAGGAAGAAGAAGAAACAGAGGAAGAAGAAGAGGAAGAGGAAGAAGAGGAAGAAGAAGAAAGACGAGAAGAAATCGTTGAGCTTTTGGATTCAGACGAAGAATTCGAAGATTTTGACCGGTTTTTATCGCCCAGGAACCCAACTCCTGTCATTGGCTCGCCGTCCATCACATCCTCGGACGACGACGACCAACCTTTAATAAGAATGGGCATCCAGTGCAAACCCAAGCCCAGCCTTAAGGATGTATTAGAAGGTCAAGCTGGAGCGCAGGAGCTTCCCAAGGTGCCCCCAGTAAGACCTAAGGACAAGGGCACCGAGAAGGTTCCTTCAATTAAACTCACCCTTCCCCCTTCAATTCAAACTGAACATCCCGACCCAGCTGACCATAAGCGAAAAAGGGATCAGCACAAGGGGAAGGAGACAATTGAAGTGACCAAAGACCTCCCCACCAAAGAGATAGAGCTGGAGAGGGGAGGAAAGCATGCTCGTCATGCCCATACAAGGTCGGAGAGATGAATCGACCCTCCGGTAGCCTTCCATGTGCCCATTTGGGCTCTCCAAATGAACGTAGATGATCAGGCAGTCACCGCTGATGCGTCTATTAGGGGGTCCGATGAGGGCACAGCTGCATGCATCGCCGATGCATTAGAGCAAGCACTTCTACTGCCCGAGGACATGGGCGAGCTACGGAGGATGAGGGATCAAAACATCTTCATGATCCTCAAGAAAGAGTTAGCCATGGTAAGAATTTCAATTGCTTGTTTCTTGGTATCCATGCTTTTCGTTATTGCACTTGTTGTTATTATTTTTTTTGTTTGACATTAACTGCTTTCGTATGCTATTTACTGACAATGTTTGTACGTAGGCTGTCCAATCTGCACATAGGGCAGAGGAGATCGCCGCTAACTCGTATAAGGCACTAAGAGATGAAGAGGTGAGGCTGGATCACGCCAAAAAGATATTGGAGCTTAAGGAGAAGAAGCTACAGGAGGTGATGACCATCCTGGGCAAGGCGGAAAGCGAAAGGTCAGGTTTAGAAGCCCAGCTGAGGACTACTACCAGGCAGGCCGAGGATCAGAGGTTGCAGCTCAAGCGTGCCAATGAAGACCTTGCCTCGGCCAAGAAGTTAGTAGAAGATCTTAAGAGGGATCTTATAATGTCCGAGGAAGCTAAGCAGGAGGCTTTCAAGACCAAGGAGGAGGCACTCGTCAAGGCACAAGAAGCCGAGGCGATGGTTGACGAGGCTGAGCAGAGTGGCTATGAGGTGGGGGTGGCAGAAACCACTAACACCTTCAAAGCTCAAGTGCCGGAGGTCTGTAGGGATTACTGCCTCCAGGTGTGGAAGGAAGCCCTTTCCCAAGCCCGGGTTGATGCTTCCTCTCCCCTATGGAAGGCGGAGAATGCCTACATCCCTCCTGCCATCCGAGTGGCCACCTTTAGCTCAGCTAAGGATGACACCAACTCTTCCACATCCGGGACGCAAATGGAAGCAGCTGCTGCTGGTGATGCCGCTCCTGTTGCCCAATCTGAAGACGCACAGCCTCCCCTTGCCCCCAAGGAGTTGCCCCATAACCCTAAAGTTAGCGAGACGATGGAATTAGTTCTGGCGACCTGCCCATAAAGCCAAAGGAAATGGTTGGGGGGTCCTCGGCCTCAGTATTGGCTCCTGCTGATTCGAAAGACCAAGCCCAGCCTAAGCCCTGATGGCCCTTGGAATTTTGTTGCCGCTTTTTCTTGCTTTCTTTTACTTCCTCTTTTTTGTAATTCCTTTTTTGGGTCGTAGATGTATTTGAATTATATTTTGTTTAATGAGAGAAACTTTTAGTTTGAATTGCTATTTTGTATTATATTAACTGTGAGCAGATCCTTCTATCATTACTGACTTAGTCTAACCGATTGATAACTTGAACTTGTTGTGCGCTTTAACAACATCACATCAATAACCAAATAAGCATAAAGGAAAATTGGGTAAATTACATATTTGCAAATGCTTTAAGTGATGGTCACAAATTTCTATTCGATTCGAGCAATGAATAACATATTAAAAGACAAGATACTCGTGTGAAACCAATTCAATTGAGACTCGTTTAAGAACTATTTTCATAACATAAGATGAAGACGAGAAGCACCAGCATTTCTGATATGTTCTCCACCTAGACTAGGAGTGGTAAATGGGGTTACATTATACTTATTATGAGCACGTACCTGTTGAGCATCTGCTAGAACACTTGTACTTTACACTTTTTCCTTACTAAGGTAGAGGATTCGAGGACCCGGCGTAAACCTATTTTCATTTTTAGAACAAGGCAGAGGATCTAAGGATCCGGCGTAACCTTATTCTTTTTTCTTGCTAAGGTAGAGGATCCGAGGACCCGGCGTAACCTTATTTTCATTTTTAGAACAAGGTAGAGGATTTAAGGATCCGGCGTAACCTTATTCTTTTTTCTTACTAAGGTAGAGGATCCGAGGACCCGGTGTAACCTTATTTTCATTTTTAGAACAAGGCAGAGGATTTAAGGATCCGGCGTAACTTTATTCTTTTTTCTTGCTAAGGTAGAGGATCCGAGGACCCGGCGTAACCTTATTTTCATTTTTAGAACAAGGCAGAGGATTTAAGGATCCGACGTAACCTTATTCTTTTTTGCTTACTAAGGTAGAAGATCTGAGGACCCGGCGTAACCTTATTCTTTTTTCTTATTAAGGTAGAGGATCCTAGGACCCAGCGTAACCTTGGGCTTGTTTGACAATCCATATTGGCAGTTCGAACATAACATTGTGTGTAAGATAACAACAATAGAATCAAAACGGTAAAGGTGCTTTTTATTAATAATAATATCGTCGTAAGTTACTTACATTCCAAGGATGGGGTACAACCTTTTCATCTAAATCTGCAAGGTAGTAAGCTCCTATTCCAGCCACTGCTGTAATGCGATACGGTCCTTCCTAGTTTGGCCCCAGCTTTCCCCATACTGGATTCTTGGTATTGCCCACGACTTTCCTCAATACTAAGTTCCCAATGGCAAGTGGCCTTGAATTCACATGCGAATCATACCCCTGCTTCAGTTTTTGTTGATAGTAAGACAAGTGGATCATGGCCATTTCTCTCTTCTCGTCAACCAGATCTAAGCTCCTTTCCAATAGCCTATCGTTACTGTCCGGAGTGAAGGAATTGTTTTCATCGTTGGAAAGCCGGCTTCCAAAAGGATAACAGCTTCGGCGCCGTAAGTCATTGAGAATGGTGTCTCTCCCGTTGATCGGCGAGGTGTGGTCCGATACGTCCATAGAACATGAGGCAATTCCTCTACCCATCTCCCTTTGGCATCATCCAGCCTCTTCTTAAGCCCATTGACTATGGCTTTGTTGACCGCCTCGGCCTGCCCATTTCCTTGCGGATAAGCTGGGGTGGAGTACCTGTTGGTTATGCCGAGGTCACAGCAGTATCGCCTGAACGCCTTACTATCAAACTGCAAACCATTGTCTGAAATGAGAGTACGAGGGACTCCAAATCGAGTGACGATATTCTTCCACACAAACTTCTTCACATCAACATCCCTGATGTTTGCTAGGGGCTCGGCCTCAACCCACTTAGTAAAATAGTCAGTGCCCACAACCAACCATCTTCTGTTTCCAGGCGCCTTTGGGAAGGGACCCACAATGTCCAGACCCCACTGCGCAAAAGGCCAGGGGCTTGTCAGAGGATTGAGCACACCCCCAGGCTGATGAATGTTTGGAGCGAACCTCTGACACTGATCGCATTTCTTCACATAGCTTTGAGCTTCTCGTTGCATATTGGGCCACCAATACCCTTGTGTTAGAGCCCGGTGAGCTAAAGACCTTCCCCCCGTGTGACTTCCACAAATTCCTTCGTGTAACTCTTCTAAAAGCAGCTCTGTCGCCTCAGGATGTACACATAATAGGTACGGGCCAGAGAAGGATCGTTTGTAAAGTTTGTGGTCCTCGGCCAACCAGAACCGAGATGCTTTCCTGCGCACCTTATTCGCCTCGACCTTTTCCTCTGGCAAGGCATCATGTTCAAGGAAGGATACAATGGGGTCCATCCAACTTGGCCTCACCCTGACCTGATGAACCTGGATAATACTTCCACTCATTCCCGAGGGTTTAGGTAAGTCCTCAACTAGGATGATCCGTGGTAGACCTTGTGCCGACGACGTGGCAAGAGTTGCTAAAGAGTCAGCGTGTGCATTGTTACTCCTTGGGACATGCAATAACGTAAAGGACTCGAATTTGCGTTGTAAAACTTTGACTTGACTTAAGTAGTCCTGCATCCTCGGATCCCTGGCCTCCACCTTCCCATCCACTTGGCCCACAATAAGTTGTGAGTCCGAGAACATTTGCGTGGTCTTTCCTCCCAATTTCTGGACCATGTCCATCCCTTTTAGCAAGGCCTCGTACTCGGCTTCATTGTTAGTGGCCGAGAATCCCAGTCTCAATGACTTTTCCAGTATGAGACCCTCTGGGGTTATAATTACTAATCCTACTCCGGATCCCCTTTGATTAGCAGCTCCATCAACATAAACAGTCCACACTGGGAGACCCTTGCACGCAATCACGCCAACTGATTTTCCATCAATGTCCCTGTTACAGACATTATCTTCTATTGTGGGCTCGGTAAATTCTGCCACTAGATCTGCTAACACTTGACCCTTTATAGAGGTGCGGGGCATGTACTTGATGTCAAAAGAACCCAAGATGGTTCCCCACTTGGCAATCCTGCTTGTATAATCTGCACCTCGGAGAATGGCTTTGAGGGGGAGTTGGGTTAAAATCACCACCGTGTGTGATTGGAAATAATGGGGGAGCTTATGTGTCCCATGTACTACGGCCAAGATTGCCTTCTCTAATGGTGGATAACGCACCTCGGCCTCATGTAAGGATTTACTCACATAGTAAACCGGTTTCTGTATGCCCGCATCGACCCTTATCAACACCAAACTGACGGCATGGCTTGCAACTGCAATATAGGCAAACAGAACTTCATCCACTTCGGGCCGAGACATGATGGGAGGATGTGAAAGGTATTCCTTAAGTTGCTGGAAGGCCACGGCACACTCCTCCGTCCATTCAAACCCTTTTCATTTGTTTAATAATTGGAAAAATGGCCTATACCGATCAGTAGATCTTGAGATAAATCGGTTGAGGGCAGCAGTCATCCCAGTCAGCCTCTGCACCTCTTTTGGATTCTGAGGCGGCTGTAAGCTATTGATGGCCTTGACCTGAACGGGGTTGACTTCAATTCCTATGTGTGTCACCATGTAACCCAGAAATTTTCCAAATCCCACTCCAAAGGAACATTTGGATGCGTTGAGGCGTAACTTATACTTTCTTAGCGTTTGGAAGGTATCATCCAGGTCTGGTATATGAGCTGATATAGTTTTACTCTTAACCACCATATCATCAACGTATACCTCAATCGTCTTTCCCAATTGCGATTCAAACATCCGTGTCATCATCCTCTGATAGGTAGCCCCAGCATTCTTCAAGCCGAAGGGCATCACCTTATAGTGATAGTTTCCCACGGGTGTGACAAAGGCTATCTTCTCTTGGTCTTCTAGAGCTAAGGGTATCTAGTGGTAACCCTGGAAAGCGTCCAGAAAGCTCATCCGAGGATGCCCCACAGTAGCATCCACCAACTGATCTATGCGGGGCATTGGAAACGAATCTTTAGGACAGGCCCTATTCAAATCTGTAAAGTCCACACATACTCTCCATTTCCCATTCTTCTTCTTCACCACCACTGTATGCGCCAACCATTCTGGATAAAACACCTCCTTAATGGCACCTGCCTTTTTAAGCTTCCGAACTTCTTCTTTAACGGCCTCAGCGTGCTCTTGAGATGAGCCCCGAGGTGGTTGCCTCCGCGGTATCGCTGCTGGATTGACGTTGAGGTGATGGCAAATGAAGCTTAGGTCAACCCCTGGGGCTTCGTAAACGTCCCATGCAAACACATCGATGTTTCGTTTTAAAAACGTAACTAGTTCCTCTTTTTCTTAGAGTGGTAATTGACTTTCCACCTGAAAGAACTTCTCCATATCGTCAGCAATAAACACCTTCTCTAACTCCTCATATCCAGGCATTTCAGCCTCGGCTACATTTGTCTTGGCCGGGAACGTTAGCTGCTATAAACTACTCTCGGCTAAGGCCTGGGACTCCTGTTTTTCTTGACGTGTAATTATTGCCATGATGCATTGTCTTGCCATTGACTGGCTGCCAATTATTTCTTCGACTCCATCTTCATACGGGAACTTCACCTTAACATGCAAAGTTAACGATACAGCACCTAAGGCATGCAGCCATGGCCTTGCCACTATGGCCGTGTAGGGGGAATAGGCGTCTACCACGATAAAATCTACATCCACCACCACTGGCCCTGACTGCACAGGTAGTCGGATCAACCCCTTCGGAATGACAGCCTTCCTTTCAAAGCTTATCAACGGTGAGTCATAAGCCGTGAGATCCTCGGGCTTCAAGTTAAGGCCCTTGAACAAATCCGGGTACATAATGTCAGCCCCACTCCCCTGATCAACCATCACTCTCTTCACGTCGTAACCCCCTATCCTTAGCATGATGACTAATGCATCATCATGCGGCTGGATAGTGCCAACCTTATCCTCCTCAGAAAATCCCAAAACGGGTGGAGGATTCCTCTTAATCCTCTTCGGCTCAGAGTTGGGGTCCTCGGCAGAGGGGTGCAGCACTGACATTACTCTGGTAGGGCAAGACCCGGTCCGACCTGGTGCAGCAAATATGACATTGATCGTGCCCAAAGGAGGTCTTGAAATGTTACTGCCTTGGTTCACGGAACCAGATTGTGTGCCTTGTTCATTAGGCCGATTCATAAATTTCCTTAACTTCCCTTCTTTGACTAGCTGATCTAGATAATTCCATAAATTTCTGCAGTTTTCAGTAGTGTGACCCCTATCTTAGTGGTAATTATAATAGAGGTTTTGGTTGCGTTTTGTAGGGTCTCCTATCATTCTGTTGGGCCACCTGAAATATGATTCACGACAAATCTTCTCCAACACCTGCTGTATCAGCTCACAAAACACAGTGTTTACTGTCTGAGGAATAGCCGACCTAGAATGGCCAGAAAAATCCCTCCTTGGCCATTTGCTGTTGTATTTGTCTGTCTTGAAATCTCTGCTCTCCTGAGGGATAACTTTCATTTTTCCTTTGCTTTGTTGCTGATCCTCCTCTACTCGCTTATACTCGTCAATACGATCCATTAGCCGTCGGACAGTCTTTACTGGTTTCTTGGTCAAAGATTTTTTTAAATCATGTTCAACTGGAAGGTCGACCTTAAAAGTGTTGACTGCTACTTCATCAAAGTCTCCGTCAATCTCATTGAACGCTTCCCAGTATCTATCCAAATACGTTTTTAATGTCTCGCCCTCCCTCATGGTCATAGACAATAACGAGTCCAGAGGCCTAGGTACTCTGCTACACGTAACGAAGCGGGACCCAAATGCCATCATAAGCTCTATGTAGGAATCGATGGAATCCGCTTTCAAACCGTTAAACCATCTCATCGCAACAGGTCCTAGGCTTGAGGGGAATACTTTGCACATCAAGGTTTCATTCTGCGAATAAACCGCCATGCGTTGGTTAAAATGGCTTACGTGCTCCACCGGGTCTGTTCTACCATTATAAATGGTGAAGTTTGGTTGCGTGAAACGATGAGGAAGCTTTCCTCTCTCAATACGACGTGTGAAAGGTGACTTGGAGAGCTGGTGCAATGCCTTCCCCATAGCGTCACTGCCCAAACCCCTGGGAAGAGATTTCTTGCTTGTCCCATCATGAGGACCTCCCTCTTGGTATGAGAAAGTCTCGCTAGGAGGAGTTCTCGACCTCGGCTTATAGCTACTGCTCTGGGAGTCGTCTAAGGAAGGGTCAGATATAGAAGGCGTCCGTTTTCATTTGGCTCGGCGTAGCTTTCTCTTGAGCTGGTCAATTTCCTTTTGCATGGCCCTGGTACCTCCCTCATTAGAGCCCCTGCTTTCGCCCCTTGGATAATTGCCAGCGGTTCGCCCTGTGTGTACACTGCCTTCTCGATCCCCCATCTGCTCTAACTGTTGGAGAGGATCTCCGTGCTGAGATCCTAAAGAGTCTGCATGGTCTGGATTAGAACCCACCATCACGTTATCTACGTCAAAACACAAGAATTCCCACAGACGGCGCCAATTGTAAGGGCACAAATTGCGCTTGGTTGAAGCTACGTTTTCAGACCAGCTCAATGGGCCTTAGACAATGAATTTATAGAGAATGAGCTTCTAATCTAGGGTTTTGAGCGGTAGATAACACAGGAATTGGATTCAGTTACAGAACACCAGCGTACATTGCATATATGGGTGGAATCTGATTTGATATATTAATGCCGAGGACAATACTTAGCATTTCTTACAAGTTTTCTCTCTTATTTTCCCCCTTCCTCTTCTTTCTTCTTCCTTTACCTTTGATATCCCTGCCTCTGTTTCTCCTCTCTTCCACGTGTAGTCCAGGTGTTCCTTTTTGGATACTTATCCCATCATTCCTTCTTACTAAAGTCTCTAGCGGTGAGGGTAAGGTTGGATTTCAATATTCAGGCGTCACTTCCTCATTAATGTGGCCAGAGAGGTAGGTATGGTGCCTTCAATGCGGTGGTAGCAGCTTTTTACTTGATATTTGTCTGCCATTTCCCTTTATCCCTTATTCTCGTTTTCTCAGTCGCTGCATCCAAAGTCTTCAGTACAGACGCTTTTGAACCGTCAGGCTACTAATACTGTCCTCGGCAGCAATTTGCCGAGGACAAGGTCATCCTCGGACGTCAGGTTCCCTGGTGTTCTGTTCATGCATGGCACATTTCTTTGTCACGTGACTTCATAGGCTGGATTTATTATGTCCTCGGACTATCTCATGATGTTGGGTTGGACTTTCCTCCTCGTGAGAGCCTTTGGGTCGGCCCAGCATATACCTTGAGCCCATTGGTACTACAATAAGTATATAAAGCAATTTGAAAATTAATAGAAAACTAGTCATATTTTTTAGGCAACATTTTAGTGAAAGTTAGAGTTGCATTTTTACTGGAGTGTCCTTTAGTTTTGTCTTTACTTAAATATAAGGGTGTAAGGGCAATTTTGAACTAAAAAATTGAGGAATCCAAACAAGTAAAGCCCCTTAAAAAATAGTAAAGAAAAAAAAAATCAACACAAAAACCAATTACAACTTCCTATAAAAAAAAACTTCTCTTTTCATTTATTCTTCTCTTCCCCTTTCCTATGTTGTGGAATATGCATAAGAAAAAACTCTAATAACATTGGATCCAAAAACTCCAAACCCACAATACTCTTTCAATTTCTTCTTCATTGTTTAATCTTATTTCCAACCGATACTATCTTCTTATGCACTTACTATTTCATATACTGAATTCTTCTCAATGGTAAGGAGTATTTCTTTCAAGATTGGTAAGCTTTTGAACAAAATTTATATACTAATTTCTCAATTGAATTATCACTTTATATTAAGAGGATTCAGAAAGTTAGTTACGATTTCAAAAATGTCGAAAATACCCCTAATCTAATTAGATAATCCTTATTCTTAAAAAATAACAAATAGGGTTAAAATTGTAATTCAACAAAAAAAAACTACTAGAGAAACTTTTTTCCTAAAAATTATCACACTTTTTATGTAAAAACTAGCACACATACGTTTAGTACTTTTTTTTTCCCCCTTAAAAATAGTATACTAGACTCAACAGTTTACTCCATTTCAATTCCTCGATTTTAATTTTATAAAAATCCTATCATATGTAGCCTTACTAACAATGGATAAATTCAAATTGAAAAATTATATTAAACTAAAAAAAAAAAGTCTCATTGCACGTGCGGAGCGCATGTGATGAGACTAGTATTTTGTATTGTCTTTACCAACTATATATTGTGAACCAACTATATATATTGTGAAATGGTAACCTAAAATTTGGTTATATTGTGAAAGGTGTTATAGAAAATTTGTTTATGAATACAAAAATTATAACACTAAACCTAAAAAAAGGAAAAAAAAAAAAAAAAAAAGTCTCTGCCTGTGCGACGTGACCAGTATATATTACCTACAAGTACTTATTTGCTTCCTTTAAATATTTGGGCTGACTGTGCTAACAATTATTGGGTTATTTATGTGTTGTTCTATGATGTTTTGGAGTGTGTTATTTTGTGCACAAACTGGTTCACACGGCCCATCCTGCGGAGAGAACTAGATCAAACTCCCTCAAACCTAAGCAACCCTAGCCTAAGTTCATGGAAGGCACAAAAAAGGCCCTTCCATATTTATTTTGCTACTAGGTATCATATACAATCCAAGGATAGTCAAAGCAAAGCATGTCCAATGTGTAATGGTTTGATAACGACTAGGAACATAATAGGATCTTTCAACATGAATAATGTGGCCAATTTCAGTAATAGCACAGACAAGAACAATCACGAGGACCACACTGGTGGCTTCAACCTCAGCAGGCGACATGTGGCGAAGCTACATTCAGCATCCCTGTCCAAGCCCAGGTGAGTAACAATCCCTCGCGTCACCAAGCTCAGCCACAAGTCCAGCAAGTTCATGCGTACCTACTGCAACTTCTACTATTCCAGTTTTATACATATGGAATTAGCCAAGATGACATGGTTGAAGTTCAATTGATGGCTCAACTGCAGAACCCCATCTTTAATGATACTCACTTCTACCATTGAGAATCTTAAATCAAAGCATATAGGGATCGAGTTTTACAGGAGATCCCATTTTGAAGGACTTTGATTTGTATGAATAAATAGAAGTTGTTACCTACTAGTGTATGGGTCACGTTTGGTTTGCCCACGAACATAAGTATTCTCACTAAAATTAGAAGTTTATCATCTGATGCATCTATAACTATAAAATGACTTCTATAGATGTGATTACTTGGATTTGTTCAGTTGTGAGATTAGGAATTTTTTTTTTTTTTCATTTTACATAAAACAAACATTTGAAAATGACTTTTTATCATTTTCATATAGGCAACTAAATACTGTAAAATGAAAATGTTTTCAACAAAATATTTTACGGCAAAACATATTGAACGTGTGACACACATCCTAATGAAAATAATGCATGTTAATTTGAAAATTGAACAATTTCATATATATATATATATATATTTGATTTTTTCATTTGGTTTAAATCTAAGTTTTTTTCACGAATAGTAAAATCAAAGGGAAATTTACTATCATTTTAAGATAAATTTTTTTTTTTGCTCCTATCAAATTATTGGATTTTCTATTAAACTTGATCAAAATTTATAAAATTTAGGATATGAACATTGGGCCGTGAATTTATACTGTTAAAATCCGCAAAGAACAATTAAGTGGAGCCCAATTCAGCAAACGAGTATATATATAACACATGGTTTAGGCCAGTGGCAGTTTCGTAATAAGCCAGCAAAAAAGAAAGCCAATAACCATAACTAACAATAACTAACTATATAACAGAATCCACACCCGCGAAACTCACAAATCAAAATAGTACACTCTGACTCTCAAGAAGTGCAAAAATGGCGACCAAGATCGTGACTCTGACTCTCACTCTGGGCGTGGTGATCCTGCTACTGTCACTCCCCGGCGGCGTCAAACCAGTCCACTGCATCTCTAGCGGCGACATGGAGTCGATGCTTTCCGCCTTGAGAGCCCGCGGCTACAACCTCTTCTCCAACGCCATCGCCACCTCCGACCTCCAGTTCGACCTCCTCTGCACCCACCCCAACGCCAACGCCAACGCCAACGCCAATGCTTCGAACGACGACTACTTCTTCACCATTTTCGCTCCCACCGACTCCGCTCTCTTCGCTCTCGACATGACTCAAACGGCGCCGTTTTTCACCGACACGCTCCGCCTCCACGTCGTCCCTAAGCGGCTCTCCTTCTCTCACCTCCAGCGGCTTTCTTCCGCTCACCTCCGTACTCTCCTCCCCTCGCGTGATCTCCACGTCACCACCAGGCAGCTTCCTCCTCCTCCTCATCCTCAGCATCATCATAACCGTCGCCGCCGTGTCGTTGTCGTCTCCGTCGACGAAATCGAAGTCGTTTTCCCCGGAGTGTACTACAGCCGATACGTCGCCGTTCACGGCCTCAACGGAATTCTCACTCTCCGTGGACCTCCTCAGTACTCCTTGTCTCCGGTCCGTTCGGTTCTCCCTCAGCGAACCAACGTTTGCTCCAACCGTAACCGTACTGCGCCGCCGCCGCCGCAGCCACAACAACCACCGCAAGCCTTTCGCGGTTATTCTCCGGCGAATTCGCCTTCGTATTTTGGCGTTTCGCCAGGTCTTGCTCCGACGATACAGTCACCGGAGAGTGGGAAAACGGCGTCGCCTTCTCCGTCGATCGGCAATGGTGGTCATGATGATCAAGATCAACTCGGACAATTATGGTCCATTGGATGGTGAGATTTTGGAGCCAAGCCACGTCAGCGGGTCGGAGTTGTTATTCTTTGGGTCACTCACATAATGTGGGTCCTACGTCCCACGTGGATAACTCAAGCATTCTTTTCTTCCTTTGGTTTTGTAGTAAATGATACATGTTTTGTTTCATGTACGTATACGATCTGATCCCCTATAATTTCACCTATGATTTTCTAATTGTTAGCTTCTTCTACTACTATGCCTATTTCATTTGTGCCATATACCATAATAATTTAGTGAAGTCAACCTAAAAAGAATATACTAGTGAAGTAATTCGCTAAAAGAAAAGTCTTGATTATTTGAAAATTACTTCAACTTATTTATCTACGACGAGTTATAAAATCATTTACGTGTATTTACATTTTGTCACAATATATTTTACTGAGTTACGTAACTTGTTTAAATAGTATGTATAGACAATTTTATAGATTATCATGTAGTGGGTTGAAGCATTTCTGTTTTTAAACCAATTTTGGAGGAAAACTTTATTTGACCTTGTTTGATTTTGGATCACAACCAATTTATAATCCAAAAGCAAGGATAAAAGGGAGCAAGACACTGAAGTTGTAAATAAGAAAAGATGAAAACGGGCAGTAGTTTTAACTATTAATAAAAAAAAACTAAAACTACAAGTAGCACATCTTAGAGTTTAGTTGTATCTGTTTGCCATCTGTCAGTTTCTTATTGGCTAAAGGTTGTAACTAATTTAGGAGGGAAACTTGGGTATAGTTTGGAGCTTAGTTAAAGGCAGTTATGAATGTCTTGCCTTACTAGCGTTTAAATACAGAGCGTAAGTAAATTATTTTTCATTCATTGCAATAAACAGAATGTGATCAATCTTAATAATTATTCTACTCCTACCAAAGCCTACTTAAGAGGAGGGAGCATAACTAAGTGAAACAAAACGAGAATTAACATATGCATCAAAGAAGCAAGAGGACTTCTTATCTACTTTGATGTCTGTGTAGATGCGTAAAAATAAGCTCAAGTGTGGATTTATTTTAAGCTACCTCAATCAAAATTGCACAAAATATTACAACTTACAAACCCGACATTTGAAGTTGCAAAACGATTTCCAAAGCGATATGATACACCAATATTAACCGATACTTTAGTATTTCGTATTCTTCAACCATAGATAAACAAATTTTGGTATTTTAGATAAAACAAGCTTTCTTTCTTTCTTGCTTTCTTTTTATCTTTTTAATTTATGAGGGTTGTTTGGGTGAATGACTAGGGATTAAATCCCTTTTTCATTGTATTTATTATCAAATTACAGCATGTGTAATAGAGTTGCTATAAATATCATCGGAAATTCCTCCAAATCAGGAAAGGAGTGACCATTTAGAGTGGCAAACGTTCAATCTCTTCAAGTGTACATTGGTTGCACTCTTTCCAATACTTCTCGTGATGCATAGCATAGTGTAATTGCACCCATAAACTTAAAGCATAACCCAATGGAGTCAAAACAAGCAAAAATCAATGACTAGAGTGAGTACATGCAAAATCACAATGGACCACTTTTATCGCACATGCAAAATTTACCATTAGATAGATGCATGAAATAAAACACTTTCGGAGGCACATATACTTTGGGCAGGTATATCCACCAGTGGTGAGACAGTTCAGGGTTAATTCTAACATGAACACAAGATTGTCAAGTTTTGATAATGGTTGAGCATGGAGAGAACTAGTATAAGATTAAGTTCGCTTGTTCAAGCTAAATAAGTGGTGGTGCTTTAAACATAGGTGCAAAAACTCACCAAATTGAACAAGATTACAAGAAACATCTCACTTGCTTTTTCCTGAAAAATTTGACACTTCATGAATTGCAAGCAATTCTTTATCCGAAAGCACAGTGAGAGTAGAGAAATGCACAATGGCTTTTCGGGTGATTAACACAACTACGGCTATAAATGAAAATTTCATTTCATTCCCCTATCTTCCGCCTTTTATCTTTGTTTAATTGGTAAAAGAAAACAAGAAAATCAATGACATTGTAGAAAGAGTGGACTGATACATTTGAGACCTAGAAAATACACTAAACATTCTAAGAGGGCATTGCTAAGAATACCCTACTAGCCTACTTTTTTGATATTATAAAAGGATCTTACAAAATGTGAATTATCATGCATCAAAGGAGCAACATGACTTCTATCTCCTTTGATGTAGTGCAAATGCGTAATGAGTTCAAGGGGATCAATCAAGTACCTCAATCTTGTGAAGCCTCTATACATAATACTCTCAATCCCAATAGCCAACAAAGGAGCATAATCCTTTTAACATCAATGAAGAGTTTACCTTGTATAAAACAGTTGCCATTCTGACGTAGAAATTCCTCCAAAAGGATCGTTTCAATGAAAGTACACAAAATTGTTGGTGGGTTTCAACTTACAAACCCACACCTGTAGTTGCAAAGTGATTTCCAGCACTTTGTGGTTCCCAGCCAGATAATATCCATAGTAATAGGTGGACTTAATCATCTCCAAAGCCTTCCATGTCACCGTCTTCATCCCCATAGTCAAGGTCATCTGCCACCTGCTCGTGGTCAACATCCCCAAGATTACTATGAAGGTTTGCATTATTATCTACCTCATTATGTTCTCCAGTTTCCAATTTCATGGAACCTAGATTTTCATCAGTGAAAAATGAGGTATAGGGCTTGGAAACCTGCAAGAGGAAATTAAATGTCATCTAGGAATTATGTGATCCCAGGAAATATTTCAAAATTCAGAAAATTATTGAAATGTGTTTTGAAAATGTGGGAATAAGTATAAAATCAGATGATATGTATCGGTGATAAAAAGAAAAGCATAGAATGTACAGGTTTTAACGAATAGCATAAAATCAGATGATACGTTTTGGAGCTAAAAACAAACTACTTTATGCCAAAAAAAGCCACAAAGTAGCCAAAAGAATTGCGTACAAAAAGAGAGAGATTCTATAAACATTGGGATCGACTGCCTAGATGTAAATCCCCGAGCTGAAGACCAATCCTCAAATGTATGACTGTTACACTCTCACTAAATGGTCCATATCAAACATAACAAGCCAGATTCAAAATATTCGACAAATGCTTCCCTAACTAGTTCCTCCACCCAAACAAAAGATCAACCAGTCTCTGATAAGACCCAAGAGACCCAAAATGATCTAAAAACAAAGTTCCACAACTGATGCACCCCCAAAATGAATGAAAAGAAGATCCACCGACTCCACCACTACACTAGCACATGCAACACCAATCCACTAAAGTATAGCCTCTTCTCCTAAGATTATTGCCAGTGAACCCCCACGTCGCCGTCCAAACAAAAAAAGAAACTTGCCGATGGACCTTCACCACCCCAAATACCTTTTCAAGGGAAAGTGATGGAAGAAGACCCCACAAAAGATTATAATAAGAACGAATGTCAAACTTCCCATTTTTCCTCAACCTCCACCTCACCCAGTCTCCACTCTCAATAAAAGGAATATGAGATTCTAGAAGATGAAGAAAGGCAGCCAACAAATCCAACTCCCAATCATTAAAATCTCAATGAAACATAACATCCCAACTCCGCCTCCCCCTCAACCTCCCTCACCAATAAAGACTCCATTGAATCCTTCTGATTGTTGGAGTTCGCTTACAGAATTGGGAAAGCCACTTTGAACTAATAGGTCGGAAATATCTAATATTGGAAGCATTGTTCTTTTTGGGAATTAAAGCTATAATCATTGAAGAATTTGTCAAACTTCCCATACTGGTAAAACTCCTCAAAGAATATCAACACATCTCTCTCCACTACCCTTCAACAGTGATGGAAGAAAGCCATGGTAAACTCATCTGGTCCTACGGCTTTGTCCCCCTTAAAATCCCTAACAAATTGTAGTGTCTTCTCCTCAAATCTCTGCTCAAGTAACCACTCTCCACCACCCCAATACGACCAAATTACAACCACTTGAATCAAGGTTTCCAGTCTTTCGTTTCCTGATACAAAGACGGATAGAATTGGACCACCTGATTCATTATCTCCTACTCCTCCTCATACATCACATCCTCCTCCAAAATACCCAAATGGTTATTTTGTTTACAAGAGTTTGCCATCTTATGGAAGAACTTAGTTATTATCAACCTCCTTAAGCCACATGACTCTAGATTTGTCTACAAGAAGTCTCTTCCATAGAGATGAGATACAACTTAGCTTTCACTTCATCCCTTACACTCCTCCTCATCAATGAGCCCATGGACTCCTTCCTTTGCATCCAACCTTGCCAACTCCCCCAATTATTTCTTCTTATTGATTCCTAAGTTCCTAGACTCTCTCTTATTCCACCATTTAAGATCTTCCCCCACTGCCTTCAACTTTTTGGCTAACACAAATCCAGGGGTCCCACTGAAGGAGTAAAACTTGACTCACTCAACAAACCCCTCCTTCTTTAACCACATTTTCTCAAACCAGAAAGGGCTTTCCTCTCTCACCATTCCCCCTGCCTCCAACAAATTTGGACAATGATCCAAGATTGGGTGTGGTGAAATCTGTTAGATCACATTTGAGAAATGCTCTTCCCAATCCAAAGAGAACAACACCTTATCAATCTTAGATATTGGAGGCAGATCTGTACCACTTGTCCAGGTAAATACCCTTCTCTCCAGTGGCAAGAAACTCAGATTAAGGCCCTCAAAATCAGAGAATCCATCATCGCCGGGCTAAGTCTAGGCATCCCAACCTCTCACTAGAAAAGCGAATGGCTTTAAAATCTCCTATACAACACCAAGGCACCCTCCCATATTTGCCGAATCTAAGCTAATTCCTCTGTTGTCATTAGGGCCGTAAAGCCAGGAACAAGCCCACTCAAACCCATGTTCCACTTGCCCCCACCTACAAGACACTGAGTACATGCCAACAACAAACTCTTAACTCTCAAGCACCCTTCTATCCCACATAATCAGTGCCCCACTTGCACGTATTGGAGGCATCAAGAGCTACCCAGTCCACATAAGAACAACTCCACAAACTATGCAGCATCTGCCTGTCCATCCCATCCATCCCTCAGCAGATTCTTCACCACTTAGAAGGTTCAAGTTACACTTGATATAATACTTGTTAATATAAATCTAATTATACGAATATCTTAATCATCTCATCATTGATATTTTTCGAGCTTAACACACAAACCAAATCTCATATTAATTGGATATTATTTATTATATAATTCATAAACTCATTTATTTACTAAACTTCCACCGTTTTATAGATGAAATAATTATTGATCTCTCATTATCTTTATATTTTGTAAGCATAAAGGGTATAAGGAGATAATATGATCTAAAAATGGATTTGTAACAATATATATATTTTTGATAAGTGCATTTGTCAAATTACTTTTTTTTTTTTTAATTTATTTTTTATATAGATGAAAATAATGAGTAAATGGAAGGAGGTCACATACAGAATAAAAGTTATTGAGTGAGTTAAAATTGTAAAATTTTTCTTGGCTTTCATTTTTTATTTATTGTTTTTGATAGGTAAAGACACTTGGCTTTCATTAAATATAAGCTACATTCCAGAATTTTGGGACAATAAAGAATAGTTTGATTTTTTTTTTTTTAAACACAATGAAATTGATTTGTAATGCTCAATGAAAGGCTTTTTTTTTTTTTTTTTTAATAAGTTCAATGAAAGGCTTAGGTAAAATTTATGTCTTAGCAAGTCAAAAGAACCTTTTGAATGCATTGCTGAAATGAAATTCTTAAATAACTCAATGAAGAAATATTCACCTGAATAGAACACTTTCTGTTCTCAGCACTTTCCACTAAGTTATTCCAGTGCTCATCTCTCCTCAACGTTGAGGAAGACCCTACCACCTAAAGAAACAGCTAAAGCATTAGCTTCCATGAGCAAAGGTGAAGTGCGTGAGACAACAAAAGTCCTGTTGAAAACATCCAAATGCAAAATAATATCATACCAGGATAGAAGACTTTGCTCTGGTGATCCCAACATTCATTCGCCGAAAATCAGCCAGAAATCCAATGCCTTTATCTTTGCTTGCCCTGACACATGAAAATATGGCAACATCCTTTTCACGTCCCTGTATAGAAGAGGAAAAGATTTGCCTTTATCCTTCAACATCTTATTTTCCAGAACTAGAGCCAAACAAGAGGAAAAAAAGTCCACAAAGAACTCAATTTTTTTTAATTGGTAAGTTACATACAACCAATGGATTTCGAAACCACATACCCACCCTCTACTCATTCTTATGTGAGGATGAAGTGCCATTTGAGCCCACCAAGAACCTAATGATCTTAGTCATCTAACATATGAGGAACTACAATGGGTTTAACTGAAACTTTAAATCCTACGGCTGAAACCAAATTTCAAGTAACAAGCTACCTTTTATTTCTTTTAAAAGATAAAAAAAAAATGTTCATATTACTCTACCTGCTCTGGGTCAATCAAATCAAAAGCTAGTCAAACCTGTTGACTTGTAACCAAGTTATCAAATGGGACATTACTGGTTTGAGTATGGTTTAGACCAACTCATCCTATTATCCCAAATAAAGAAATGTAACAACATTATAGAAAAAGAACGAAAATCGGTAAAATATTTTTATATATCATTTCTCTCTCTCACTCAATCTCTTCCTTTGATAATATAATCCATTCGATATGACCATTGCATGGGAAATCAAGCTTGCGCAATTCTATGCATTATACATTCCAACTAACAACTCAATCTTGGAAACTACCAAAAAGCCAACTCTTCATATGTAATCGTGGTTTACTCACTAGGGGTGGGTCTAAAGGGCCCTGCCTTCGTGAGGTTCCATGTCATCAAAAATAAAAATAAATAAAAAAAACAAATAAAAGCAAAAACAAAGCCAACTCTTCATGTGTCCTAAAACACTAAGTTCAAGATACTATCAGAAAGCAATTCTAATGAAAGTAAAATTATATGAGGGAATGTAGTGTACTTTACCTGGCAACCATCAACAGTAGTAATATCCACTACTGTATCTGAATCCACTCCAAAAGTAGTCTTAAAGTGGTCTTTAAGCAGTTTTACTTGTTGGCTATAGGGGGATATAATTGCGAACTGAGAACTTGACTTGAGCTCTGGGTACATACTCACCAACTTACAGTACAAGAGGAGAACAAATTCAACCTCATCAACATTTACCAAAGATTCACTTCCTGTGAGCTTGGATTCTTTCCCTTCAGGTAAATCAAAGAAGCAAAATGGTCCAAAGCAACGGTATGAATGCCAGTCACGACTGGTATGCACTTCTATATTAGGCCCATCCTCCAATGACTCAGCATAAAACTCCCTTGAAGGAAAGCTTCTAATCTGGTTGAAAAGAATGGTTTTGAGAACTATTATTTTTAATAATAAAAAAAAAAACTTCTGAAACTTACTTTCTCAGTCACATGATTTCATTTATTCTGTTTTACTCCCAAAAACATGCCATACCATATCCAAATTTATTAAGATTCACCATGTTGGTTAATGTATATCGTGATGTGCTCCCAAGTATCATCAATTAACAATTTCTCTAATAAAAAAACCCATTAGATAAATCTGATCTAACCTCTGGATGCATTCGGTATTGAGTCTTCAGCATTGTCACAGGATAACCAGCCCTTTGCAATCTCTTGAACAAACTTGTCCCATATCTTCAATTTTGAGAGAGAGAGAGAGAGAGAGAGAGCAAAATTATATGCACAGAAGTTTTAGGTACCAGTCAATTAAACGACACAAAATTCATAAACTAAACTGTCATACCCAAATTTCTCTGCAATAGGAGAAATTACAGTTGCTGGCAGTTGAACTGGGTCACCAACCTAAAAACAGAACTAAACATGAGCTAAAACATAAACATTTCCCAAGTGCCAGCCCCCACGCAAATAGGTCAACAGTTTGCATGTAGGCCATTACGATAAAGGGAACCATGATATAAACATATGATGTGGGACTTCCATAGCATTACAAAAAGCACCAGATATATACCAGAAATACTTGTTTGCATCCATTGGCCAAAGGAATAAGTGTTGCTGGTTCCACCTGTAGACATGAAGGAGACACTGATAAATTTTTCAATGCTAATTATAGTGCAGTTAGCAATAATAATTTTATGAGGAAATCTATATGCACCATCACTATACACAGAGTTCTTCTAAAGAATCAAAAGCTAAAATTCAAATAATCAACAAAGTCTCCAAAGGAAAGGCCAGGCCTCTGCGCAATGGCAAGTGCATTCCACCCAAAGTGGCATGCTGCAAGTTTTAGTCTGGAAATCAGCCCCTCCAAAAAAAAATTGGGGGTAAGATTGCCTTCCAATCACCTCTCCTAGAAGCCACGGAAGTAGGAGCTTTGGGCATTGGGTACGAACTCATTAATAAAGTCTCCAGAGGAGGGAAATGGAGTTATGAACATTTCCAAAACAAGTAGACCACTAATACTTGGCTGCAAAAATAAAGACTTCAGTTCTGGAGTAGACAACCAAATTCCATTAAAGATGCAAAAATTCCTCTCACCATATTGTCTACATAAGGGAAAACTGCTTCTACACCTTCCACTGATACAAATTAGACGTGTGCTATATGTATCAAAAATTCCTTTCAACAAAACTGCTTCTATGCCTTCCAAACTAAATTATGCCTCAGTCACTTTCTGAGACATCAATCATTGAACCTTGAGAGGAATTTTTGAGACATCAATCATTGAACCTTGGAATTACGGCCTAGTTGTTGTTGTTCTATTATTTTAGACATATAGCACACATCTTATGTGTATCTAGCTATAACAAAGACATATATTAAGCTATGCCAAAGTTCGGGCACATACATGGCTAACCAACTTCTTGAGGTAAGTAGGTAACACTTCTCTCTAGAAATACAAATGATATGCGGAGCATCTCTCACATTTTTTTTTTTTATTTTTAGAAATCCTAGGAGGGAGTTGTTATCTCTATGTTTCCAGTGTGTAGCTAAGTAACACTATCAAGTCTTTGGAGGTCTTATTGAAAATATGGAGAGAAAGAGGCATGTTTTGACTTTTCTATTACAAAACCTTTTATGTTCAAAGTCATTTCCTCATTCTACTTAGGCCTATGAATATATTTATTTCTATCAACCAGGGATCAGAGGCTATGCAAGGTGGGTAGGCTAGAGACCCCCACTCCCCTAGGGTGCGTGGGGGCAACAAAACCCACCCATCCTGGAAGTTGACCTGTAAAACTCCCCCTTATCAGCCTGCTTTGGCTTTTGATAGATGTATTATCACCATTCAAATGTTGCAGCTAGAAATTCCTCTTTATAGCTACATCAATTTACCACCTAGCTTACCTTCTTATTGTTTGCAATCTACAGCAAAGAACCCATCCCAAATAATGGTGAACGTTGGACACGATCTTGATTTAATCAGGATAAAGGGAATTAGGAGTCGTTTGCTAGAAAGCACGGATGCGGCTGGGAGGGTGCCGCACCCGAGTCCAACGCGGCGTGATGAGGGACGTGGCGTCCGACGCGGTTGCCCGCGCGTCGGTGCCACATTTGAACTTTTTTTTTTCACGGATTCGCGCCGACGCGGCTCGATTTGCGCCGACGTGGCTTCAATTCGGGCCGATTCGCGCCGAACCGGGCAGTTTCGGCCAGAATTGAGCCGTATCAGCTGGTGACCGAAACGGCCGATACAGGCCGAAATCGGCCTTGATTCATGCCGGAAAAGCCGAAATATGCTTTGAATGAGGCCCAAACACCCTAAATTTGTCATTCCTCAATTTTATTTTGAATATTTGTTACTTCTTTTGTGTTTTCTTTTTGGTTTTGTGTTTTGTGTTTTGTTTTGTGTTTCTTGCCTCCTTCTTTCTTTGTTTTGTGAATCAAGGCATAGTAATATGTTTTTTAAAAATATTTTAATAGTTCAAATATATAGAAAATATAAATAAAAATATTTTTAATAATTTTTTAATTGTCGAGTCTTGCTGCACCCGCACCCGCACCCACATTTTTCAAAAATTGCCGAGTCCTGCACCCGCACCCAACTCTCGAAACGCACCCGTGCTTCATAGGTCATTTGTAATCTGCATATTGAAAGAGCCTAAGACCATGTCAACTATGATACTTTAATCTATCTGTGTGGGGAAAATGGGATTTAGGGATAGGTTGTGATGTTATATTTACTATTCCATATCTACGATACGCATCTTGCTGTTGGTGAATGGTTCCCTATTAGGCATTTTCAACAGTTCAGGGGGGTTAAGGCAAGATGATCCTTTCTCACCATTACTTATATTATGGTTACAGAGGTTTTGAGTAAAATGTTAAGAACTGAGGAAGGATGATTCATATCTGCCTTTAAAGATGGGGATGGAGCAGACAATAATATGATGGTTACTTGCCAAGAGCCTCGTAACTCAACTACTTGGCACTTCCTGTGAAGGCCTCTAGGGTTAAAATCCACCCCACCTAAAAAAAAAAAAACCAATCAAATTAGCAAAAATAATATCATGGTTGCTCATCTACTCTTTGCTAGCTCTCTATCTAAAGAAGCATGGGTCTCTGATTTAGTAATATCTACTTCTGAAGGAGGTAGAAGGAGCTGGAATTTACTTTTCCTTCATGGTCCTTAGGATTGGGAGGCAGACACTGTTTATTCCTTTTATGAGCTTATTTATTTCTCTATGCCAAGGGGTGAGGGGGATGATCACCTGGTTTGGAGATTGACTACGTCTAGGGTATTTGATGTGCACTCTTTTTATAAGCTGTTATCTGGTCCTAACATCAATGAATTTCCTTGCGAGCGCATTTGGTGTGCAAAGGTGCCTAAACGAGTGTCTTTCTTCTTATAGACAACAGCTAATGATGAGATACTCACCATTGACAATCTTGTCAAGAGAGGTTGGTTTCTAATTAATAGTTGTTGTTTATGCTACTGTGATGGGGAATCAGTAGATCACCTTCTTCTTCAGTGTAAGTTTTCTCACGCCTTATGGTGTGAAGCTTTTGTAGTGCTTGGGATCCAATAGGTAATGCCAAGGTTAGTCAGCTCTTTTTATTTTTTATTTTTTTTTATATGTGAAGAAACTGGTTTGGAAAGCATTGTTCAACCATTTGGAATATGGTCCTGACATGTTTAATGTGGTTAGTTTGTCGAGAACGCAATACTCGCACTTTTGAAGGCAAAAAGAGAATATTAGATCATCTAAAATCTCTCCTCTTCGGTACTCTGTTTCTTTGGGCTCGTATTTGGGGGTGTATTTGTATTTCTTTATCTGATTTTTTAGTCTCTATTTCCTTTAGTTCTTGATTATATTGTATCGGTTTCTTGTTCAAAGTGTTCACCATCGTGAACATGATGTTCAATTTTTCAATAAAAGTCTTATTACCTATCAAAAAAAAAAAAGATTTTGTTTTGTTTTTTGATGCTAATGTGGAGCACTTTTTTATATTAAAATGATATTGACTTGTTTTAATATTATAATTGGTCAAAAAGTGAATTTGAATGAAGCGGTCCTAGTGGAGGCAGTGGATTCTTTGATAGTTGTCATGTACTCCAACATCCCAAGTAGATAGGGTCTTACTTAATTGAGGTGGAGGTTGATGGGCAATGGTAGGTTTGATGTTCGTTTATTGTGAGGCTTTGATGACGTATAGTTTCCTTGGAAGGTCTTCAACTTGTAGCATTATGGATGGAGCGTACTAAAAATTGGGACTAAATACCTACCAAGCCCGGCCATTTAATAATACGGTTTCTTTATGCATTTTGTTGTTTATTAAATGAGCATAATTTTCTATTTTGTAAGACAGTTTTGAGATTAAGAAAAAATGTGTTTTGTTTCTACACTGTGCCAACTCCAATCTCGCTTGATGCTGACTCCTAGGATTTTATCCTTGTTTTCCTGTAATTTATTTTTCCAGTCACAATATCTTTGGTTGTCCTGCATCACTTTCATTAGGACATTGCTTTGCTTGAATGGCCCTATATTTTGGGTCCTAGCAATTACCACTCTATCTTGGACTTTGATTCTCTCTTTTTTTTATTGTAAATCCTATTCTTTTGTAATTCTTTAGGCGATCATATGTACACACCACGTACACACCATGTTGCGCCTAGTGTACAAAACTCCCACTTCTTGAGGGGTCCAAGAGAGGTCACGGTAAGCAACCTTACCCCCAATTTGTTTTGAAGAGGGTAATTCCCAAACTCAAACCCGCGACATATTGCTTTTAGTAGAAAGCACTTGCCATTGAACCAAGGTCCAGCTTCTACAACTAAATAAGAAGAGGAAAGGCTGCACAGCTGTCGCATAGCCCTTTTTTGAAAAACCCAGAGCAGCTGTTTATCTACAACTAAATATAAAATATAGAGGCTTATATCAAGCCAAACTTATTGCAGAAAACAAAAAGGAACAGGATAGTACAGGGAAAATTCATAAGCAAAGACTTCCTATTTTTAATTTTCCAATTGTAGAGAGGTTACTCTCCTTGTAACTATCCCATATGATTATTTAATGTAAAATGAAACGCAGTTGTATGTTAAGCTTCGCTACCTCCACCCATAATATAGCTAGAATCATCAAAAGGCATGAGGAAAAGCAATACACATAAAATAATGTGAACTTACAGCTTGTGCTGCTTCGTCTATTATAACAACATCAAAGCCACGATTCCATTTACTGAAAAGAGTTGAACCACTGAAGCTAAGGGTGCAGAAGACCTGCCAGTTATACAGAAATCAGAAAGGAAACTACATAATTTCACTTAACACAAGGAAAAAGTTACATACAATTACAGCCTCATCCAAAATTGCAGCACGTATACTATCCTTATCCCTTTGCGAAGCTCCATGCTTATCTTTATCAGCACTCATGCTTTCCTGCTTTTGTTTCACCTGCAAAGGAAATTGTTCATGTCAAAATTTTGACTCGCCTTACCACACTATATGTATCAGAAGATATAATTTGGTACCAGAAAAACATTCAAGATCCCTCATATACAAAATAAGCAACCATCATCTTTTATTTTATTTTTTTAATACTGTAAAATCAGTCACCATTAGCTGAACCTAATAATTTCTATTTGGGCAGTTGATGTATTGGGTTACACCTTTGGTTCTTATTGACTTAAAAGCTCAGCCTTACCTTTTTGTTAGATATTTTTAAGGAACTGTTAGTGTTTTTTTTTTTTTTTGGGGGGTGCTTATCACTGTTATGTTGATTGTGCTTATGGTATAATTTTTCATAATTATAATATGACTGTGCCATTCAGGTTGATATTAATTGTTCTATCATTATCTGAAAACTTAAACATGGTTTTTTTTTTTGATAAGTAATATTTGAAAGTGGTGAATTAATGTCTTTTTTTAATATCTATATAAAAATATAGGAATACTTTTTATTTTTGTAAGAGCGAAACACCGAAAAATGTTTTCTAGTGCATTTTCAAGAAAACAACCAAACACCAAATAACAAATGGAACATTTTACACCAAAACAAATGCAGGCTAAGCAACTCTTCATCTTCTATGAAATCAGAAACCCTCCTCTCTCACCACCCCCCCCCCCCCCAAAGAAAAAAGTACTAACACAAGCATTGAGTGAACTATGTGCCTATCAACTCACCCTCTACCCTGTTCTTATGGACCGAGGAAGTGCCATTTGAGCTAGGGTTCTTTGGCCAACCATCCTCCTTTTTTAAATAAAGGCAGTTCTTTTTGCACCTCCAATTCTGTAGGCATAAGGTTTATGTAGATAGTATATCAGCACCATTGAAGGTATATTTAAAAGAATTAATTTGCACTCTAAGGGAGTCTCGATGAGATTCGAAGGAAGTTACTCAACAGGAATTTGATTGATCCTTCAAAGGTTATGGATCTCCTTTTTTCCATTAAAGAAATTGCCAGTACCTGAGAATTAGAATATAGAAGTATTTCAATGTGTTTGGAAATGTCACTTCCCTGATACCAAATTTGAAGTTTGAGTCCTGAAATCGACAAACTTTAGGCAAATTCTCCAGCAAAAAGAGTGAAATTGGAGGAGCAACCCATTCTTAAGGTCTTGCTTGCCAAATCAAAGCTAAGTTCATTAGTGATCAAATTTGCTCATTGTATTTAGTACTTATCAAAAAAAAAAAATTGCTTCATTGTATGCCTCTTCTTGTCTGTATTACATGGTTTAGACATTTTAGATCTGCCTTTGTAGATTTCAAAAGCTTTGTTCTTCTGGTCAGCAGTTTATAGAAATTTATCATTATTCATATTCTTTTGATTTACCATAAACAGAGACTGCTTTTAAAATTAGTAGAATTAACAGTTTGGACAAAAAGAAGAAGACAAAATTAATAAAGTGAAGTTCAATATTGTTTTATGATTGCTGAATACATACAAGGTAATCCATGGAGACTGCCCGAACAGAATGATGCTCCTTAAGACCAATACGCACAATTTTAGGATTATATGCATGGTCATTTTCATCACGAACACCTGAAAATAACTCGAATACATTTGAAGAAAATATTACATCAAGGAATGGCCATGTGGCATTAAATGTCCACTAAAGAAAAGTAAATATAAAACAATAAGAGCTCATAAACTATCTTCAAGTACTTAAGCAAACTCTGTAACTATGGGACACAAGATAAAATAAAATAAAAATATGAAAAAATGGGGTCTGCCAAAGAATGTGCTCTAACTAGGAGAGTGGAGGGTTTTTTCAACCCAACCCGACCTTGTGGGGTTGAGAAATTCCTAATCCATCATGTGCAGAAACTAACCCTACCAAACCCACATAGGTAGGGTTGTGGGTTGGGTTGGGTCGGTGGGTTGTGCATACATCATGTATTTATGCCTTTTTTAAAATTGGGCTTTTATCAATTATATTAAAAAAAAAAATCCAATAAAAATTGTTACAATTCATATAATATGCTTAAATTATATTCAAAATTTTCAAATTCATCAAAACTAATTCTCAAAATACCATAATCAATCAATCTAGAAAATTTTAAGTGTAATCACAGGAGGTGTGTCGCACCGGGTTGAGTATGACGGGCTTCGAGATGCTGATACAGGTGGCTGGAGGTCCTGTGAGGACACCAATGGTACGGATTCAAGCCGAGACTGGCGGTTCGAGCTTTTCGGTGCCTCTGATGTGCCCTGTTTTGCCATTACAGGAGGTGTGTCGTACCGGGGTTCAGGTGGTTTTGCCAGTAGGAGTGTCGGGGTGTACCGAGTCTCCTCCGATGATGGTCTTCAGGCTTACCTCTGACCTGAACAGCATTTTGGGCTCCAATTTGTTGTCGAGTGGGTTGGTTTTTGAAGATAAGAGGACGGTGACTCTCGAATTAGTGCCGCGATCGTTGGGACTTATTTTCCTTGGTCTCTTTCTGGATTTGGTGCGAGCTGGATCACTGGGTTTGGGGGTATTGGGTCAGGAGGTTAATTCTTCCTATAGCAAGGAACTCTTATGCCTTCCTAGGGAGGTCATGCCTGTGGAGGAAGCAGCTGATTTTTCTGTGGGTTTGGGTTAAACAGATTTATCAGTTGGCTTTCCTCTGCAAATCACTGCTCCGAGTGCGTTGACAACCTTGGCAGAGTTGAAGAAGGTCAATGAGGTTTTAAGTATTGAGACTAAGTTAGATATTTCTGGGTGGGTGAAACACCTGGTTTTAGTAAATTGGTTCGGTTGTCTATGACTCGACATGAGAAACTGTGCATTGCTCTCTTACAGAGGCTTGAATCAGTGATGGAGGTAGCCAATGTGTTACACAAGAAAGCAACGGGTAGCAAAAAGGTGGCTAAGTCCAAAAATAAAGGAAGTAAAGAGCTGCAAAACTTGATCTCTTTGGTGAATTATGACAGGAGATAGAGGGTGGTCTTGTGCTGGTGTCTGTAGTTGGGGATATTTTAGTGTTTATGAAGATAAAAATGATTTCGTGGAATGTTAGAGGTTTAAATGATCTTCGGAAACGTCTTGTGGTGAAGAATTTGTTGCGGGAGTGGAAGTGTGATGTTGTTTGTTTACAATAGACAAAAATTGCTAGCATGAATAGACAGCTGGTTTGCAGTTTGTGGAGCTGTCCATATGTGAATTGGGCTGTGTTAGAGGCTGGTCGGACTGCTGGTGGTATTTTTCTTATGTGTGATAAAAGGGTTTTGGATAAGGTGGAGGTTATGGTTGTTACTTTCTCAGTGTCAGTAAAGTGGAAAGGGGTGGGGGACCGGTTTATATGGGTTTGCTTAGGCGTTTATGGCCCAAATGATAATGTTGAGAGGGGCCACATGTGGGATGAGTTAGTGGGTATTTAGCAGTATTGGAGGATTCCGTGGTGTTGCTTTGGAGACTTTAATATTGTTTGCTTTCCTAGCAAGTGTAGGGGCGAGACCCATTTGACCCTGCCTATTAAAATTCTCTAAATTTGTTAAGGATCTTAACTTGTTTGATTTACCTTTGGAAGGAGGTAGCTATACTTGGTCTAGTGGTTCTGATCAACCAGTGATGTTTAGGATTGATAGAGATTTGGTCACCCCAAATTGGGAGGACCATTACCCAGATGTCACTCAAAGGATTTTACCCCGTCCTATTTCAGATCACAGTACAATCCTCTTGGAGGTAGGGGGAATGACAAGGGGGAAAAGTCCGTTCAGATTTGAAAATATGTGGTTGACGACAGAGGGATTTGTGGATAGAGTTCAAACCTGATGGAATCGACATTCCTTTGTAGGTATGCCTAGTTTTGTGCTTGCAAAAAAACTAAAGGCTCTGAAAGAGGACATTGTGCAATGGAATCGCCGAGAGTTTGGTAATGTAGCGCGTCAAAAGAAGCAATTACTGGAGGATTTGATAACATTAGATGCTAAGGAAGGGGAGTTTGGTCTCTCCAATGGGGAGAAATGTCATAGGGCTGAGTTGAGGTCCAAGGTGGAGCATCTTCTTTCCTTGGAAGAAATTTCCTAGAGACAAAAATCTAGGATGTTATGTATCAAGGAAGGGGATAATAACACCAAGTTTTTTCACATAATGGCTAACTCCTGTAGAAGGTTTAATCATTTAAGGACCTTGGAGGTGGATGGGGTGGTTTTTAAGGAGGTTTTTGAGGTAACTAATCAAGTTGTTCACTTTTATAAAATTTGTACAAGGAGACTAAGGAGTGGAGGCCTTTTGTGGAGGGTTTGGAATTTGATCGTATTGAGAATATGGAGAGGGTTAGGCTTGAAAGGAAGTTTGAGAGAGAGGAGATTCTTTAAGTTGTAAGTGACTTGGAAGGGGACAAAGCTCCAAGCCCGGATGGGTTTATTATGGCGTTCTGTCATCATTGTTGGAGGGTAGTGGAGAAAGATGTCTTAGCGGTCTTTGAAGATTCCAACATTGCAAGTTCGAAAAATCCCTTAATGCTACCTTCATTGCATTAATTCCTAAAAAGAATGATGCCTCTAATATTAGAGATTTTCGACCTATTAGTTTGGTGGGGAGTATGTATAAAATCTTGGCTAAGGTTTTGAAAAATCGTTTGAGAGTGATTTTAGATCAGTTGATCTCTGAGAATCAGAATAACTTTGTGGATGGGAGACAAATCCTTGACTCGGTTCTTATTGCGAATGAGTGTGTGGATAGCCGGGGTTCCTAGAGTCATTTGTAAGCTCGATATGGAGAAAGCCTACGATCACGTGAATTGGGAGGCTTTGCTGAATTTGCTGAATAGGATGGGCTTTGGAGTGAAGTGGTGTAAGTGGATCCGTACTTGCATATCCACAATTCAGTTATCTGTTTTGATTAATGGGTCTTTAGCTGATTTCTTTGGTAGCTCAAGGGGTTTAAGACAAGGAGATCCGCTATCTCCTATGCTGTTTTTGATCATGATGGAGGTGTTTAGTACGATGCTGAGAAGAGTGGAGAGAGCTGGCTTGATCTGCGGTTTTACTTAGGAACATGTTTCACATCCATTATTTGCAAACGATACTATCATTTTTTGTGATGCAGATGTGGAGCAAATTCTTCATATTCGGTTGTTATTACTTAGTTTTCAGGCGGTAACAAGTTTGAAGATCAATGTGCATTAAGAGTGAAATGGTTCCAATAGGGGAGGTTGTTAATGTGCATGCTTTGGCTGATATTTTAAACTGTAGAGTTGGAACTTTGCTTCACATAATTCCCCTTCAATTTGGAACCCAATTTTGGAAAAAATTGAGTGGAAATTAGCTGGGTAGAAGAAGTTGTACCTATCTAAGGGGGGTCAATTGATGTTACTCAAGAGTATGCTATCTAGTCTTCCGACTTACTTTCCATCGTTATTCACAATTCCTACTCATGTGGCTAATAAAATTGAAAAGTTGCAAAGGGATTTCTTATGGGGTGATAGCAAGATTCATTTGGTAGGATGGGATAAAGTTTGTGCGCCTATAGCCAAAGGTGGCTTGGGGATAAGGAAACTCACTACTTTTAATAAGGTCTTATTGGGGAAATGGTTGTGGCGGTTTGGGAAGGAAAAGGTTCGGTTATGGAGGAGGGTGGTAGCTTCAAAATATGGGGAAGATTTTTTGGGGGGGGGGGGGGGGATGGACCTCAAAGCTGGGTAGGGGAGTTCATAGGTGTTGTTTGTGAAGAAGTATTCACATGGGATGGGAGGATTTCAGCAAAAATTGTCAGTTTGTTGTTGAGTTGGGGAATAAAGTAAGGTTTTGGCAGGATGGGTGGCATGGGGATCAACCTTTTCAGTTGGTATTTCCAAGGCTGTATGGTCTTGCCATTGATAAGGAAGTTTCTGTTGAAGCTTCTTTGCCTAGGCAGGGGGCGGAGGAGAGAAGAATTTGGGATGTTCGTTTTAGTAGATTTTTTAATGATTGGGAGATGGATGAAGGGTTGCAATTTCTTCGTATATTAGGTGCCAATACCCCTCCTATGGATGTTGGAGACTAGATGAGATGGAAATTGAAGCCTAATGGGGCTTTTGACATCCGGTCGTATTATAACAAATTAAGGGATTCTCCCTCAACTGTCTTTCCTTGGAAAGCTATTTGGAGAGTAAAGACCTCTAGGCGAGTTTCTTTTTTTGTTTGGTGTGCAACTTGGAATAAGATCCTAACGGGAGATAATTTGAGATTGAGGAGATTGAATTTTATGGATTGGTGCATTATGTGCCGTTATTGTGGAGAGACGGTAGACCACTTACTTCTTTATTGTGAGATGACTTATCGATTATGGAGCTTTGTTTTTATAACTTTTGGCTTATCTTGGGTTTTTCCTAGATCGATCCCAGGCTTGTTTTTTGGATGGTAGAATTGGCTAGGGAGGCATTCGTCTCAGATCTGGAACTTAGTCCCGTTGTGCATCCTATGGTGTATTTGGAAGGAATGGAATCGGAGGACTTTTGAGAATTTGGATAGCTTCAATGATCAGTTGCTTGCTTCTTTTAGTGGAACTTTTTTTTATTGGCATCGAGCGTGGGGACTCACGTCTTGTGATTTCCTCCCTTCTTTTCTTTGCTCCATTTTTCATTGGTTTTCTCTTTTGTTTCTCTTTGTTTTCTTCTTCTTGTTTTATCTGGGTTTGCTTTATGTTCTTCATGCATAGAGTAGTCTTTCGTATATATATCATTTTTACTTATCAAAAAAAAAAAAAAAACTTATATAAATGGTGGTTTGGGTCGACTTAGATGGGTTAACTATCAACCTGACACGACCTAAGGCTCAAAATAAACCCAACCCACCAACCCAAGGCGTTGGGTTGGATTGGGTTGGTTTCATCAGGTTGGTGGTTTAATGAACTCCCCTATTAATGACTGCCCTTAATTTGATAGATTACTCAGTTAATAACATGATACACTAGACCACATAAAGCCCTTTCTACGACATTGTATAGCTCAAATGACACTTACTTCTCCAATAAGAATAGGTGGAAGACTGGAAGGTAAGTACCCACTGGGCGTATGCATATCTTACCAATACAAAAATAAAAAAAGAAAGAAAGAATGGGCAACCCAATTCATAGCACATATTAAAAATATCTTGTTCTAATACTCAATTCCCATGTCATACAAACACCAGTACATGTCCTGATGCATATCATGGATTAAAAGATTTCATGGAATAGGTGTGTCAATATAAAACATGAATCTGGCAATAATAATTTTGGCATTCTACTGGAATGAAATCACACAGAATTTCATTTTGAAAATTTAGAAAATAAAAACTTGTACCAGTGTTTAAAACACGCAAGACAATCTCATCAAGTGCGGAGTTTGATGGGGCACATACTAATACACGAACACGATATTTACGACAAGAATTGACTACTTCTGGCTTCTGCAATATATTAAAAGTTAGCAAACATTATTCTTCAAGATCACAAATTCACAATGGTAATGGTTATGGATCAAAACTTACCAAATCATTTCCTGAGGTGGGGAAAAAACCATCATCACCATCAATGGGCATTATGCTATCCCTAGGATTACCACCAATTAACCATGGAGATGCACTCAGCCAGTGATTGTATCTGCAAAATGATGCAGGAGAGATCAAAAAGGAATACGAAGGTAAGATAATATAGGAATTTAAGAAAACATTAAAAGTAAAGGAAATGATATGCCCCAAAAATCAGCACTTAGGTTCTACTTGGAATCAACACCAAAGTTACTAGAGATCAACACTTATAATCGCAAAAATTACAATATAAAACTTCATTCACAATAATCTCTTTTTTCTTTTTTTGTTTATTAGAGCATTTTTTAAGTGGGTTTTCAAGGACTACATCAATAAGGAAAATAATTCTAAAACAAAACATAATCCCACATAATCTTCAGTTAGGATAAATAAATTAATAAATAAATAATAGCACTAATTTTGAGCACTAATCCTGGTGCATCTTATAATTTGCACCACTTTTCCCAGGGTGGGAGGGACTCAAGCTCGTCAAGAATAGCTTTGGGTAGTACTTTTTTATTTTTTTTATAAGTAGGTTTGGGTGGTACTTAAATAGATCAGGGCCTAGTTGCTGCCACACTTCTCAGGTGATCCAGGTATGGTTTGACTCTAATTGCTAATGAATAAGGTTGACACTAAATTCATCCATCCCCAGTAGAAAAATAGCATCAACATTATTTTCTTTACATGCTGGCAAAATGTTTGATGGTGTTGGATGAGTCATAGGGTTTGTAATGAGATCATGGGGAGGCTGATTAACTTATTCCTCATTGTAACCAAATCCTCATTGTTAAAGCTGGAGCTATTTTTGTAATCAGTTGAAAAATCATTAATATATGCACTTGGTCGAACCCATTTCAGCACTTTTGAGTGGTTCAGCACTACAGGCTAGCAGATGCCTAAAAGAAGTTTCCAATTTTGGTGTTTGCACAATGGTTTTGAGAACAAAATCTTTAATTGTGTTTTTAAAATTAGTTGGCTAACCAAGAATTTTTGTGTGTGGGCACCACCTTTTTCTTTTAAAACAGACAACCATACAGCCTCTAAACTTTTTGAATCATATGTTTATTTTAAAACTGCACTTGAAACTTATCTGGACAGTAAAAAACCTGTCACATAAACACTAAACAGTATTTTAGTGCAAAAAACTCACAAAATGATGGTATCTTCAATTGTTTATTTGGCAGGGTTTTTTAAGTCATTTTGTAAACTTTTTTGGTTCCAAAATATTATCCAAGATTCGCATATGAAAATTTTGGAGTTTAGAAAGGTTCTAAGTATCACTTAGGTAATTTTTGCTTAATCGTCTTTTCCTTGGACGAGCCTATGGAAACCTAAGGTGCCGATAAAGGCCAGTTTTTTCCATTGGACATTAGCTTTGGGGAAAATCTTAACTACTGATAACCTGTGAAGGTGGTAATTAGTTATGATGGATTGATGCATCAGCGGGATGGAAAAATTCCTGATCATTTACTTCACATTCTTGCTAGGGAGTTGTGGAATATGGATTTTTTACTGTTTGGTGTTGATTGGGTTATGCCGAGGTGTTGCAGAGCGCTTAGCTTGTTAGTTGGGCAAGTTTACTTGGTGCAGTAATGCTGTGATATGTGATATGGAGCATGATTCCTCATTGCCTCATGTAGGTATTTGGTAGGAGAGGAATGCTTGGACTTTTGAGGGGTGTGAAAGATCAGTTCATGACATAAAGCTTTTATTTCTCAAGAATTTGTTTGAGCGGGTAAATGCTTCAAGTTTATTTTTCTTTTGGTTCTTTGCCTGATTTGCTTGATCATTATACTTTCCATGTTTAATTTTTGTGTACCTGTTGTTGTGTACATGGTTGGCACTCTTTTCAGTTAATTATGAAATTTTACTTATTAAAAAAAAAAAAAGAACAATCCCAAATGAGAATGATAATACTTCTCCAAATAATATGAAGCAATAATTGGAATAGTCAACAAGTGAAAACATATAGATAGATAGACATATATAATATTCAAGTCGAATATGAAAAAAATATGAATGTCTTCAAAAAGAAGAAAAGAGTTAGTAACAACACATACTTCTCCTGAATAGGTAATTGTGGCCCACGCTTCATTTCAAGGAATTCACCCCTACATGAAAAAGAAAGCAGGAAACATATATGAATAAATGAGCCATAGAATACATATGCCAAATACTAATGGAGGGAAAGAGAGGGGAGGGGAGGATATTTTTACTTGGAGAGCACTCTTGCTGGAGTCGCATGCAAAATGGCACTTAGAAGTCCAAGGATTGTCTTTGTTTTTCCTGTTCCTGGGGGGCCCTAAAAGGAAGCATATGGTCAGTATCCACGTTTTACAGTACCTAAATGCATAATTTAACCAAACCAGAATGTGCAAGATAAAAAATAGTTCTTGTTACATAAAACAAAACACTAATTTCTGAGTAAAGAATGACAGGATGCTTTTTGATAATAATTTGTACTCTCAATGTTCATACATGCTCGTTCAATTTTTATTATTGGTAAATTACTCAAGTATCTGTTGGGTCTTATATCCATGACCTCACCTTCGACCTTGATCTTACAAAGAGAGGGGGTGCTGTTTGAGCTTAGATCTCATTGGCTAGCACTTACAACAGAAAAGAATAGAAAAACAATTTTTCTTACTTATGTATGTAACCGAGTGGCCACCTTTTGCATTATTTTAAGGATATTAAATTGAAAATTGATCTTGAGACATTAAATGCCACTTCATAACTAATTTAAGTAGCCACTCTGAACACTTCCTGGTGCTTTTGGGAAACATTTTTTTAATTCAATTTACAGTTATGACTACAAAATATTTCTTTAGTGCCTCCATTATGGTTTGAATAACTAAAAGATTAGGAAATTTTACACACCCAAAAAAAAAAAAAAATAGACGATTTTTTTGCTAAAAGTCATTGATAATGGAACATGCACAGAGAGAGGTGACATGGGACAGCCATAAGAATTTCCCGCTTAGGGGTTTCAGTGAACAAATTACAAAGATAGTGGGATGGCTGGACATAAGTGAAAATCTGATACAATATATAGCTGTAAGGGGCTGGTGGGGAAGAAAATGATGAAAACAAAGATAAGGGAAGAGATGGGAGAGATAGAAGCTAGCATCCATGTCTTCAACAAAATCAAATCACTTCCATAAATCAAACTACGTTTGGGTACAACAAGTCATCTTCATAGACTCAAAAACTTTCCCTGCTTCTAATAGGATCAAAACAGTCAATCACATGGAGTTCCTAATATGCACATCATATACTTGGTTAAAACTCTAGGAACTAGAGTTATTTAAACTCAGATAAATCACAAAAATTTCCATAAAAATATCAAAAATAAAAATCTTCACAGGTTTTCCAATAATATTACAATCAACCACTACATGTAAACAGATCCATGACTCATAAACCAACTTATAAACTTGAAACCGACATAACCCTCAGCGCTTTGTGAGGTGACCAGTGACCTCCAAAACCATGCAGGAATTTTCTCAATCAATGTCTGAAGTGGGTCTAACACATTAAAAAAGCCCTCAAATACTGTAGCATAAAAAAACATAGAAAACAGATTCTAGTTCCTGTTCCCGTGGCTACGTTGATAGCTTTGGTAACATGCACTAACTAGAAAGTGCTAGTAGCAATCTGACATCACCAATCTATAATTAGAAGTTTGGATTAAGACTGTGGCTATCAGTGTGGTTGTCTGTGTGGCTCCTCGCAGTTCTCCCTATAACACCAACAGTAGATAGGAACCGAACTGTCTCACAACGTTCTAAACCCCACTCATGTACCACTTGAACACGAAAAACCAAGTAGAAGATAAAAAAGGGAAAAGCATGTCGTAAATAAATCTAGAAGAAACTCAAGAAAACATAATACGAACCTGAATCAGAACAAAAGCTTTACGTGCTAGACCAGCCTGCAACAGACAATAACACTCAAAGCAACAGATTAGCATAATCCTTAAATATTAAATAAAAAGACAATGAAAAAAGATGGGGACAGAAAGAGAGTTGAAAAACTGTCATGGGTTGTTGCAACATGTAAGCAACACCAAGTTAAGTTAGTAGCAATCATATTAAAAATGCAAGCAATTGATAATCATATTTAATCATTTGAGTAGTGTGTTACCTGTATGGCTTCTTGTTGGGTTTCATTATGATTGTCTTTTATATATTCCTCTAGGAACTTAGAAATTTTCCAACCCTGGTTGTCAGAACCAAGACCTTTTTCAGTAGCTGATAATATTAGATCCTTAAAAGGGAGAGAGCCAATTGACCACATAGCCAAATATTCACGAGCAATAGTTGATAAACTGCAGATCTGCAAGATGTATTCCATTCATTACTTGATAAACGACCAGTTCACCAGCAAGGATGATAACAAACTTCATATAGGATAAAGTATGGTTCAATGAATATTTTGATTGGCTATGTACAAGGAGAAAAAAGTTCTTGCCAGCCTGATGGACAAGATCAAACAAAACTGCATAAAATCTTAGGATACTGTAAGCAAGAAGCTGAGCTGTATCAACAACAAATAGAAAGATCACTACAAGAATTATATTAGTCTAAACTAAAAATCAGTAAAGCAAAACACCACTAATGGTCAACCTTATCAATCAAATTCCATATAAAATTAACAAAGCAACAATTGTGTTTGGGTTTAATTACTACAGTTCCCATTCACTATTAAATCTGTAGATTTTATTCTTTGGTTGAGGAACGGTTTGCAAAGTTAAATTACAAAGACAATTAATTCATAAAATCTCTATAGATAGTTCCTGTTCAACAAATGTCCTCCTATTCCTTTCCCTCCACACATGCCATATTAAAACCAGAAGGGGCAACATTCCTAGCTTTATTCCTGTAGTCTTGGAGCTTCTTTGTCAACAATAAAACAATCTTTTTATCTTCTTCAGCATCACTCACTTCACTACAAAAGCTACAAATAGCTACTGCACAATGCAATAGCAAATGGTCCACATTTTCACCACTTCTTTTACACAAAATACACCTGTTTCCCATCACCATACCACTTTTGATAAGATTATCCATAGTTAGAATTTTCTCTGGGCCGTGATGCATACAAAGAAAGCTACCTTCATAGGAATTCTTACTTTCCAGACTGCCTTCAAAGGAAAATCAGAGTAAGCAACACCACATAAAATAACTAACATTGAAACACTTATTAAGTCTCCAATGCACCTTATCCTTCATACCTACTTAATTCCACGCTGAGTATACCAATTCAAAATATTTACACCTAAGTAAATCACAAAATCTTCAAAATGAGGACCGCAACATATTTTTCCTTCCTAGTCCTTCTCAAAAGGCTTATAATATCACAAATTGCTATCAAATCTCTGTGAAAAGGTTGGTATGTGAATGTTGTACTGACCTTGTAGTACATTCATAACATAGAAATTGACTGGAGATAATAGAGTATATATGACATACCAACCAAATGACAGAATTTGTTGAAATAAGAATCACGAGTTTACAACACAAAGAACATCAAATATTAATACCTTACCATGCAGTGCAGCCTCATTTTTATGCAGGCAAGAAAGAGTTTGAGGAAAAACAAGATTAAATACCAAAATATTCCAGAATTGTGGTTGAGTTTCAATGTGGGGCCTTTTTGGCACCTTTCATAGGCTACTTTATTTATTATTTAGTCTTGGTATAAAGTTTCTTTAGGTTCAATAGTCGCTGGTTCAGTTAAATAAGTTTCAGGGAATAAGGCGGTACTAAAGGCTGATGAGTCTTATTTTATTTTGAGTCATTTTTCTATTTGGTTTAGAAGTTCTTAATTAGTTTATATATATATATATAAGTAATTTTTATTCAAATAAAAATTACTTATAAAAAAAATGCACCAGACAGCATATGGGATATTTACTGTAGCCACAATAAGGTTCAAGAGAAGGTACGAGAATAGTGAAATCCAAAATATTAGAAGCTGAATGTCCGCATAAATGAACCCATCCAACTGAACAAAGTACATAAAAATTGAAGTTTCCCATACATCACAGATTGTTCCAAGCCTTTAAAAGTCCTTGCATTCCTCTCCTTTTATATTGGTTTTCTTTTTTATTAGGAATCCTAGGCGTAGTATTGACAACAACCTATAAAAGAGTCTTGTATATTCAATAAAGGAAAGAAAGTGAGACTGATTTTAATAAGACTCCAGGCGCTTCTTTTAAGCCTTTGAGGGTGTGATTGACTTCTCCTACCCAAGTGTGATTGCTTAGCAAAACCTAGATGTGATTGCCTAGTATTTATCTGCCTCTTCTCGTTCAATTCCCTGCTTTAATACCAAACAGCCATCAAACATATTCAAAAAAGAGCCAATCTTTTTAATTACCTAAACCTACATAACATGAAACCCTATACAGGACTTCAAGATCTGATCACAAATTCTAATTTAGTGCTGAATCCCTAGAGATCCTACATCAAAATTGGTATCAGAGTTCATTCAAGCTTTCGTCCAGCATCAATTTTAATCTGCATATATATTCCATGGCACTTGCCCTCCTCGCTCTTCTTTGCTTTAAGGTTTTACTTCTAAGGTTAGGGCACACAAACACCATCCACAATTACAAAGGTTTCATATCCACTTGCAAATTTGACACTTTTCAGTGAAAACACAGTTATAAAAATAATAATAATAATAATAATTTCAAATGCTTGTCAACAACTCTCGAACATCTCTTTGTGAGGGCATGTCAATCAAATGGACAAGATGATGAAGATTACAAATTCAAAGAGAGAACAATCACAATCATTTTCGTATAAAAATTTATAACCAACTTGAGCTAATATTTTTCTATTAAAAAAAATCTTTTGTCAAATTATTTACTTGTTATCTTTTGTCATTTTTTTCTGGACTTTTGATAACAATTATGTAAAGACAGGAAAAATAAACAGAAATTTCCTTAGAATTAAACAGTTTCATGCTCTGGATTCAAAAATTAAAGCAATAATATGTAAATAAAAAAGAATCTCTTCAGAATAAATGACTGCATATAAGTAGCCGATCTTAAAAAATTCTCTAACTTAATGAGAAAATAAATTACCTTTAGACTGTAAAAGAGTTTCTCCACTTCGCTAGTAGAAGTAATCAAAGACCGCATATTTAACAGCCTTTGACAAGATTTAACTACATCTGTATTATAATGCTGTACTTCTCCAGCCAGATACATTCTAAGTCTAAAACGATCATTCTGGCAGTTCTCCACCAATGCAAATGCATATGTTGTTGGGAGTCTTGTACCATCTTGAAACTGCAATAAGCAACACTCCAATCAATGAGAGCCCAAGCATTATAAATTAATTTCAGTTACCATATACAAAGCTACCTTTCGGTTACCAGAGTTCAAGAGGAGAAGAGGAAAAACACAAAATATTTCAGTTTATCTGATAATCTTGGATTATATCTTGCAATCAACCAAAGCTAGTAGTCTTGGAATCAACCAAAGCTAACTAGTTGATTTTTTTGCAGAAAATTAACCTTGCAGTGCCCCAAGATTAATTTTTCCTTTTTCAAAAATTTTCTAAGAAACAAAACATGGCATAATATTCACCCAAATACACTGTTTCCCAAATGTGCGCCCCCCACACCCCCCCCCCCCAAAAAAAAAGAAGAAGAAATTGAAAATCGAAAGGCAAGTACAGTTTTTTTATAAAAAGAAATACTTACAACTTTTTCAAACAACCCATTTTCAAAAAGCTGTAAAATAAGCCATAGCAAACGGGCACTAACACAATGAGATAAGCACAATGCAAAACCACAAGAGAAAAAGAAAATGCTCAAGAACTGTATGTAAAAAATGCATGGAGAATTAGAAGTTGAAAGCAAAAACGATCAGATTTCATTTTACCTTTTCTTTTGAAAGAAGCAAAAGATCATTTTGTGATATGGACTCTTTAGCATTGTCAGCTGCATAAGTAACTGCCGGTAAGTGAAACCCATCAACCTCATTGCATTCCACCACCAGCCTCCTCTCCCATTCTGAAACTGCAATGCCCAAAATACAAAGTTAAAGAGTGTGCATTTGTGTGTGTATAATTTGCTATCAGTGTCACATTCCATACTTCAAAAATTTATCAAAAAAGGCAAAAGCAACAAATTTATTGACCATTCTGTAGAGAAAACTGAGGGATAATAAAATTTAAGAAAAATGAAAAGTTAAGAGCTTTCTGGGTCATATTCAAAACCAACCCAACAAAAAAAAGAAAGAAAAAAAGTTAACACATGCCCATTTGATTGATAAATTCAAAGGAAACAAGAAGATAGAAAAATACCCTCATCTTCATTTGTCCTCTGAGTAATCTGAGCTTTGATTTCCTCGAAAATAAGTGGCTCAAAAGTAGAGATATAATCGTCCATGTCCTTGTAAGTGTCCTTAACTTCCTTGAGCCCAATAGCTTCATCCGCTGCCTTTTCCTTGTCTTTATTCTTGCAGGATTCCTTTAGGAGGCGGAAGTAGTCCCAGCCCAGAACAATCCTGTAGAAACGGAGCATTGGTGATTCATCTTCAAGCTTGTCTCTGTCCACAGCCATGGCTGCCTTCAATTGAGAGAAAAACAAAAAGCGCGGGTTTTGATCTGCCAAAAACAAAGGGTTTATGCGGTTGAAGGGTTTAGACGGCCTGGTTTGAACTATGAAGGCCAACGTACTCTCTCTCTCCCTCTCTCTCTAATTGGAAAGTTATTTTTTTTTTTTAAATGTAATTGGGGTGAGGAGATTTGAAACATAAATGTGTCCCTTGTAAAAATAAAAAAATAAAAAAACTTTCTTGACCTTTTCATAAAAAATAAAAAAACTTTCTTGACCTGGGATTAATAATTGGAAAAAGAAAAAAAAATTATCTCGAAATTGGCCTGGAGTAATTTTCCCCCAACCCAATATAGAGCATTTGAAAAGATCACTCACATATGATTTTACTTGCATAATCTTTTTAACAGTAATAAGTTATATAACTTGTTTAAATAATACACGTGAATAATTTTATAAATTATTACAACGTGATTTGAAGAAATATTCATCCAAACTAGTTTGGAGAAATATTTAATCCATTGGAAAAAATTTGGCTCCAAACACTTTCAAAACTATCTTCTTCTAACCTATTATTTGGTAATTAAAGAGAATAATCATGTGTAGTTTTAATGAGTGTGACTTACCTCTAGTATTTTTTTTTAACTAAAATCTTCTTTTATTTTAATGAAAAACTGTCACATCTTATTCAACAAAATTGTCACATTACCCACTAACTAAATAAAATGTGGAGATTAAAATTCACTATCACTTACCATTGTATGCTTAAAACAAAATGAAATATCCAGTTAAAAAAATATTAGAAATAAGCCAAACTCTTTTCAATAAATCATGTGACTTGTTTAAATAATATATATGAATAGTTTTATAAATTATTATGTAATAGATTGGAAGAAATAGCTCCATACTGGTTTGGTTGGCACACTAAGGAACATTTTGTGTACTTTAATTAAGATAACCTATGGATTCCGCTCTGTGATGATTACTTTTTATCATCAGACTAAAACACTAATTAATTTTTGGTGTAGGTAAAGTTCAAAATTCAAATATCTTATTTAACAATAAGAGATCCAAGACTTAATTTAAGTAACAAATGTACAACATTAGGTTGCATTGACAAATAAAGTACAAATATTGTTGTCTTCTTTAAGGATAATAAAATTAAATGCAGAGAAACGTAATTTACTGCACCTAAAGTACTATACTTAAATTATGCCTTTTATATATATAACATTTATGATACACCTAATAATTCAAGTTACATCATTTAATATTTTTTTGCTGGATGTAAATTTTAACAAATTTACTATTCGATTACATTTTCCTCTTATAGATTTTATACTTACGATTTTTCAAGGGCACTTCTTAATTTTATATAATGAATTATAAACTCTATTTTACTTGGCATGCCTCAAACCTGGCTCGTTCGTATTTTGACCACATGAATTAAATAAAAATTTTATGTAAAAGAGAAAATACTTTACAAATATTATTAAAATAATTTAAATAATTAGTGAGTCACTTAAAACTTTAATAGAGCTTTATCTAAACCAAATTAATATATACATATATTGAACCAAATTTCAAAAGAATGGTATGAAGTTTTTTTTTTTTTTTTTTTTTGAGGAAAAGAATGGTAGGAAGTTTTTAAGTTTTACTATATTGAAATACAAATTATGATGGATAATCAAAATCAAAATTAAATTTTATTTTAGATTTCTTGATTTTTGGTAATAAAATTTAGTTGGAATATAATTCAATTTAACTTTTGGTTAGGAACCCTATGGTTCCTAATGGAGATGAATAGGAATTGTAAGAAAATTGACTTAATCTATATATCTATATATATAATAATAGGTGAAGCAGAGAAAAACTCAAATTAGAATTCCAAATTAGTGTTCCAATTTTGTGTCATGTGTCTAGATCTATGTGGGAACTACCCCATAATTATTCTTCCAATTGTTCAATTCAAATCTAAAGTTGGAATCCGATTTTGCTCTATCTGTTTACATTTTAGACCAGGTTATTATTATCCATCAATGCCGACTTTCATTTAATCCAAATTCCTTCCTCTCTTACTCATCTAACGGTGCATCTTACGAGTTACCACACTGGTTCAAAAAACCTTAATATACAGCTCCCCTCTTTTTTCAATGAATGCAATGGAATTTGAAAAGGCTCTCTCGGAATCAATGATGTATGTGTTTGGGTATTTATGTATCTTATATAGGAAGAGGTTCTCTTTCTATTTCAATTTTACTTTTCTTCACAAATTTAATGGTCCTGGTTTATGTTTTGCAAAATACATGTCTCTATATTTATCTTATGGGTGATCCAACTAAGCCACAAACCTTCGCCTCTCTCATGGTTGCTGAGCCCTCCACCTCTCTTACAATTTCACCAAACCGCACAACCAACCCAACATCAGATCGCTAGAACTGCTACAGGTAAAATCGTTTATATCAATTTTGGGTGTTTAATAGGATTTAGGTTTTGCTATTTTAGTTGGTTGGTTTTAATCTAAGAAATTGGTTTAGATTTTGTATAGTCAAAACCATAATGTAGATTCCTTTCAATATATAACCCTCTATATTCATTCAATCCCAATTTCATCTTCCCATTAGTGGCCATAGAAGAGTGACTACTCTCTAACAAACTGTCTCATTCTTTTAATATGCTGTGGCTCATAAGAGAAGAGCTAGTTATGAGGAGAAGCAAATTAGCCTATTTTCTATCGAAACTAACAGAATTTGTATTGCTATATTTATTTATTTGGTTGGTTGAGAAATTCTGTTGATGGGTTTTGTTGGTGAGAATTTCTAGACTGAATCTAAAATTTAATAATAAATATTAAATTTGATATTTGCTTCTTCCTGTTTTTTTTTTTTTCTTGTCATAATCTCTCGTCTCATTGGCAGGCTTTAAGTGGAGGAATGGTGCACACAATATTTCGTTAATAACTATGCAAGTTTTTATTAATTTCATGTGATTTTTTATTTTTCATTATTTTTATGATAGTTAGATATCTATTTGCTTTATTTCGGATTATGCTTGATATCTATTTGCTTATGAATGATATCAGATTTGACCCTCACATTCACAAAACTTATGTAAGGTATCCTATGCTTTCTTTCTTTTTGAGAAAATTTCATTTCCATTCCATGTGTTTGTCTAAGGTTTTTGTTTTGTGTGTCTTTGGGTTAACAAGGCAACAAAACTAAAGTTTTTAAGGCTGTCTAGGACTATCAACAACATCACATGATGGTAGCTTAAATTCTTCTTTCATTGCTGATTTTTTTTTTTCATTTGCTTTGATTTGTAAATAAGGACTGTTTTTTTGGAGAAGTGAATAATGACTCTAAGTTCGTTACTTTTCATACTGATTGTACTGTTGACTGCCTGAATGGAAGTATATCAATAAGATTTCCCTAATTTAAATGCCATTGTGATTTTTTTTTTTTTATGGTGCACTTGAGGCATAGAGTTTCTTTATTTAGAAATTGATAGTTGATACTAGGTTAATATTTCTTCTTATTATAAGCTATGGGTTTTTTTTTTCCCTTCACTACACAAACACAAAATTTCAATATGTTATTCATTTCTGGAGTTGTCCCAGATTTTTTAAAATTTGGGTTGCCAAACATAGGTGTATATGATTTAGACTCAAACCTTAAATAACTACCATTTGTTGTGATCAAATTGTATTGAAATTATGCACAACAAATGTGTATTATCCATACTTCTAAGAGGATTGGCTCTGTTCCTTCTGTGCCTACTTAGAAAAAGTGGATGTGGTTTTGTAAAGTGCAACTAGGTGCCATCATCAAAGGTTCATTTGAGACCAATTGTGAGACTTTGTGGTATAACAAAATTTGAAAATTATTATATTGAAAGTTAACGCAAATATATCTTTTAGATTTATTGGTTGAAGAGCAATTTCTTGAAAATTGGTTGGCACTGATAAGCAAGTGTTCAATGTAGATGTTGGTCATTTTGGAGTAGGAATTTGTTATGATATATGCTTCTCTAAACTTCCTGCATCCCTATCAAGGTAAGAAAAATACTAAAATTTTAAACTGTTGTAGAGGTTATAAACAAAAGAGAGAATCCTAACCTGCCTTCAATTAAAATGTCAAGTTTTTAGGAGTTATCTTGCAACTATACAAAGTATATTCACCCTTTCATTTGGTTATCCCACTTAGAAGCCCACTTTTTAGTTATTATTGCATTACTTGTGTTTTGTGAAATTTCTTTAGACATGTGATATGTAATATTTAGTCTCAATTCCCACCTTTTCTCATCCTATTGTAGATCTGCATCTCCTCTATAGGACTCAAATATCACATTAGATTCTTGCTTACCACAAGTGTAGACTATGTTGGTAAGGTATTGCTTGCTTTGCTGAGCTAAGTTCATTTTTTGGGGTTCATGTAATTGTATTTATTTTTTTTAACTTCATTAGTCACAATTCTGCATTGTGTGTTATCTGAATGTTTGAGTTAAATAGTCAATATTAGCTTGGTTTGAGAAACCCAAGACCTAATCAGGGGTGGCCAAGAGCTTCCTTAATCTCTGTATTATTAGGTGCACCAAGAGCTTTTATGTCCTTTTATTTCTATTTTTACAGGGATCACCATTTTCATTATTTAGATTGTATTATGAGCTTTCATTATTGTTTTAATCATTTCCAGGTGTGGATTTTGAGATTAAGGATCCGTTTGGATACAACTTATTTTGCTGAAAACTGAAAACATTGTAACAAAATAATTTTTAAATGGGTAAATAGTGTCGTGGGACCCATTTTTAATTTTTTTTCAAAATAAAGTGATTGTGGGTCCCATGAGCAGTGCATGAACAATACGTGAACAATGCTTGAACAGTACGCAAATAGATGCAAGATCATTCAGATCCAAACACATACTAAGTTGCTCACAATTGGCGGGAGAAGATTGAAGCTTACAATTTGGGACACAGGCAACCGCTGGAATTATTTTGAATTATAGTTTTATTTTAATCTTTGATTAATGATGCTTTTGGAAGTGATAGTTTATGGTAACATGTAAGCTTCTCTTCCTTCAAGTTAGTCACTGCTTTTGATGCATAAATAGATTGTAGAGCTATTAGCAATTGATGAAAGATATGTATATATGATTTTTAGTTAGGTGAACTTTTGGGTTTTAATAGAAACATTTAACCTTTGGATGTTGAAAAATCAAGAAGGTAAAATGTTTTGTGAATTTAAATTTTGTGAAACTGATCCATGGCAATTTGAAGTGTTAAAGAGACAAAAATATTGACTTTGGCTTGATACGTAATAAAAAAAAACACTTAAGGACAAAGTATTAGACATGTCTATAGGGCAAAAGTGCCATATGATGGCATCTCCACTAAAAACTGTGAATTGCAACACACTTTTGATTTCAATACACTATTCATGTCCAATTTTATTAGAAAATTTTAAAGAAAGTTCCATTAATGTCCCTTTATATATTTTAAATAATAAAATGCAATATTCTCTTTTTTCTTCACTGTAGCATCACTTAAATAATAAAATACAATATTCTCTTTTTTAATTCATTGTTTTATCTTATGCTATCTTCCATATGATAAACCCAAAAAAAAACCAATAGCATTACTTAAATAATAAAATGCAATATATATATTTTTCATTTTTTATTTAATTTTATTATCCATGTGATAAACCAAACAAAAAAAAAATTGACCAATAGAATCACTACAATTAACCATTCCTATGCGGTAGCACATGTTACATACTAGTTTGAAATAGTTACCTTCTATAGAGAGAGAAAGAGATTTTTTTTTTTTGAGAAACGAAAGAAAGATATTAAGAGAGAGAGAGATGCACCAATGCACTAAGCAATTAGTTTAGTCATATTTATAGAACAATAAAACTATTCTATTGACCAGATGACTTTATCCTAATAGTCCTATTATTCCCCATGTGCATTAATAATTCCAATTTGTGTTAAATATGATTAACATGCTTGAGATTGTAACTAACCAACTAACTAACTAACTAAATGCATTCTATATCCAAATGTGGGTTCCTAACACGTTTTTTTAATCTTATTTTTTGAAACTTAGGTATTTGGTTTTACCTAAAGTAATCTATATTGACAATTAATAAGATATAAACTATTTTAATAATAAATGAGAGTGTATCCACTTGTGGTAGAGAGAATAAATATTAAATTTTATTTTATATTTTCTTGAATTTTTGGTAATAAGATAAACTTAAGTAATAGAGTTTATGCTAGTGTCAAGCATAGATTAACTAAAAAAATTTATGTAAAAGAAAAAATTGTTTTACAAATATTAGCAAAATTATCTAAATAATTAGTGCGTCATTTGAAACTTTAATAGTGTATTTTATGGCCATATTTTGAAGGGAGAAAAAAATCTACAAGCCAATGCAAGCAAGCCTAATTTTGTTGGTCCCATCACACATATTTCGTAATATTTTATTCTTTTATGTATGGCTCAAACTCATGCAACTTTAATGGGGGATTTAAGAGAATGTGGTTTGGAGGGTGTTGATGCCCAATTTTTTGATCCGTACCTAAAAGCCCATACGAAGGAAAGCCCAATGAAAAGCAAGGCCCAAAGGCCCACCAAGAAGATCAAAGAGCAAGAGAGGTCCAAAGAAAGAAATGCAAAAGAAAGTGATCTGCAGCAGAATATAGCTTTGCCATAGAATACAGCTCTCTAGCAGAATGGCTTCGGTAGATAAAGATAAATTGGACCTAAGACCCTTTTGATCCAGTCAACAATATTTAGCCCAAAAAAGGCCTAAATCCTTTTGTATAAAAAGGTAGGCGTTAAAACTAATATGAAGAAGCATGATGAAGGAACAGCAAGAAGTGTCAGTAGCAGGAAGTGTCATTAGAAAAGCCAAGCCAAAGGAAATGACAAACACGGCAGAAAACGCATGAAGGAATAAGACAAAAACAAGCAGCAGAATGAAACAAAACTAATCTGCTACGATAGAAACGACATGGGAATGAAAGAAGACAAAAATAGAAGACAGTGGAGTAATCACAGAATGGTCGGATCACCATCAACTTGTACCTAGCCAATATAAGGAAGGTGAGCCCACGATTAAGGAAATTCAGAGGGTGTGGTTTGGTGGTGGGGGGAAAAGAGGGTCTATATTTGGTTTCCTGTCATGCCTTCTTTTAGGATTATACTTTGCTGGGATGGTATCTTACCTAAAAAAAGTAGTAGATGGTTGGGACCATTTGATGCATAGCATAAAGCTAGATAGTGAGGTAGCCCAACCCTTATTCATTTGAACCTAAAGATAGAGGTATACAATAAGAAAAAATAAAATGAAATTTTGTCATGAAATGAGTAGTGGTACAGCAAACATGTACTAAGCAATGACAGTGGTCAGGGAAACCAAAGGGTTGGTGGGTAGTCCTAAAGGGATATCCACGACAAACCAAAAATAGTTGGTGAAATCCTAAGGGTAAAAGGGAGAAATACCATTGAATTAGCTTACTATAAAAAAGAGGAGGTAGTCATGGATGAAAAGAGGGGGGACCCGATAGGGGGAGAAGCACCGAAAGGGGGAACTTATGGTAAGAGAGCAGTAAGCATCTAGGAGAGGCACTTAGAGGGAGAGGCACTTAGAGGGAGAGGCACCCAAAAAGAGGGAGATCCAAAAGGGAAAAGATCCAAGTAACAAAAAAAACCTATGGCAAGATAGTAGTTAGAAATCAAGAATAAAAAAAGAACGGAGAGAAAGAAAGAAAGTATTAGGATGCGTGCCCTTAAATTCTATTGTATGATACTATGTATGACATTATGTATGATTTAATGTTATGATTAATAAAGTTGTTTTATTTTTATCTAAAATAATGGTACCATAAATATTTGGACATTATCATATAGTTCATGAGATGCATAGTATGTGATTTATATGAAAAGTCACAAAAGATATAAATCACAAGTTCTTTGTAAACTCAGAATTATAGTTTATAGTTACGATGAAATTGGGCATTTCATCTGCGAAAACTATAACATATCAACTAAGATGATTTGCTTTGATTATGGAAGTAGAGACTTCTAGTTGGTAGGTTGATATGTTTTAAGAGTTAAAACATATTGAATTATACTGCTGTGAGATTTATTATTCTCTTAACAACTATCAAATGAATAATAAATCTCACGACTTTTATTTGCATGAACTCTTAATCTTGAGAGAATAATGGATCCTGAGAAAATAATGGACCTGATCATGAGGTATAGGTTACTTTGATATATCAGGAGTGAAATCTAAAGTCATGATCAAAATCTCAGTATGTTGGGCAACTACATTTAGTATTGATGGAACATATATTCTCAAGATGGAATTTATAATCTCTTAATGGAAATATAAAATATTCCCCTGAGATAAGTTTAATGAGTTTGATTATTCAGAGTGTTAGGCCTAACCACTTTAGTAAGGAGTTAATAAAGTAAATATTTATGAAATTAGATTTCATAAATATATGATGAATAACTTAAAGGATTAAACAGGGTATTCAAGGATTAAGATGTAGTAATCTTCAAAGTGATAGTCTACATTCATGACTTTGTACTGCTACAAATATTTTATGAAGGGGTTGCATGTATAATAAAGTCTTGAGATATAATTTATTAATAAGGCCTAAAGTGCAATTATATTTATATAGTGATATTAAATATAATTAATGGTAACTTTAGACTTGTTAGGAGTTGACAGAAAAGCTCAAGGCCCATTGGAGCTAGTGTCTTACTAGTCTTTTTTGGTCCCACTCCAAGCCACACATTAAAGCCCAATTGAAAAAGTTCAATAGGCCAATTCAATTAGATAATTAGTTAGATATGAATGGAGAAACATACATAATTTTTTTATTAGAGAAAAAGAGAAAGAGAGATATCATTGTAAAATGGTGTATATGTGTGAGTGAAGCCACTCAATTATGCTCCTTTGAAAACTAATTAAGAGACCACATTTCTTAGGCGTAAAGTGGAATTAGGGTGAAAATTAAAAGTGTTCCCAAGTACACCAAGGTACGCTCTTTTGTTCTTAAATTCTGAAACTTACATAGTACATGTTATTAATCATGAATGAAATAGATCCATGTTTGTTGCTTTCATTATGTATTTTGTATGAGATACAAAACTAGATTTTCTAACAGAAAGTGGTAAAAAGAAGAGAGAAAACATGGCAGAAATAGGGGTATGCATCAATAGATCATCTTTTCCCTCCCTCCTAGCAAACCCACTCTTTGAAGTCTCCAAAGTAATAGCTAGTGGTCATTTAGGTTTATTCTCCAAAATATACAACTTTAATAGTATAAGCCTATGATAAGGTTGTTTAAGTTGAGGTTTAGATTCCTTTTTGATTTACTTATTCCATGGGAAGAATCAATACTTGATTTTGATTACAAATATATTTGATTTCTCTCATTATAAATTATATCTGCTATATTTAGTCATTTTGCTGTAGCACATTTTTATCACGTTTTCTGCATCAGTTGCCCTGCTGTGGTATCTTTACTTGTTGTATATGTTATTCTATTGTAGCACTTATTCATTATATTTACCGTGTTAGCTATTATACTAGCTAAATCTTTTCTGCTAAAACTTTTTCCTTTATTTGTTATTACGTGTTTTACTTTTGACACAAATTAATCATTATCCTGCCATAAGTATATATATACATATATTTTATTTCTCATGTTCTGTAGAATATATTTTATAGATATATATGTGAATACGTATAAGTATATTTATGAATATATGTATGTATATATTTGAGAATATGCTAACCCATGTAAGCTAACATTTGCTTGATTGGTATTTTCTTTAGGTTTTAGATTTGTTTATGTGCAGGAAGTAAAAAAGAATTTATGCAGTAAAAAATGAAGAGTATTCATTCACTTTGTAGAAAGCTTTATTGCACAGCAGAAGACTTTAATACATAGTAGAAAACTTTACTGCATTGCAGAAGGCTTTAATGCACAGCAAAAAACTTTAATGCACAGCAGAAAGCTTTATTGCACAACAGAATGTTTTATTGCATAGCAAAAAGTTTTATTGCACAGCATATGGTTTTGCTGCACAACAGAAAGTTTTGCTGGATAGCAGAAAAGTTAGACTTGTGGTAAAAACTAGAGAAAAGTTCATTCTGCGGCAAAAACAAAGGATAAGCCCACTTTGCAGCGTCTTCCCTTGGACTTAGACCCAACGTCTGCGCACAAACTAGCAGCGCCAAAATGGTACTTTGGAGCCCATTCCGTGGAGCGCTAGGCCTAACTTCCTTCTTAGAAAAAGCTTAGACTAAGCGTTGTCTAATAATATCAAGACGCGTGTCTAAGGTAGAAGAAACGTAAAAAGAACCCCCGACAGAGGGTGAGGACGGACCTATTTGGGCATTTCCATAAACCCAAAGTACGGATTTTGCTAAGTAGGTTGGATCCACTTACAAAAATTGAGGATCCATTAAGGAAGTCACATATTGGCCACTTTCACATAAATGGAACCATTTATGCTCTACTCTATGGTGATGAAGTAATGCACGGTTGAACTCTCTTAGGCCTTAGCCCATAAAAAGCTTGATTCTTCGTTTATTGACTTCTAAAGAGGTTTATCAAATATACTAGCTTCCCTAGGTGTTATTTTAACTCAAAAAATGCAGCCAATACATTTTAGTCAATAAATTTCATTAACCATGACTAAACTAGTTACTTTCTTAGTTTCTTCACCTAAGTTAAAACAAAACTAAAGTTTACCCTTTGTTTGACATGGCAGTCAATAGCCTCAACCATTATTCAAATCAAACCATAAGGACATCCCAAACCAGCTATAAAACCTCACATCAAGTCTTGTATTAAAAATTCTCGTCACTCCTTCAACAACCATACCTATGTCACTAAAAAACCTCATGAGCAACCTCATCAATTCATATTTTGGTTTTGTGTATTGGTCACGAGTTGAAATTGACTCCCATACCATAAGTGCGGAATATATAATGCTTTATTTTAATAAATTTTTAAAACTTGAAATATTTTGCCAAGAAAAAAAAAAAAAAAAAGAACTATTCTCCATAGCCAAGAGTACAATGCCCCCTTTTTTCTTTTTATTGTTTTATTTTTATTTTTTCTAGTAATAGTACTGTTGCCATCTAAGATATAATAGTGTTGATGAGGAAGAATACAAGAGTGACATTTTGGTATTATTTCCATTAATTATACACTTTTCCATTTTCTTGAAACTCTTTTTAGCTAGCATGTTAAATTGAAGAGTAATGTTAGAGATACAAACTTTTTTACAAAAAATTTGGCAAAATGTTGATATAGTGAGTGTGATTATTGGTAAATGAAAAAGTGATATTAATGGTGGGCCTAGATGAAAACCAATAAAAAGTTGGCTACATCAACTGTTTGTAAAAATGTTGTAAAATAGTTTGTGGTTGTGACATTACTCTAAATTGAAAAACTTTTTTCTGATGACCAACTGAAGCTTTTATTGAAAACTAAGACATAAATCAAATACAATTAAGAAGAAACAAAATGAGTTTGCTACAATAAGATAATATCCATTAAAGGGCTTGGAGTAGAGCCTGCAACAAAACAAATAGAAAAATTATTCCTAGAACAACAGGAGGCTAAAATGTGGACTGCTTTGTTTCCTTTTCTAGGGATCCATTTGAAACCATGTAATAGACTACGTGAAGCCCAACTAAGAGTATCAACAAATACAAATGAAATTCTCCAAGGCACTTCATTAGCAGGGGATAGAAGAGCTTCTATACAAGCTTTGACATCACTTTCTATAATAATCGTCGCAACCATGGGTCGCCACCACTTAAGCCTCCCAATTAATTGCCTCAGCCTCTACTTGGAGAGGGAAGTTGGTTTCTACTAGTTTTGTCAGAGAAAAAGCCAAATCCGTTCTCCAATCCCTCGCTACTCAGAAAATGAAAGAATGGTCTAACCCCATAGCTGCGTCACAGTTTATCTTAATGGATCCATGATATGGCCTAACCCAAATAACATCAACTCTCTTGGGATTTACTGAGGACACAAAGGAAAAGGCAAAAAGATATTCTTGAAATTTGTTCTTAATCAACTAAAGAGATTTGATTGGGTGGAATTCTTTTCCATCATGTATAACTTGGTTTCAGCCAAACCAGAGTTGCTCCATAACCAATGCCCCAAATAAAAGGAGCTCTTCCTTGACAATGGAACCCCAAATATTTGCTAGTGGGGATAAGAGAAAGCTTACGAACTGGTCTAAGCTGGTAAAGTGCATTCCATCTAGTCAAAACCCACAAGGACTTCCTGTCCAAAGAGATATGGTCACTTGGTAGAAAACAAAACTATGTAAGGAAGATTCAAGAGATGAACCATAAAGAGGGCAGCTTGGAACCAAGGATGGGAAGAACCTTATCAATTTGTCCTCAATAGGCACAATGTTTGAAGCAATTCTCCCAAGGACATCTTATTCCTATTATGGATCTTTGATTTCTAGATTTTAAATTTCACTTGATCCAGTGTTAACTGTTATTTGTTCAGATAAAGCTAGACTCACCCTGTAAGCTCACTTCACTTAGTGCTTCCCATTAACCCAAAACCATTTGTCCCCTTGTTAGTTGATTTGACTAGAATTCTCTTGGTTGCTTTGACAATGACCTCTGTAAATAGTTCACTGAGTTTTTGATCATCCAACCTCATTTTATTTGGAGCTAGCAACTATGATACAACTAGGCAAATGGATTGATTTTCAAGTGACAAAGGCACCATTTTAAAGTTGGGAAGGTCTGGGACTCAAGTGATGAACTAGAAAATGTATTGTCCAAAACTCCAAACAACAATAAATGAGTATTAATACTGATGTGACGGAAGAACACTTCAACAGGTTCCGTAACCGCTTGTGGTACCCAAACCTAGTGGTACTTCCTTTAGGGAAGGGGAATTTGGGCTCCCAATTTATTTATTGGTGAGTTTCATTGCACTCCTACTAAGTATAGCTTCAAACACTCATTGGACAGCCGAACCCTTTAACCATTTTTCCTCACGAGCCTAGTTCTTACCCATCCCTGATTCCTCCTTTCTCCCTCTTTCTCTCTTGTTATCTCCCACCCCTCTGTGTTTGCCAACCTCCTTTCCACTCTTCCTCCTTTCCTTTTTATAGTCTCCCCTTAGTAGGGATCTAAATAATTACTTCTCCATCTTTTCCCATATGGCCCCCATTTCTGCCCAAAATCCCTCGTAAATTGGTCCATTTTGAGGATTCTCCTGAAACTTGCACCAGAAACCAAACATCGTTCGGTAGCGAATTCTCCCAAGGCATTAACAGCGTTTGGGGACCGATCTGAATATTGACTGTTGAGTATTTGGTCGCCCCAAGCCTATTTGTTGACATTGGGCCAAATCCATCCAATAACACCAAGCCATCCCCAAGTACTGATCCTATGTTTGTATATTATGGGTAATAGGCTAGGCTTATCCTAGTAGGAGTAGGCAATACCGGTCACTGACCCTAGGCCTGTCCATGGGTCTGTCCGGGTCGGGTTTGTGCCCAACCTGGAATCAACCCGATCACTTCGGGTCTCCTAAACATGGACCCACTGCCGACCTGCCGGAGGTAGCAATTCGGGTGGTCAGATGTCATCGGTTTCTGGTCGGGTATCGAGCGATTTCGAACTGTGTGAATCGTAGTTGGATTTTGCAAAAATCATTGCCGAATTTTGCCAAAATCTCTCGTTTTTGCCAAAATAACTAGATTTTATTGGTTTTTGCTGTGAAACGTCCTCTCTCTCTCTCTCCCTTTCTCTATTAGGCGTGATCTTGAAGAGATCTTGATAGATCTCAACAAGATTATGCCGGATCTTGAAGAGTTCGGTGAGATCTCTGTGTAAGTCGAAGAGATCGGGCGAGATCTCGGCGGATCTCGACGAGATCTCAACAAATCGGACAAAATGAGGCCGGTTAACCACTCCAATCGGTGGAGAACTCAATTCTGATGTGTTTTCTAATCGGGTCGGTTAAACATTGGTTTTTCATGCTCAAGCCCGTCAACCGATCTGCCGGTCTCGTGTTTTATGGGTGAAGACCTGCTCCCGACCATCGCCAGCGTCGGGATGGATGGTTTCCGGGCCAGGTTGGGTGGGTGGTGGGTCTGGTTGGACACCCCTAACTGACCTTATGTCCCTATACCACCAATCATGAAGATAATGAACCCAATCATCTAATACGTTACAAGGGCAATAAAGTGTAGTTAATGACGACCATTATTTAACGACCTTAAACTTCCATTAAGGCAGAGATCATTACGCACAGGGAAATAATTACCTACAATTATGTACATGAAGACATTTATAAGCACAACAACTACCTACGCTACCTATAAAAGGGACAATCTGTCCATTTACTAAGGTATGTCAAAAACTACTACAAAATATTGTTTATATACAAAAGATATGGGTTGATACTAACCTAAGCATTGGAGACTCTCCCACCAGGCACAACTCGGTGGTCTTTTCGATCAACTATTTTTATATTGCAGGTCCTACAAGATCATCTAATGCTCTAGATTTGGATGAGTGACCCAACTGAAGATTTTTGGCATCATCAGTTTGGCGCCGTATATGGGGAAGAAAGTAGCCATTATCCTCTTCCTATGTCAAAGAGTTACTTCAATCCAAAACTATGAATACTGTAGTGCTATGCCCATCCCAAGTAAGAAAAAACATAACCACAGAGCAAGTAGACCCATGGAGCTGAGAGTATCAATGAAAATGCCATCATAAAAAATCTCCAAGTGGGCATATGATAGTAAGTGAATGACGAAGAGGGTGTCAACACTCTTGAAGCTTGTAGTGATATCAATCAAGGAAGCCATGGCATTCCTGATTATGAGTTCATCTAAAAAATAAAATTTAAGAAGTTTGGCAACCAGGGAGCAAGGCCGTCACCGAAGCACATTGAGCCAATAGTTTTGGAAAGTAAGTACCCAAATATTCTATTTACTTTGTGATTATCTTAAGTACCTCCATAAGACATGTATTGGCATGCTTGAATCTTTGTGGGTTCTTTATCCATATGTTATCCATGATTCACGCCCCTCATTCATTCACTCAAACAACATTGCTTTGCTAAGCTAAAATTTGAAGCTACTTAGAAACTAAAATAGTTAGGCATATATCTAGTAAGAATAATAAAGAATGCTTGTTACTATCTCATGTATGAGAGATACGTTCGTCCATACGAGAGATGCGCTCGTCCATATAAGGATTTCAACTATTCAAGGAACATATTATATATGGTTTGATTAATATTCATGCGTTATGGCTTTTCATATCACTAATTTTCTTTCCCAAAAGTGTCTTGCTAAGATAGGAATGAATGAAGTCAAACTTTATTGCCTTGGAAAAGCTCTTCAACAAAGGAAATAAATGTATTTTTCTATACATAGTTTCATAATGAAAATTGATGAAAGAGCTTAAAGCAGATGTACATACATCAAAAACAGAAGAACGTTACACAAATCTTATAAATATTGATTATTAAAGATACTTAGTCCAAACGGCTAATACTTTACAAAAGGCAATAAAAGCCTAATTAATGACATAATGACAGTAGCCCATGTGATCCAGCCCTCGAAAATATGTGGACTGCAAAGAAGTTAATACTCAACGTAGAAAGAAAGAGAAAAGCACAACAGGTACAACCAATGACAGGCCATTCTTTTGGTCATCATCCAACGACAAATGTACCTTTCATGATTAAAAGAGGGAAAACACTCTAGATATATTTACATCTTCAAATAGTAGAAGCAAAATATAGCAATGATGCAACCCCCTTCTTGGGCCTTAAGATAGCAATATGGCCTCAAGAAGGTCCAATACAATAAGATGTTAAGGAGTCCTTAAAGCTACAAAGTCAAAAGCTACACATGAAAAGGAAGTTGTCACCTAACAACCATGGATTGGATGAATTTACCTCATTCATGGAATGTTGAGCATTTAAGAAAATACTACCAGTAAGTGTCTTCCTGTTCTTCCCACTTTTATGTTTCTTATCATCCTTTTTTGTATTTCATTCTAGAATAATGGTCCCCCTCAGGTAAAAGACCTTGAATACAAGATCATGAGATTTCTCTTTCAAAAAACGAAGTGATCCTGTGATTCCTCTCTCAAAAGATGTTTTGATCATCCAATGACGCACAATGATCATGCCATTTAAAAACGAAATGCCTTGCTATACACAACAATCGCATAACAAAAAAGACGCATTGATCATCCTACGACACGCAACGATCATGCCATAAAAAAAGGGGTGCATCGATCGTCCAGCAACATGTAACAATCACAAAACAAAATAGATATATTAATCGTCTAGCAATGCACAACAATCATTGCTTAGCGACATGCAGCAATCATTAACAAAAGATTGTATTACATGCAGCAAGCATTAACAAAAGATTGTATTACATGCAGCAAGCATAGATGAAATCAACACATTGACCATCATCACGGCTAACTCACAAAAGTTCAAGTAAGAGATTTTTCTCTCTCATACACAATAGTTCAAAGGAAAGCTACCAATGACAAAATAAAGTCATAAAGGAGTTCACACTAGAAATATTATCTTATGCCCAGAACACATGGACCTAAAAGAGAAATATTGTCTTATGCCCAAAACACACGGGCCTAAAGAAAAAACATTTGTCTTCGCTCAAAACACATGAGCTTGAAAGATAAAGAAAAACAATTTTCTACACTATGTTAACATCGTCCACGATAGGTGCAACATTCTCAACATCACCTTCTTTGGCCTCCACCATAGCACCCATAGCAGCTACATTGACCGGCTCAGCTTCCGAAGCCAACATCTCATTTTCAACTTCCTCTATATCCAATGAAGAGAAATTCAAATCGGGGTGATGTTTGATGAGATACTTCCGAAGAAGCTTGAAACCATCGACATACTCAACCATCAGCCTATCTGAGTATTCTTCAGACACCTTAAAATTCTTCACAGCTTCTTCAACTTCTTTCTTCGTCTACTTTTGTTGACCGTCCTTCTGGGTGCTTACAGTTTTCTCTATTACCAGGAAAGCTTGAATCGTCTTCAACTGCTTCCTTATTTCAACACCTTCTGCAGTCACCTTTGTCACGCTTTCTTTCAAAGAAGTATTCTTGGCAGTAAGGTTCTTAACTTGAGCTTGTGTTAAAGCCAATCTTTCCTCTATGTACAGATATTTAGCCATCATATACATAGACTCTGCCAAAAGTTGGAAGAAAGAAATTCTTAAAAAGAAGAAGAAAAGATTAGGATGACACAAATAAGGAGGAAAATCATCTCTAACACACCTGGACACTTTTGTGGAAATGTTGGGTGACTAAGTCATGAGATCTATAGACGACAGATGTTTCACTTCGTCTGTCGAATTACATCATGAGCCTTAGCCATGGCTAACCCTGGATCATCCCAAAAATTAGAAACAAACTTCCCCTCATCCTTGCCCTTAGAAGGATGAGGGGGAGGAGTGGGTTCTTCAATAGAAACAGTTAGGGAAGGCAGAAGAGTTTCAAAGACCTTTGGAATAACAGGGGAAGCCGAAGATTTGTCTGGGTCACCATCCTTCTTCAAATGACGCCTCTTAAGGACACCTCCAGATTACGCTTCCTCACCTTCTTTTTGCTTGAGTTTTGCGTACCTAGCTTTGTTAAATCTGGTAGTCATCCCTACATGACGAAAGATAGCAAAAAACAAACATCACGTATGTACTCAAAGACAAAAGGCAGAATAAAAAGAAGGAAATGGACTAACTCCTTTTGTTTGTCTTGAGACGCTACAGAACAACACCAGTAGGTTCTAAACTAAGGAAGTGAAGTGAAAAGCCACTGGGATTGATTAAATCGTCAAAGCCCTCTTTAAATGATCTTTGTAGCGGCTTTTCAAGTGAGGGAGAGCTTTTACTAAAAGAAAGCATACAACCAATTTGTTACAAGCACAATACAAAAGAAACAAAGGAAGGAAGCATGAAAAAGACGCACAAGACACCAAAGTCCCCCATTGACGAAGAAACTTGGGAGCTTTGTCCAGGTTTTTGTTTGGAAGAAATTCCCAACCTTCACCGGAGACGAAGAAAAAACATTGTTTCCAATTACGATGGGAGGAAGGAGAATCCAAAACAATTTTTAGCTTCCTATCCGAAGGTCTAAACTCCTAATAACCCTTGAGCTTTGACTCCATCAAACGATACAAATGAAAAAATTCATCTACCTTAATGAAATCCCTGTCATTAACTGTAGCCCAAATGACCATACAACGCATCATCGTCCTCCAAGCATTCGGAACGAGTTTTCTTGGAGCAATTTTTTAAATGAGAAAGAACCTTTATAATGGATGGACGGGAAAATGCAACCCACACTCGAAGTATGCTTCGTAAAAGCATACCTCCTCAGGAAGAAAGGTACAAGCCCTTTTGTCCAGCTCTGGAAACCTAATTAGAACCAAAGGAGGAAATTGATACTTGTTGACAATCCTATCTCTCGTTTTTTCATAATCCTTTTTTGGATACCCACACTTCTCTTTCCAAGCCTGAAATGTTAAGAGATGAGATGAAGCAGTGTCCATTTCTTGAGCAACGGTTTTCTCACTAGAGGGTAAACTAGTTTCTAAATCACTAGACCTCACTTTATCCCCAGACATCACTCTTCTTTCCAACAATTGAGCAAAACCCACTAAAAAATGAACTAAGGGGATAAGCAACAATAGAACCTCCCCCAAAGGAGTTTCTTAGTAACGCACACACCTATTTAAGGATTTTCTCTATCAGAGGTTTGAAGAAAGAAACACAATCGAGTAAAGAAAAAGGAAATTGAAGGAGAATTAAGCCAAACAAGATCAACCATTAAGAATTAAGAAGAAGAAACTCACCTGGAAAAAAGAGAAACAGATAGAAGTTTAAAGAAGGGGCAGATGAAAAATCAGAACGCGGGAAGATTGCAGAGTCCTAATGCACAAACAACCAATCATAACATGACACGTGGCAAAAATTCGACCAAAAAAGTCGTGTCCCATAAATGCGATAAGAACAAAATTTGAAGCGACATGGACAAACACAGTTTATTCCTAAAAAATTATCCTGCTCTAGACGAACAATTTCAGAATAAGGGGGCAACTGATGAACCAGATAATGTATCATCCAAACAATAGTAAATGAGCATTAATATTGATGTGACAGAAGAACACTTCAACAGGTTCTTTAACCGTTGTTCATTAAAGATGATGAACCCAATCATCTGATATGTTACAAGAGCAATAAAGCCAAGTTAATGACAACCGTTACTTAACGACCTTAAACTCCCATTAATGTAGAGACCGTTACGCATAGGGAAATAATTACCTGCAATTATGCACATGAAGACATTTATGAGCACAACAACTACCTATAAAAGGAACAATCTGTCCATTTACTAAGGTATGTCAAAAACTACTACAAAAGACTACAAAATACTGTCCATATCTACTTAAGCATCGGAGGCTCCCCCTCCGGGCATAACCCAATGGTCTCTTTGATTAACTATTTTTATCTCACAGGTCCTACAAGATCGTTTAATGCTCTAGATTTGGACGAGTGACCCAACTGATGATTTTTGACATCATCGTCAAGGATCTTCCCGCGTGAGAATGCTCTCACCATTGCTAACTTGCTTGCAAGCTCTAGCCAAAAGAATATACTTTGAAGATTCCATATATACTTTTTTAAGACCAAGAGGCTCTTTTTTAATGATCACCTTGAGCCAATTCCTACCAACCTTATATATAGCAATTAGGCATGCATACTAGGCCTATGAGGCTTACTTAAAATCTGCTCGGGATCAACTAAGTATAATCCGTTCTTGGTTGTCGTCCACGACTTGATCATATACAAGGAAGAAAACCACAATAGAATGACAGAATGCATCAACAAGACCCTTCATTAAGAATAATGGGATCCGCCAAAAAGAACTCATCCATGGACGACCATGTTATAGATGACCATACCCATGGACGATCAAATTGTACTTAGTAAATTCTACGAGAGATTCTCCAAAGGTTCTACATAAGCAAAATATGACACGTTGCTGGTACGTGGAAGGAATTCCACACACTTCGTTCCACATTCTCCATTTTCTAATTATCTACTATTTTTCCGTCATTGTGTTCTAGAGAGAAAATTGACTTAACCGTCGAAGGGTCCTTGACCGAGTCATACCGGTCATCTTTGATGCTTCATTCTTTTTTTTCAAGACTTACCGCCATTGTCATAATTCGAAATATTTTAATCTACTGATTTGCGTGCATCATCAAAATCTACAAGGCTATTTTAGAGTTTAGAGAGGAGAGCCATATTAAAATTAGAAAAGTGCCTAAAACCGAGGGCCCTAAGGTTTGTAGGCTTGCAAATGAAGTGAGATACCAAGCTAAAGGAGTCTAGTATGTTTGAATCCTTTAAAGAATTCGACCAGAATTTTCTCATCATGCTATGTTAAACTGAAAGACTAATAAATCATCATTTTGTTCTAAAATTTTTAGGTTTCTAATTATATACTCTCACTTCCAAGATTAACAATATTTTTATATAAAATACCCTTTAAAAATTAACTCAAGACTTTCATTTTTCCTTTTAACAACATTATTATTGTTAGGTCGTATTGGAGCCAAGCGATTGGAATAAAACATTGCTAAATTTATCAATGCTCAGGAATGGTATCCTTCAGTTTTTGTGTAGGCCAATGTTGTTAAGAAGAATAACTTGAAACTTACATTAATTTAAATCTGGATTTGTCATTACACTGGAAGAAGAGGGACAAGAATAATCACTCTTTTCATTTGTGTCGAATACAACTACAATTAGTGGGAATTTAATCTTTTGAAAAGTAGAACAAAACAAACTAAATCCATTCAACTTCTAGTTCAAAGCTATTAAAAAGAAAGAGAAACAGTGACTAGTAGGTATATATAAAACTATATGGTTTTACATTGATGCATAAATAACACAAATACTGGTTAATTTACAATCAATCCAAGAGTGAGCACTTAGGTGTAAACTTCCTTGCCAAGAGTGATAGGGTTGGTGGAGTTGTACAAATCATATATACATCGAAACCTCCTTTTCCTTTGCCATAAAATCTGATCTTCTTCTTCTTCGTCTGCCACGCTTTTATCGTTGAGAAAGACTAATTCTCCATTGGTAAAAGATACATCGACTGTATCGCATTTGTTGCCTTCTTCTGCTGCTTTCCCTTCTTCTTCTTTTTCTTTATCCACGCTATTGTTGTTGGTGTCGTCTTGGTCACCGCTTGAGTCTCCGCTCAATTGTATTAGCTGCACAGCCACGTCCATCTCCGACTCTGCGTCTTGGTCATCGCTTGAGTCTCCGCTCAATAGTATTAGCTGCTCAGCCACGTCCATCTCCGACTCTGAAAAATCCATGCCATTCTGATTCTGATTTTGCTTCTGGGTTCTTCTCTTTTTTAATGTTGATGCTGATTTCGCCATCTCTTTGCCAGTTGAGAAATAGAGACTTGAGGGACACAATCACGCGTTATATATAGATGTAGAGAAAAGATCAACTAGGCCGGTATTATTTTATTATTATCAAAGAATACATACCCTTTTCTTGTTTGGCAAGTTAACCCAAATTTGGGCTCTGCAACTCAGTACGTGATACTGTGACAATAGATATATTATATTATAGATATTTATGACGTGGTTAACAACAACAATACAAGATATTCTTTTCGGTCTAAGTTTTTCCACATCCTATGGGTTTTTGTTTTTCATAAACAAAATTTTTTAACCGCGGCCCATATTATTACTTACTACTGCCTGTTGCTATTGATAGCACGTCCACAACTATTGCCTATATATAAACATTTAAAAAAAAATTAATTCACTGTTTTATTATATTATTTCATATGATCGAATCATATTACAAGAACTTGTGAAAACCTTTTGGATGTAAAGTATATATATTTGATCATTACAACGAAGATGGATTACTTCTTTTAACTTATTTGCATAACGTGAGATAAAAAGTTAAACATAGTTTATTTTTAGAAAGTTAAAACTTCTATTATTTAACACTTAAATATTTGATTAATAACACAAATATTAATCTTTAATATTTTAGAAATTTTTCAAGCATACAGGATAAAAGAAGAAAATGTAATCCAATGATGGATTTGTTAAAATTCAAATCTAATAATATATAATTTTACAAGTATAAATGATATATGAAAAAAAATGTAATATAATTTATTAAAATTCATATATAATAAAAAAAAATTAAGTAAAATTGTAGCTATTAATTACAAGTAAGTTGATAACTGAATTTTATCCTAAATATTTACACCAACAAATCGGACATTACTAGCTACCAGTTCATAACAAAAACGTAGAAATAATATGGGCCTTCAATAACTGGGCCCAAAAGAATATCTTCTTATTGTTGTCGTTGACCACAAGTCAATGTCTATGCCATAATCAATCATCTATGATTTTTCATTTATTTACTAACAAAACAGAAATAATAATAGGGTCCGGTTAATATGTGTCCTAAGAGCACATATTAAGCAAGCTATTTTTAAAAATATTTTTTCAGAAATTGAAAAAATTATCAATACTTTTTTAATTTTCAAAAAATATATTTTAAAAAATAATTACTTATTGTGTGCCCTTAGGACACACATTAGCAATATCCATAATAATAATACATGGAAAACTTGTACAGCTCAAAATTTGGTTAACTTACCAAACAAGGAAAAAAAGGGAATTTTCACTGGCCAACCCAAAATAATATTTATGAAAAAGAAAAAGAAAAAAAAAGAAAAGAAAAAGAAGATTTTATTAATAAAATAAGGCAACCGACCTAGTTTGTCTTTCTATATATAACAGCAATAAGCATCAATATTGTCTCTCAAAAGTCTTTATTTACCAACGGAAAAGAGATGGCGAAATCGACATCAACGTGCAAAAAGAGAAGAACCCAGAAGCAGAATCAGAATCAGGATGGCATGGAATTTTCAGAGTCGGAGATGGACGTGGCTGAGCAGCTAATACAACTGAGCGGAGACTCAAGCGGTGACCAAGACCATACCAACAACAACAATAACGTGGAAGAAGAAAAAGAAGATGTGAAAGCAGCAGAACAAGGCCACAAATGCGATGCAGTTGATGTATCTTCTACCGATATTGGAGAATTATTCTTTCCCAGCAATACTAGCTTGAAGGAAGAAGAAGATGATCAGATATTATGGCAAAGGCAAAGGAGGTTTCGATGTATATATGATTTGTACAACTCCACCAACCCTATCACTCTTGTTAAAGCCAAGAGGAGGAAGGCTACACCTTATACTGTAAAGTAAGATCAATCTTTTTTCTTTTTTTTAAAACTTCTTCTAAGCCTAATTGTAAATTAACCTGGATTTGTGTTATTTATTTATGCATCAATGTAAAAATATGTAGTATTTTATTTATTTGATGCTGGTTTTTATACCTAGCATGTTTCTCTTTATAAAAGATTAAATTCCCACTAATTGTATTCTGCACAATTGAAAAGAGTTATTACTCTTGTTCCCCCTTCTTCCAGTGTCCCAAACAATATAGACAAACCCAGATTTAAATGATCTTAATCTTCGTAATGGCTTATTGGCTTAAACAAAACTAGAGGATAACCATTCTAGAACATTTGATAATTAATTTCGAAAAAAATGAAGAGTTTTTGACAATTTTAGCAGTGTTTTATTGATTCCAGGGTTTTCAGCTGTGTTTTATTCCAATCGATTTGCTCCAATAGGACACCAGCACTGGCAATAATAATGATGAAAAAAGAAAAAGAATATAAATTTCCGAATTACTTAATTTTAAAATTGTAAAATGGTATTTTATATCAATATATTTTTAAGCTTGACAGCGAGATCATGTTCAATATAAGAAATTGTAAAATTTGTCGGACAAAGCGATGATTTAATATTAGTCTTTTCAGTTTAACATGCTAAAAATGTTGCAAGAAAATGGAAAAGAGAAAATAATCAATGGAAGTAGCACAAAATATGTTACTTTTGGATTCTGTATGCAGCTCTACCAGAAAATTGAACATCGCACTCTCGTGGCTATGGAGAATAGTTCATTTTTATTTAACATAAATTTTTTTTGGCAATATTATTTCAATTTTAACAAATTTGTTACAATAGGGTATTATATATGTATTCCAATCTTTTATGGGTCAATTTCAATTCGTGACGAATAAGCTAGTTGATAGTTCTTGATAGATGGCCTTTAATGGAATCAAGGAAGGAAACCACGACGTTCATGCATAATGTTAGGATGATAAAATGAACCAAGTTGTTTGGGAGAGTTGTGAGCAACTCAAGTCTTAATTGTTAAGATAATAATTGAGCTCATGTCATCAACTAAAACAGCCTGACTCTAGTTCAAAAATACATTAATATTTCTTGTTTTACAAAAATAATATTATGAAGTAAATGAATTAATCAGTAAATTCTTGAGTGTAGAATTTGGTCATTATATTCACCAAGAAAGGAAAATATTTGATTTATTAAGTAAAACAGTATTATGTTAGTTTTTCAAACTTAACAATTCTAGTTCTTTGGCTTATTTATAAATCTACTTACCACCTGATTGCTGCAACGAGTTGACGAAGCTTACTTCCAATCGCGATATTAGCTAGGTTTTAACCCATCGTTCAAGAACTCGAAATGTCTATTTTTATTATAGTAGTGATACATAATAGGTTAGCTTTATCATGATCTTGTTGAGGATTCATAATCTTGTTGCCGATATAAAGCCGATCTCAAAATGTCTGGGACTAAGATTTTGTCGTTATTGTTTCTTGTTTTGTCTTCATGTGTTGGTCTTTTTTGTATCATCTGACCCAGAAAAAAGAAAGTTCAAACTTCAAGTAAAAATTGTTCCACTTTTCTATTTAACTTCCATGCATCAAACATGAATAAGCTGTGCTCTTTGTATTAGGTAAAGATTTTTTCAATTCTGCACAATGAAAAGAAAAATTTTGGAGAAAATTACAAATTATTTTCTAAAACAGTTTTCTCCCCTCACTAGTACAGAACTAAATGGTTGACACGAAATCTGAACAATTCTTGCATTTCTTTGGCAACAAAACTGGAAAAGTAAATTTTATAGGTCTTAAAAAAATTTGCCAATATTCATCATACTCAAGTAACGACATTAAATCCAATGAAAAATGCCTGTACCTCCAATAATTTCACTGAGATATATATTACTAGAACAGTTTCAACTTTCAAGTATGTGATAATATATAGCATATACGAGACAACTCTGAACCAAAAAGCCACAAGTTTCAGCAAAAGGCATTCATAGCTCATACTTTCTCCAAAACTTGATTAATGCTCAAGGTGGAAGACATTCTGTCAACCGCTGCAATTTAGTTGCATCCAGTTTTTGCTCTGTCATAATAGTTTGCTTCTTCACAGTAAGCATTTGAGAAGCAGGGTCCACAACCCAACCTTGCTGTAGGACATCTGCATATGCCATCCAAGAGCCCTTTAGCAATGGAAAATCAAGGATCTGAAAATATATCTAACATGCATTACTTCTAGATGACAGCCAATTCTATCTAGTCAACAAGCCTACGGAACTGCAAGCAATGTGCCTGCATCAGCAACTCTAGCCAACAACAATTTAACAATAGGCGCAAAGGGAACAACTGAAATTAAGCATTACATAAACATCTAGGTCACTAACTATTTTTCTAATACAATATTTTAAATTAAAAACTTTTCTTCTGCAGAACCATAATGAATGTCCACAGATCACACCAATAGTTTTGGAAACAACATAATTAGCAGGCCATGATGGGATTTATACATCAACTATTAGCATTTTTGAACAATCATGGAACTTCATTTTTCTACAAGGGCTTCCTTAGTTCCTTTACCTGAATGACCCAGCATAAGTTCTCAGGGATTAGAATTGGCTAATTAGGCATTGCTAACAGTTTTTTTTTTCCCACTGAGCAACAACAAAGATGGGACCTAAACTACAATCAACAAAGCATACACATAAGCAGCCAACATGCTATGAGGCTCAGAAAGACAATGTGAGACCTTTCACAAAAGGCTTTATAAAGATTTCGTGTGGAGTTCAGCAACACAGGAACCTAACAAAATTTGAAATACAGGGGGACCGTCCATTATGAGTGTATGAAGTCATCTACATATTTGAGGTTTTGGTTGTATACATCCCCTTTGGATAGTTATTTATCTTTGTATTTTCTAATTGTGCAGCACAACAATAAGATTACTATCTGGATGATAGACATGATTAAATCAGAAAGGATTATAATAAAGGAAAGACATTCATACATTGATTAAAGAAGGAAGCTATATCCGTTTAAGTCAAACATGGAAAATATGATACTTACAATTAGTGGCATCATCCTCATTCATTCCCAGAAAGAGAGTTGTGTCTTGGATGCTTATTGTAGAATAAGCAGAAAGCAGCAGCTGAAACATCCTCTTTGTGTAAAGCTCTGTAAAAGGTTCAGAAGAAAGTTACTAATAAGTGTGAGCTAAAGTGTCATGGTGCCAATCAACTCAAAGAAGGTAATGGTAAAAAAACCTGGAATATAACTATTCATCAATAAGAAACGACAAGTACCCTCAATAAAAATTAATACATATAACAAACAAAGCAAACAGTAAATTCTTCAAGAATGCCTCTTATTAAATAATCCATGCCCATCTTTGTGCCTATTGGTTATTCAACAGTAGATATAATTGTACAGGCCAAAGAGTTGTATCTAAAATTGTATATTCCCCTTGTAACAGTCAGGTGGGGGTGAGGTCATGGGTATAAGAGCCCAAGTTTTTTTATACCAAGAAATGAAAATAATTGTGCAAAAATATATCCAAAAAATCTTCAACTAAATCACTTTCAAAATAACAGCAACAACAACAAAAAATTTTATCCCAAAATTTTTGGGAGAAATCAATTTCAAACTATAAGCTAAATAAAATTTGAAAAAATAACACATACTAACCTCATTCAAATTCTATTTCAAAGAACCACCTTAATTTTTAAAAACTAGAAACTTCCCTTTTGAAGAAAACAATTATCATTCAGGTATGGATCTCAAGATTTCATATTGACCAAAGAAGTAAGATTTGTAATCCTATATACATTAGGTAGTGCTTTGAAGATGAAAACAGATTTACAGAATTCAATAGGATTCCGCAATGACAGAATCCATTATATGGTTTAGCTGATTGTCATTTACCCACTTAACAACTTATCAAAAATAAAAAAATCATTTACACACAACCACAAAACTACAAGGTCAGGCATACAATGTTGCAACATCTTTAACGACATACGAATGGGAGGAAAAAATTACAACCATTTATATGTAAAAAATAGCACTTGGACCAAATTTCAGGGATGGGATGTAACATGTTGCAGTTCCCTTTGAATTATCCTATGCCAATATTTTCAAGGCTTTAGATCTCCTTTCAACAAGATATTCACAATTGTCAAACACAAAAAATTATTAATTATGAGGACAAGAACTGGTTGGTGTAATATTAATATATAGTCAAAGGTGATAATTACATTTGCTTAAAGTTTTTTTAATGTTGAAGCCCTGAGAGCTCTGATATCTTATAATTTTTATTTTTATTTTATAGGTAACAAAAAAATTTATTAAAAAACAGCAACCAAGTACACAGGGGGTGTACTGAGGGTGAGGAATGATCAGACTCTCAAATTACAATGTTTGAACAAATCTAAAAGAGAAAGATGAGGAGAACAATGAAAAGCAACACTCCAACCTAACAATGTACGAAAGAAGAAGGCTTTAACATCAATGATAGAACGTTCACATCCCTCAAAATTTCTTGCATTTAGTTCACGCCAAAGACTCCCCATCCCTTTTACACATGCAACACCAATCCAAAACTTTAATGCCTCTCTTTGGAAGATTGTTAGTGGATAAAATCTTCCCTAGAGCAGCAATCCAAGAAAAAAGTCAACTTGCAACCCTGGGAGGGACCTTCAATCACTACAACATATTCCAAGGCAACGAAATCCCATTAGGTGAGGATAAGGAGCGATAATAACTTCGAACCTCGAAACCCCTACTCTTGGCTGGTCTCCAACAGGGTCTTATAATTTTTATGCAGTCCAAACCATGATTTTTTTAAAATTTTTTTTTTTTTTAATTGGTAAGTAACACAAGCATCCAATTTGTTTTAAACCCACAATATCACCTTCCACCCACACTTGTGAGAGGAGAAAGTACCGTTTTTGATGGAGAATTTTCCTGTTTGGTATAGAAGAGAAGGGGAAGGGCGGAAGCCAAGCCCACATTTTTTATTTATCCAACTTTGGAAGGAAAACTACACGGCCCCAAAAAATAATAAGGAAAGAGAAAGAACGAACAAGAGATCTAAGTTGTGACGTTTTGCCTCACTAAAACAAGAGCAGCCTTACTTACTTCATTTAAGCCTAATGGAATCTCTCCACAAGGGTATTTTTTTATCAAACCACCTAAAACCAAAAGAAAAAAGGGAAACCATCCAACAATTTTCTTTTATAATTAATTATTTATTAGAACATAACAGCACATATGAAATAAACAAGAAGGAAAACACAGCCCAGTTCCTGAAATATAGGAGTTCAGTGAACCACAACAAAACTCAAAAAAGTGAGAATTTTCCAAACAATGACAAAATGCTCTCAACAAACTGAAATTTGAGCTTCACAACAGCTGTTTCACAGCCCTAAAAATCTGAGCATTTTGTTCTCTCCAAAAACACCACATATAACATAAAGGAACAGCTTTCCAGATTTTTCCACTAAGGTAACCAACTGTCTCATCCAGCAAGCCAAAAATTTGATTACCACTATAGACACAGTCAAAAGATTGTACAATTTTATTCTTTGAAAATGAAAGAGCAAGTTTCAGTTCTGTAGGAACTCACCAAGGAGTTTACAAAGAAGTTGACTATTATTAGGAAGCTGGTGAACTACATATTTAAGTAGGTTGAGTATCCAGTAATGTTGTTACTAGATTTTATTTAAAATATATATATATATATATATATATATATGAAAAAAGAAAAAGATTGGAACCATCAATACCATGAATTTGAAGGTTAATCTAAACTGATACGTAGAAAATAGGTTACTCATCACTCTATTAGTGAGGCTTTAAGCTTGAAAGTTGCAACTTCCATTGAAGAAAAATATAGCTAGAAGACATGATTCCTTGAGGTAATTTTGGGATTAAATCCAACAAGAACACATAGCAAAGTGTTAATTGAGACTCTAGCACCTAATAGCATCTCAATTCCAGGAATAGTTTTTTTCTTATAAGTTATTTCCAGGAGATAAGATAACCAACACTATTAGATCTCCCAAGGCACCAGTGTTCCCCAAGGCACAGAGAAGCTTTGACTCTCACCAGAGATAGGGCTCTAAGGCTAAAGGTCACTTTACTTAGTGGTTCCAAATACCTGCATAAGCAGTCCATACACAACAAAATAAAAAAGACATGAGCTCACTGTCAAAAATGAAACAAATTTCCATTTTTCTTCATGGCTTGAATTAGAAATCCAAAAACCACGTTTGACTGCTAAGGCGACACACGATCCTTCTTTCACAAACCAAGTAAAGACTCTTGCCTTACCGTTTAAATTGACAATTTAGGATTAGTTAAAGCACCCAATCATCCAAATCAATCAACTTTTTTATCAACAAAATTTCTACTTCCTTAAGAGGTACAACTTAAATTCCTAATACCAAACTCTGCTCAAAGAACAAAGTGTTTCTCATTGTTGTTAGTGAAAAATGCTGAAATAGTATTCTTTTAATTAATGATGTTCCATAAAATACCAACTTCAATCTCATCCCTTGAGTACAAATACTGTAGGCTAAAATCCAAATTACACCCTTTAAGTTTGTGTCAATTGTCATTTTTGTCCCTAAAGTTCATTTTTTGTAATTTCAGTCCTAACTGCTCACATTTGTAGTTAGCAAGGTCCTTCCCATCCAATACCATTAAAAATCTGCCATTGGTCAATAAAAAAAACTTATTTTTATACAAAAGCGAATACTAAAAGTTCATTTAAAATTTTCTTTTATAAAAAAAGTCTATAATTTAAGTTTAAAAAATCCCTCAAAAATCAATAATATTACAATTCCAACCCCAATCTAAGCCAATAAACACTTAGCTATAAAATCTAAGATTTTCCCAAAAAATTCAAAAACTTATACACCAAGCAATAAAATATCAGATTCTGAAAATAAAAAATAAAAAATAAAATGTTGTTGTGCCAAACCATGCAGCATCACCATGCCGAAATCTACATGTGGCCAACCCTCAAACACAAATCCAAGCCACGCTGTTCACAACCCCAAAGCAAGCCTCCTGAGGCAATCTTGGAGTCACGAACTTGATGCCTTCCATTGTTCCCTCATGATTCAGCCCTTCCAAATTCCTAAGAACAAGGTCCATTAACAATCTCATCTGTCCATTAACCCTATAATTTTGAGAATTTCATACTTAAACTATGCAATTGAGAAGCAACAAGAAAAGAAAACAAAAAGAAGAAAATGAAAATGGTCGTCTCTCATCCTTGTGTTCAACAAGTCTTTCATAATTAAAACACTTCAAAGAAAAAAAAAGTCTCTCATCATTAAAACAATGTCTCCCTCTCCTATGTTATATTTGACATCAGCAATAATAAAACAATGCTGATTCCCCCCAACTACCAAAAACAAAAAAAAAACAAAAAAATGTTTAACATAAGTCTTGCCATCACTCATCCACCATCTAAATGATGAATTGCTAGCTCTGTAATAATAATACATTTTATTTATTGGTAAGTTACACACACACCAAAAGGTATTGATCCACAATACATTCAAAAGGAGTTAAAAGAAACAAATAAATATGTATATACTAAATAGTGGCAATGTAGTATTGTGTAAGATGTAATTTAAAAGACTTGCCTGAGAATGCAGCAACAAGACATTGAACTTCTTGACTCCAATCAAACCCACGAATAGCCTCATGCACACCACCATAATCCCGCATCCATAGCTTCTGACCAATTTTTCCAAATTGCAACCACTTCTAGCTGACTCTCCTTAATTGCAGAAGGTATCGATTTCCAGAGAAACCGAGCACTGTTACTGCAATATACCCAATCCACATATGAAATAGGTGAATCCCATTAAAATCCAACTCACAGAGCAACACCACAAACACCAAAACCAATTGTTGTTGCAAAACAGGGCTCACTCAAAACACCCAGTTAGGAAAACAACACAAGTACGATATAAAAGGCCAAAACTTAACATTAGGTTTTTCAATTAAATTCAAACGCATGGTTGAATTGACCAACTAAGTATAAAGAGTCTTATACATTTTTGAGTTTAATTAATGTAGTAAACCTAAGTAACTATGCCTAAGTTTTTACCGGATATTTGAAAAGCCATAATTTAGTGGCAATGACCCAAAAGGCAGAACCAAGAAATGATAAACGCAAAGGCCTCTCTTACAAAAATATGGGAAACATCAACAAGTGTTAGCAACATGAAACATTGTACTGTTAGGTTCCAAAAAAAAAAAAGAAAAAAAAAGAAAGACATACATATCATCAATGTAAATGTGGGCGAGAAGATGAATATAGTAGGGATAATCGTCATCGTAAGCAACGCCCCCTGCCGCAGCCTGTTCAAACAACATCAACACTGTATGAGGTGGCACGCACAACAACAGCGACAAAAGAAAAAGAATAATTTGCCTGAAGCAAAAGGTGGTCACAGACATGAGCGATCTTTTCATAGGATTCGGAAGCCAAGGCCTAACTGTGAGGGGACTAAAATCCATGCCTACCTCTCAGCCTTTTTTTTTTTTTAACTCGGAATAAAAATAGGAGTGTTTATTGAATAAACTCCGCCGACCCCAAGAAATCTCATTGGCCTTTTTTTTTTTTTTTTCAATGGCCGGGTAAGGAAGAGCGGTTTGATAAGTTAGTTTAAGTAACGTTCTTGGAGTGTTTTTGATATTTGTAGGGTGAAAAAGTGTGTTAAAATTTGTGTAAAATTATTTAAAATGTGTTAAAATGTGTTATAACTTATCTACTAAACAGCCACTAAGTCACTTGATGAAATTAATATATTATGTTTCTTTCTTTCTTATTTCCTTTCCTTCTTTAGATATTAAGAAGACTTAAAAAGTTATATCTAAAAAAAAACTTAAAAAGTTAGTTATTACTTTTTTTTTAATTTTATAAATATCCATAATTTAATTAATTTATCCTTATTTCTAAAATATAAAATGAGGTTAAAATCGTAAATTCATGCTATGTGTGGGCCATTTTGTAACTTTAAGGCTGGGCCGTCTCCTGCCACGTCATGGCCCACTGCTTCTGGATAGGGGAGTCGAGATTGACTTGGCTACAACACACCCCAGGCCAGCTTATGAGCTTGTGCATAAGCTAAGATCCTTCTGCTGTGCATTGTTTTGAGACCTAGACTAGACTGGGCGGTTTGACCGAAAAAATCGAGAACTAGACTGAAATATGGTTTTTTAAGCATAGAAAACCAGACAAACCGTAGGATCCGAACTTGAGCTCTCACACCTTGTAAGCAAAACTGAAGCCATGACCAACGGACCAAGTGCTCTTCTTGGAAACTAATATGCAATATTATTAAATTTATATTAATTTACATGATTTATAGTTTCTTAACTTCTATGTCATCTTTCTCAACATATTAAATATTACTAAATTAACTTTTTATTTAAGAATAATATCTATGCAATTTATGAATTTATTTTAAAAGTCGTTTTTAGTTAATTGAAATGATTTCTCTTGAAGGATTATTATAAAAATTTCTTTTTATGCTTATTTATGTTGTACTATTTTTTATTAACCTTATAATGTACTATTTTATGTATTTTGTTTCAATTTTTAAGATATTTTTAGTAAATTTTGCTAATATTTACAAATTTAATATATTTATTTATATTTAATTAATTATTAAATTAATTATGATGTCGTCACGGTTCGACCTCGGTTCGACTCCGGTTCAATCTCGGTTCGACCTTAAAAACCTTGAACCTCTCCCTTTTACAGTTTAATGAAGGATTCGGGTTTCAAAACCATACTGCTGTGACATTGGACGTGTACCCACGACAAAGGATGCTGTTACAAAATAGTTAGGACAGACAAATTCAATATAGCGAAATAAGAATAATACATTTACTATCAGCCAAAGACAAAATACTTAACCAAATGCATAAAAAAAAGGGGGAACGTAGTGATATAGATAAGGCATAAAAGAGTTAATAACAACAGTATAAGACAAGGAAACAATATTAATGCTTAATTAATAAGAAAAATGGTTGGTTTGTCAACGGAGTCAAGCCTAGGAAGGGAACCACTTTTCAATGTGGGAAACCTCACAAGAAAGTCCTTCCGTAGAAATTATACACTTTGAGAGAATGGGCCTAGATGGCTTTATCCTTAAATTCCTTAATCCTTACAAGAGAGAGAGAGAGAGAGAGAGAGAGAGAGAGAGAGAGAGAGAGAGAGAGAGAGAGAGAGAGAGAGAGAGAGAGAGAGAGGTGGAGCAGGCTATTAAAGGGAGAGAAAAAAATAGCCTATTGGTCCATGCCTACTAACACACTCTCTGTTCTTTCTTTCTTTTTCTTCTCTGTTTTTCTTTGGTGTTTTTCTTTCTTTTTCTTTATTTTTCGCTTCGTTAGTTCTATTCTGCCACCCATTGCCCCCACCCTGCACTGCAAAGGCCCTTTTTATATTGCCTGCCGTGACGAGTTTTTACTGTTTTATCTCTTAACTGCTCTTGACTTGGTATGGGCGTCCTTCCCAGACCACCCACTAATATGTCGGCTTCCCAGCCATGACCGCTTACTTATGCTAGCCATGCTCCATTCCATTCCCAAACAAAAGGGTTTTATTTTGTTTTCTTTCTCTCCGTGGCATTCCTATCCGGATAAGGGTGGGCTCTTACTAACCGTATGGCATGGACCTAGTGATTCTAGCTCATCTTTCTCTCTTTTGGGTGGTATGTCATCCTAGCAAGACATTTTTCCCAAAAGAGTTTGAGCGGGAACCTCAGAATAGGCTTTCCCCTTCTCTCCACCGCCAGACCATACCCTTTTTTACCTCTGACCCATGACCCACCACTTCTGCATTGGCTGGGTACAAGTTGGTCGTGCTTGAATTCTGTGCGTGCTCCACTTTCATGTGCGTCCATGGCTTGCCTGCCACTTATGTGTTTGCCATGACCTGGTGGTTCATCTAGCCTTTACTGTGCGTTCTGCTATTCATTCTTAACTTCTTGTGGCGTGAATGAGTTATTGGGCTTCCTTTCTTTATACCTTGCTCCCTCCCTAGGTTGGGTCTTGCTTGGGCATGGGCATTTCCTTCTTCATTTCAACCTTTATTTTCTGTGTGGTTTGGCTAACACCTTTGCCACACTGCCTCATTGTTTCTGCCATGCTGTCATTTGACTTGTGCCTACTGGACCTTATTTTGGGCTTGCTGTAAACTTTTCCTCCATTTGGTTTCAGTAGCCCAGCATTATTGTTGGGCTTGTGCTTATGCTGTTTTGGGCTTCATTAGCCTATTCCATTCATTTGGGGCTTCATTGGCCCAATTTTATTCCTTTGGGCGTCCTCGGCTCGTTTCATTTCCTTGGGTATCCCCGACCCAATCCTTCCTTCCCATAGGTTTTTGCTAAGTCTTTTGGGCTTCCCTGGCCCAAATTACCATATTCTTTACTTTGAGGTTTATAGGCTTTTCCACCATTCCCATTTACTTAGTTCCTTCCTTTGGGCTCCTCCGGCCCATTTCTGCTTGCTTTCCATTTCTCATAATGCCAATGGGTTTATTACTTCTTTCCTCGAGCTCTTTTGGGCCTGTTTTGCTTTCCTTGATGCCCTTTTACTATTTGGGGGCCTATGGATCATTATTCCTGCCATATGGGGTGGATAGTTTCCTTCTCAATTTGCTAAGTCTTTCTTCTTTATCCCATCCCATATTGTTGGGTTTCTTCCTATTATTGGGCCTTCCTGCCAAAGTGAGCATCAACACTATGTTCATTCCCAAAAAAAAAAAAAAAACACCTTCCTACTACCACATGTTCATTGGGGAAAAAAATACCCACGGTTTCCACCCCCCTCCCCCCAAAAAAAACTATAACATTCCCATGTTCTAAAATAAAACTTTTATAAAAACCAGCCTTTAAGCACGCGCTCATGCGCGTGCTCAGAGGCTCTTCTAGTTTTTTGGAAAAAAATTAATAATTTGCATCCATTATAATTTGAGATTACTACATTTTAATCACAAAAAAAAATCTATGGGTGTGAAGAAACACATAATACTTATCACACCACAAACACATAATACTTATCACACCACAAATGCATAATACTCATCACAACCCTAGATTTTATTGTAATTGAAAAATGTAGTAATCTCAAATTATAATTGATGCAAATTATTAATTTTTTCCTAAAAAAATAGAAAAGAACTAGTTAATGTATTGATTAAGATAAAAAAAATAGTGTTTAAACTTTAGAATAATAAAATATTGATTATGTTGTGATCTTATGGAATGAGATTGGATATATTCACTTACTCTATAAAATTTGATAGCTTGGCTTTCTAGAAATAACATATAGGGTCTGTTTGGATAAGACTTATTGCTGAAAATTGAAAACACTGTAGCAAAATAATGTGAATAGTACCGTGGGACTCATTTTTAATAAAAAAATTGCTAAAAAATGAAGTTTGTGGGTCCTGTAAACAGTACACGAGACCCGCAAATGTGATAAAAAGGTTGAAAAGTCAACAAAATACGCTACTGTTCACGCTACTGTTCACAAATAGTAGCATGAACAGTAGAATTTGTCCCCCCTGAGCGTACAGCAGCCAAAAAAAAAAAAAGAGGAAAAATGTGAAAATGCAAGACACAGCCCACTTTAAACCGTATCTAAACAGATACATAGTAGATTTATGAGATATTGAAGAAGAAGAAGAAGGATAGTTGGGAAGAAGCAAGTGGATTCTAAAAAATACTTTAAAAACAATATTGGGAGATAATTCAATCAAAATCACCTCAATGCACAACATAATAATTCCAAACATTCCAAAAGAATACACCAGCATTCAATCTTTACAAAAAGTTCATCACATTCACATCTTTCACTAAAGAGAATGAGGGACACAAGGACTTCATGAAATAAGAATGAATGTCAAAGAAAGATATATATACCGAAAGTACCCTAAACAAAAGGTGAGATTTTGGATTCCATCTTTGTTGTTGAGTTTGAGCTGTTTGTCTTAAAAGGCTTTCCTCCTTGTATCCTTGCTCATTCAACCACATGCATGTATAAAACCCATTTGAAATCCTCCTTCTTCTAAGAGAGAGATTTATAGTTACATATCTTTAAGTAAATCAACCCAAAAATAACTCTGCTATAAGCATGTTAATGCTATAAAATGTTGAAAATCAGATTCTACACCAATATATGATATGAAGCAATATGTATCCAGCGTAAAGATTCCCACATTAGAATTAGAATTAGAATTAGAACCTTTTTTTATTGCAACCACCAAATCATCTCAAGGAACATTCTAATGTGCTAATACTTATAGTTACAAAATCATAATTATTTCTTTCCTAAACTTCTAATGAGAAAGTAGAGCATAAAAGTAAATAAAAATTGTCAGTAAGTTAATGCAGTAAGTTATTAGTTGAACTGTTGAAGGCAAATTTAGAGGATTTTTACTTCTATCGTCTATCAATTCACTGTTTAAAAAATAAACAATCAAAAAGCAAAGGAATTTGTTTAATTAAGAGCGAAAAGCATAAATATTAATAGTTAACCTTAAAATGTGTGCGTACCTTAGTTCACTGGTGATTGAACAGAGAAAAGGTCGAGACGTTGAACATCAATGTGGTTGATGGAAAATGGCCCTATGTGGCCGAAGGTTAACGCGGCGTGAGGAAGAAACATGACATTTCCGATGGCAAATGGAGCCGTGGGCGTCACCGTGAAATGAGAGATAGAGATAAAATATATATATATATATATATATATTTTTTTTTTAAAGACAAAATAAATTTGTAGTATAGATTGAATTTTGAAAACCAATAGAAAAGTGGTTCTATTTTGTAGGCAATATTGTATGTGAAATTTAAATAGTAGTATAGATAATTTGCTAAATTTAAGGATATAAATGGAAAGTTATAGTAATAGTTTTTTAATAGGAGTGTTTTTTTCCTTTAAATTCAAAATAAATAAGACGATGGTTGAAAAAAAAAAAAAAACAAACGTGAAATCATGGAGTAAGGAAAGCAAGTTCTTTTTAAAAAAAAAAAATTTGAAAACATTTAACCAAAGGAGTGGTCCTATTTATCACCCAAAAAAAAAAAAAATTGTGCTATTTTGTTGGTAATGTTTTAGTGAAAGTTAAAAGATATTGTTTTACTAAATTATCATTTAGTTTTGTTTCTACTTAAATCTAGGAAAATAGGGGTATTTTAGAACAAAAAAAAACCCAGTCCAAACGAGAAAAGCCTCTTAAATAGTAGTATAGATAAACAACACAATAAAATAATATATATACTTCAATAAATAATTCATCTATTTATTATTTTTTTCTCTATTCTTCGTTATCTTCAAGCACTCACGGTGGCACCACCACCACCACCACCACCAACAGTGTGAAACTCCTCTGGGAAGAAAGAACCAAAATTAGCCACAACACAAACAAAAGCACAAACCCAACAACCCCAAATCAGCCACAAAGCCTGCACATCATAGGCATCGATTTATGGGTGTTTCTCTTCCATGTAAGCGGCGTAGTAGCGGTTCTCGTCAATGAACATGTTTTGGCCATTGTGGTTGAGTGCTTTCCATAAAAGTGTCTCTTGGGTTAGCCCAAATACAAGAAAATTGCATCTGGACGAACATTTTCAAAGCACATCAAAGATTTGCGTGAGCTCTTCGTAGGCCATGTGGAATGTGTTATTGGATGTTGAAGCGTAGTGGAGGAGGGTGTTGATAAGGGTTATTGGAATATTCTCTAGTTTAGATAAGGGTTTGAGTATAACATTGTGGTCTGAATTGGAGTTGGGCATGCTTTGTGGGTCTGTTGAGTCGTTGACAACTGGGATCGGCAAAGTGGAGGAAGACTAGAGAAGTGAAGAAAGAGAGAGAATTTGAGTGAAAAAGAAAAGAATTTGAGTGAAAATTTTGAGAAGAAAGTGGCAAACTTTTGAGAAAAGAAAAGAGCAAGAAAATGAGAGAGATGGATAAACAAAGATGAAAGAAAAGAAAGAGAAAAAATAAAGAAAAAAAGAAATCAATAAAATAATTAAAGTAGTGTGAATGCAGAATAAATTTTTTTTACCTTGAGCTAAAATATACCGCTAAAGATAGTTGTGCACTGTAGCAAAAAAGTAAAAAATTTTGGTTATAACTCCACCAATGGAGCCTCTTTTTTGCATTTGGTGGTGCTAAAAATAGCAATATAACTTTTTAGCACCACCAATACTCATGATATAAGGAATGGAAAAAGCTTTGGACTATCTCATTCCCACCTTCTAAAAAAAAATACCACATCACATAAGGAATGGTAAAAAAAACTTCTCTTTTTGTTTGTTCTTCTCTTCTCATTTTCAATGTTGTGGAATGCACAAGGAAAAATTCTAATAACATTACATCCCATAAACTCCAAACTCATAATATTCCTTTAGTTACTTCTTCATTCTCTCATCCTATTTTTAACTGACATTATCTTCTTCCACACTCATTATTTGATATACTGAATTCTTCTCAATCGTCAGGTGTTTTCCTGTCAAAATTGGTTTTGAAAGCATGTTCAACAATGAAGTCCATTAATGGATTACAAATTTGTATGATGACAGATGTTTCAAACTTTTTGGTCTCAAGCAAAGCTGATTTCCATAATTATTTACATTTAAACTTAAGACGGCGTTGTCAAAACTCTAAATTCTTATGTCTAAAAAATTCGTTGGATATGTTATATGTGTTGTACTATGCACCATACATCAACAAATTTTTAGGTGTAGTTTTGGTTTTAATATCAACATAAAATAATTGTTATTGTTCTTGTTATAGTTATAGTTATAGTTGTTGTTATTAATATTATCATTACATCAATTTGTGATTTACAGGTCATGAGTTTCTACGAACTTTGTAGCACAGGTTTTTTGGTATTCTAGACCTACTTATTTGAACCGTTGGAGTTGAATTGTTCTTTACTATTAATACTATTAATTCTCTATTTATTGTTTAAATTAAATTATACTCTCTTCAAAACAAAAACATTTCAAATCAAGAAGTTAGAATTGATCAAAAGTAAATACTTACTTTTTTGAAGCTTCAAAAAAGTAAAATTTCAATTACTATTATTTATTAAAATTTACGTATTACAATGTTTTAATCTTTAGAGCGAGTAAGGACAAATAATTACACCAAAAAGAGTAGTTTATTTTGATATGATTCATAAAAGACAGACACAGCCCATAACTTAACCCAATAAAGTAAGAGTTATGTATTTTAGTTCGTTTATTCAGAATAATTAAGCAACGCTTTTTTGAATTGATTGAAGGAATTATTAAAATGTAAAATGACTTTCCTTCTTTTCTCTAAAAAAAAAATGATATATTTTTTAACAGATTAACTACGAGTCTCATTTCAATTTGAAGATTTTACATTCACACAAAAACCATTACATATATACAAAATCCATACAAAACCGATGCACATATTCAATATATCACTCATAAGAAGCCCACTACATATACATAAAACCAATACATACATAAAAAATAAAAAAAACCATACAATACCTATTAAATGCATACAAAACTCATGCACTTTCATATCATTCTTGCAAAACCCATTACATATATACTAAACCATTTGAAAACTCATAAACATATTCAACACTTCAATCTAATACAATTACTCCCTCCATCCCAAATTGTTTGGCCTAGTTAGAAAAGCAAATTATTTAGAGAAACATCATTAGCTACCTTATCCCTTTAAAAAAAGTTAGAAATTTCCTAAATGACCCTTAAACAAATTTATAATTAACTTCCTTATCTCTGAAGGTTTTTTTTTTTTTTTTTTTTTAAATTGAATAAATATGGTGTGTATAGTGGATTTCAAAATTTAGGTTTTTAATTAAAAAAATGCTCCCACAAATCAATTAAGGGCATAAAGGGAATGTTAATAAATTAATGGTGTTTGACTTTTCAAACGGGACATAATTTTGGGACATCCCAAAATGGAATACAGACCAAAAAATTTGAGACGGAGGAAATATTAAATTAAATATCATCTATACACTAAAAATTGAACAACAACTAATAAAAGAATATGTATATCATTTAAATCTAAGAAAAGAAAATGTATAAAAACTAGATCTAAGGAAACTTATAGACTAGAAATCAAGTTTTTTTTTTTCACTTGTATATTGATATATCATAAATCCTAAGAGTAGTAGAAATCTTAAGAGTATATTGACATATAAACCATTTGAAAACTCATGCACATATTCAACACTTCAATCTAATACAATTATTAAATCAAATATCATTTATACTCTAAAAATTGAACAACAACTAAGAAAAGAAAATGTATACAAACTAGATCTAAGAAAATTTATAGACTAAAAATCAATTTTTTTTTTACTTGTATATTGATATATCATAAATCCTAAGAGTAGTAGAAAATTGAAAATGGAGATATAGGGGTTTAGAATGTTTAGATGAGCTATACCAGTTCTAGGAATGAAACCCAAAATTTTAAATGCAACTCAAGCTCTGTATACTAATGTTCTGTTTGGATACTGCTTATTGCTGAAAACTGAAAACTGAAAATTGAAAATATTGTAGTAAAATAATTTTTAAATGTGTAAATAGTGTCGTGGAACTCAGTTTTAAAGTGGTTTTTGCTGAAAAAAATACTTGTGAATACCATGAACAGTGCACGAGACCTATACAAAAAACGCAAACGCGCGTCTGCTTTCCTTTTCAATGCAATCCAAATGTGCACTAAAGTTATTTTTACTATAAATTTTATATGGAATGTGTCCACTCCAAAATAATGCAACTCAATTTCTTGATTATCTAGTTTGCTTTACTGTACATAACTCCAGTTCACTTTGAAATTTTGCTCTTACTCTTTCAAACTTGATTTTCCTAAAGTCAAGTTTTTTTTTTTTTTTTTTTTTTTTTGAGTTAACGAAAAAAATTCAATATAAAACCTGGCTTGAAAGTCAAGTTTTATATTGAATCTTTTTCGTTAACTCAAGTTCCATATGGGCACTTTTTTATATTATCAAATAAAGAAATCAATAGCTGCCACCTCAACCAATATGACTTATAACTTGATTTTTGAGAAGTCAAGATGTAGTAGAAACTCAAATTTTCAAAACTTGAGTTGTAAATGAGGGCTACCACCCTATATAATTTGAATCAGGATTTGTGTGCCTAAATAACTAGCCAAATAGTGCCATAAAACAAAATTAGCCTTTCGTTTTTGGTTGTAGTAGAAAAATTTATGCTAGTTCCTTTCTCTGTTTGAAGGCTCAAAGATACTCTCTGAGGAATCTAGTAATGGCCTGGTCTGAATACAGGGCCTCCATTCCAGTTATGATTTCGATAAGAGTTACATTTTTTTTTTTTTTATATAGCATAAGATCTAATGATTAAAAAATAGTTATAAATATTTTTTTTCACCCCATTTTACCAAATTAATATAATTTTTTTCTCTCTAATAGGTAACATTGTTCACAATCTCGTCTATATTGCCTTTTTTTTTTTTTTTTTAAAATCTCAATCTCGATCAATCTCCATCCCCATCTTCTTCGTCGGTAACCATCCCCCCAAAGGAAAAATTTTAGTAATTATCAACATCTAATTTCAATCCGAACCCCACCCACCTAAAGGGGAAAATCATTTTCCTTTAATGATTTTTATTTACAATCAGTTACCATAGGTGCTTGTCACCCATGGTAGGGGTGGACTCTTTAACCGGGGGTTCATAGATGATGGGGTAATTATGGTTGAAAATGAACCAAGCCAAGCCATTCATAAACAACTTGGGCTTGGTTCAGTAAAAGGTCCCTCATGTTTGTTTATTTATAAACAAGTCAAACTTAAGCCTTGATTGTGTTAGGGTACATTTTTTTTTTACAACTAATTTTATTTAAGTACTACCTATTTATTTTCAAACACCATTAATATGTTATTGGGCTTTCACAAATATTTTTTTTCCCTATGATTATGTTAACTACAAATATTTCATATCTTATAATCTAAATTGGGACATGATATAAACTATCACAAAAAGCCCAAAAAACTCATATCTTATCAAATTTTATTATTATTATTTAGTAAGCACAAAACCGGCCTTATGAGCCCTATACACACATCCCGTTCTATTTAAAGCTCAAGAATACTTATACTTGGCAATATTTGAAAAACCCATGATTCAAGTCCATGGTAAAAAAATATTATTAATGGAATTCAAATCTATAGTCAAAGCCCATGATTTAAACCCATGGCAATTTTATCAATGGAATTCAAATCTCATAAGCAAAGTCCATGGTTTAAACCCATGACAATTTATTTATCAAAAACCCAATTCTCATTGGTAATATCAAAAACCCAATTCACATTGGCAACATCATCAAAAGTCCAATTCTCATTGGTAACATCAAATGCCCAATTGTCATTGGTAATATCAAAAGCGTAATTGTCATTGGCAATATTTAAAGCCCAATCTCATTGGCAATATCAAAACTCAATTTTCATTGACAATATTAAAAGCCCAATTTGCGTTGGCACTATTAAAAGCCCAAACTAATTACTTGGCACTATTTTATCAAAGGTCCAAAGTTATTAATACTTGGAAAAATACTATATTATAATTATTTCACTTAAAAGTCCAATAATGAACAATACTTTTAGTTCTTAAACCTATTACTATAATATTACAAGCTCATGGAATTTATGACAATTATCTATTCTCTACCCATGACAATTATCTTATAAATGCCCATAGAAAACTATGATTATCTTAAACCCATAACATTTGTTTATTTATACCATATTATAAACCCATGGAATTTATATAAGAATCCATGGTCACTATTTATCTTATACATTCGTAATATCTATTTCTAAAACTCATGATAATTATTCACCTTATCATGATTATCTATAGAAAAACCCATGAGAATATCACATTACTCTACTATAGTGGTTGTTTATTATTTAAAACTCATGGTAAATATTATTCTCAAAAAATATTGGAGGTCATTATTTTAAAACTCCAAAGAAAATATCATTTACAAAATAATCCATGACAAAAATTATGAGAAACCATTCAAATTGTTATTTAAAGCCCATGAAAATTAATATCCAAAACTTATCATAAATATTTATTAAAGTTTATGAATACATTTCATTTTTACTAGCAACTAAAGCTCATGTGGAATAAAAATCCATGGCAATATATGGTAGCTTTGTCCATTTTGCACAAGTGGAGAGAACTATTAAGTCAGAGGCCCACCAAAGTACTCAGCCCTCATGGCCAAGCCCAACATGAAGTCTTAGCCAAAATAGCCCATGTGTGCAAACTGACCCATCTGGAGAACTCCATTCACTTCTGCCTTCCGCTAGAGGTCACCTCAAGAAGTAAATAAGCTCCCAAACCAGATTAGGAGCTGGCCATCTGTCTCAACAGCCTCTCTGGCATTGCCAATCATGATCTAAATAGTACTAGAAGGCTGAGGTGGCCTCTAAAAGCTAATGGGCAATAAATACCATTCTTCTCCAAGTTTTGACCAAGACCTCAAAGCTCATGAAATTCTCAACTACATAGTTTATTTTATTACTAAAAATGTATGTGATTGATTCATGAACCAAGCTCATGAATCTTAAAGGGTAAAGTTTGGGAACATGTGGTTTGGAGAGCATAAAGGAATCTCAAGTAGAACCCTCTAAAGTGGGCTTAAACTTTGACACTTGGATTAAGGTGTTGAATCCTATTTCCTAGGATCTAAATCTCAGTTGCAGCACTAGGATTCCTCCTTAATACCTACCTTAATCCCATTGGCTAAACATAATCTCAGAATTCTTAGCATTTAATGCAAAATTACCCCAAATACTCACCATGTAAAGGGCATGACGAGCATAAATACCCTCTTTCACTTCTATTCTGATGGATTGGACGTCTTTCATAAAGAATTGGAGGAATATGCAACATTTTTTTTTCTAGGAAATCGCCAATGAAAAATCCACACTATTCCTTCTTTTTTTATCAAACCGATCATAACCACTACCTACATTCCACAAAATTGTGCACCACAAATAAGAGCTAATATTATCCAAAGTAGCAAAGCAGCCCCAAAAGCAAATCTCCCATTTATGGTCAAATCCTAGGATAATTAAGCAAGCTATTTTGCCCCCTGATCAGTCCTACGTTTTTGGACTATAAAAGAATAAGCACACCAGCCTACAAAACACACACACACACACACACACACACACACACCAAACCCTTTGAAAAAATTTGTTATTCTTATTATTCTGTCAAATTTCAGCTTGTAGTTAGCCCCATTAACCCACAAATAAGCCACTTCTGTCCACACACACACACCAAACCCTTTGAAAAACTTTGTTATTCTTGTTATTCTGTCAAATTTCAGCTTGTAGTTAGCCCCATTAACCCACAAATAAGCCACTTCTGTCCATACCCACTTAGCTTCGAACATTCCCTTCCCTTTTTCTGCATATTTTACGATCATAAATGCTTCCTAATCAGCCATAAACAACCATTTTCACCATTAACGTTTTAGTTTTAGCATTTCCCTTTACAAGCCTATACACTCACTCCCTCAAAACAGCCCTTACTACCCCATTCATACCCCACATATATATTTCATAAGAATCTTAGTTCAACATTTGCTGCTCTGACCTAGAATCTCTTCTCTCCCTTCATTCCATCCTCATTTTTCCTCTTTTCCTTGCAATTATAAGGTCTTTAATCCTTGTTTATAGCTATTATAATGACGGTCATAATGCCTTGGACACTATGAAAGTTTTCTCTTATGTTGACTTAATAATAATGAGAAAAATATATGATTTTTATCATGTAAACACACTTATTAATCTATCAAACGTTTACCGCTGGAGGTTTGTCATATTCACTGTTGGACAATTTTTTCCTCATGTATACTTGTTATAATGGGCCCACTTTTATATTCATCGACTATGAAGGAAATGCATAATTTTTACTATGCAAGTACATTTATCAATTTTCCAAGCATCTACTGCTTGATGTTTCTCTTGTTTACTGCTAGACTATTATTAAAGCACTTTTTGTGGTGGGTTATCCTTTGTGCTAGTTTATCTTTGCAAGAGGTATTTTTGGGGCCTTATTATAATCTTTGTTGGATGCAACCTGGACCTTGAGCAAAAATGGGCCTTTCACACTTCATTGATAGCCTTTGGCCATATTTCGAGCCCAAAATCGAGTCTTAGTCTTGACTTCCCAAATTCCATGTGGGCAACGAAAAAATGCCCCCAACAAATTGCTTGTCTTAAACAAGCCAAGCCCAAGAAAAAAAATTGTTCATGAATACGCCCTCAAACAATAGGGCTTAATAAAAAATAAGCTGAGATTAGGCTCAATTATAGGCTTGGTAATAATCTTGATATGAGTTTGAAAAATAAACTTATATCTTACTAAGCTTTTAATTAATTGAGAGTTAGAACCACTCATCCAAGCCAATTGAACTTCACGGTATGATTAATATGAGCTTGATAATGTACTTTTGTTGGATTTCGAGCTTAATAGCTTAAGGTTAAGCTTGTGTGTGAGCTTGATATTAAGTTCAAGCTTAACTTGATTAATAAATCAAGCCGAGATCAAGTTTTTAGACATTTTGATGAACTCAAACTTGAACATTGATTGCAGGTTTGGTTCAAGCTCAAGCCAAGTTTGTAAAATTTTCTTTTGTTATCAAGCCAAAATTGAACATTCAATATTCGACAAAAACTTGGCTTGTTTTCTACTTTAACCCAAGGGTGAGAGGCGCATAAGAGTCAATATTGTACCAGTTTGTCAACACACACACGCACGTGTGTGTGTGTGTTCGTCTCCTTTTAGTCTTTATCTCTTATCAAATATAAGATTTTTTTTTGGTTAACTTCATGAAAAATGAATGATACTTTACCCAACATATTCATAAGCATATATAGTAACATGGATATAGTACTCTTAATTTTAAAAAAAGAAAAAGAAAATAATCATAGCTTAAGACGTGTGTACTTTGATCTATGGGAAAGTTGATCACTTTCTATGATCTCTTTCAATTATTTTTAGGATTTAGAGGAAATATAACATAAGTTTATCTATAAATGGTAATACAAATTTTCAAGTTTAGTATACAAAACATAACTAAAACTAACTAGCCTTAACTTGTCAAATCCACAAAGTTGAAACCACCCAAAAGTTCAAACAACCTGCTCTTGGTGGGTTAGTGGCGGTTTGAAATTTTTTCAACCCGCCAATTACGGATTGGTTAAAATAATTTTACTCCGGCTTCACACAGTTCTATATCTACTTACCTAAAAAGAAAAAAAGTGAATGAAAGTCTTTATTTTTCTTTTATTTCATTTTTCTCAAGTAAAAAAGAAAATTACCTTTGAAAGTGGAGAGAGTTTTTATTATGTCCACTTGTCTAGTCAAACATTACTTGATCATTTTTCGACTTGTTTTTAAGGGGAAATTACACTTTACTACCTTAAACTATATCTCTTATTACACTTTACACCCTAAACTTTTTGAATACACGTTTTACACCCTAAACTATAATCCTTATTACACTTTACACTTTAAACTTGCATTTGAAAAGTTTAGGGTACAAAGTGTAATATGAGGTTTAGTTTAGGATGGTAAAGTGTAATTTTTTCTTGTTTTATTTATGGTAAAGTGTTAATTTATTAGCTGATTGCTTAACTATGATCTTTGTTCCTATAATTATTAGTTGATTGCTTATTATGATCTCCATTCCTTTTGCATTTTTGATGGATATGTATGTGTAGGGGGACAGGCCCAGTAGTGCGTGTTGGGTCGTGGGCCTTGTCTGAGGACATTTAGTAGTCCAAGGACAAATAGATGTTAGTAAAGAAGTACGAATCAGTGAGTTCTGGAAGGATTATGACCAGGAAGGTTTGGGAAGGTAGTCTGAGGAGGAATGCCTCCTCGGCTAAGCAAAGCAGAGGTTAAAAGGTTTGATCTGCCATCCAGAGCAATACTTCGGATGGTTCTACTGAAAAGGATAAATATCAGGAGGGAACAGGACAAAGGGAAGCTGAGAAATATTTAAGAGAAAGCTGCTACCATCGCATTAAATGCTCTACAGCTAACTCTCTAGTCGCATTAATATGGAGGTGATACCTGAATAGTGATATTTAGCCTTATAGCTGCTCCCAAAGACTTCAGGAAGGTGATGATGGGACAAGGGTTGAAGATAACTACTTGACCTACACATGGAAGGTAGAGATGAAGGAGGAAGAAGGGAATATAAGGAAGAGAGACACCATTATGAAAGGGGATTTGAGATTCAAGAGAAGAAAATACTGTAGCAACAAAAACTAGACTTGTAACCAAATTCAAAAGAAATATATATAAGAACTAGTTTCCTTGAACAGTGCCGAGGACGATTTTCTTTGGGCAAAACCAATTTATTCTTGTTTCCTTGTCATTTAGGCTCACTATAATTATTATCTAACTTATTAAAGCCTAGTTTTCTAGCTCACTCTCTACAAATTCATTGTATTAGGCTCTTTAGGCCAAGATTTTTTTACTTTTTGGGTCACGCAGCCAAATTGTGCCCTTACAATTAGCGTCGTCTGTAGGAAACTACTTGAGCTTTGGTGAGATTAATGTTAAGTTATGGTAGGCTCGGGGCCAAACCAGGAGGAGTCCATTGGGTCTTAACGTCAGGATCATTTTGTCAATCTTGAGTGGCGAAGGGATCGAGAGGTTAGTGTGCACAACACACACACTAGTAGGAGCCAATCTCGTAGTGGGAGTCACATCTCCCATGAAGAAAATACTAGAAGCATGCAGCTGGAGAATGACTGGTTGCGTAGAAGGTTACGCGAGCGACGTAGGGGGACTCCCTCTAGTTCTGACCATTCTTCTGGTGGTGATAGTGACAACAGCTACCGGCCTAGGTCAAAGACTCCCCCAGTGAGTCTTTTTCATGTGACGAGGAGCACCATTATAGGTGGAGAAGGAAAAGTCCGTCTCATAGGGGCCTGGGCAACATTGCTATGAGCAGGGCCCTGAATCAAATTTCTAAGTCACCTTTTACTTGAAGGATTGAGAAGGGGAAGCTTCCTCGGCGGTTTACTCAGCCAATGTTCACTATCTACAATGACAGGACAGACCTTATGGAGCATGTGAGCTATTTCAACTAGAGGATGACTATTCACTCCAAGGATAAAACCTTGATGTGTAAAGTGTTCCCATCCAGTTTGGGGCCCGTAGAGATGAGATGATTCAATGGTCTGGAGGAAGGCTTTATTGCTACTTTTAAAGAGCTTACAAGAGCCTTTGGTTCTCGTTTCATCACTTGTAGCAGAGTTCCTCAACCTCTAGACTCCTTGTTGTCTATGAATATGAGAGAGGGGGAAACCCTGAAGACGTACTTTGACCGATATTGAGAAATGTTCAATGAAATAGATGGGAATTTTGATGACATGGCTATAAGGACACTCAAGGTCAGCCTACCTGCTGAGCACGGTTTGAGGAAATCTTTGACTAGAAAGCCTGTCAAAAATGTGCATTAACTCATGGGCTGCATTGACAAGTATAAGCAGGTCGAGGAGGACCAACAGCTGGGTAAAGGCAAGGTTAAGGTGGGCCCTCAGGATAGGAGGGACTTCAGGCCCAACAAGTACAATAATAATCGTCCTTGGTGGGATTTTGCTAAGCAATCTACTCAAGTGGCTAACACTGTATTCCGAGAGCCAGTGCATTAAATCCTAGAAAAAATTAAGAATGAACTACATTTTCAATGGCCAAATAAGATGGGAGGGGATCCCACGAGGCGCAACCAAAGCCTTCATTGCCAATACCACTAAGAGCGAGGGCATACTACGGAGGACTGCAGAACTTTATGGAATTACCTGGAGCAGCTGGTCTAAGGTGGTAGGTTAAAGCAATTTTTATATCACCCCAATAGGTAAAGAGGCCAGGCAGGGTCAGGATCTTAGAGAAATGCTTCTTCAAAGCCACCTTTAGGCAAAATCAGCATTATTCTTGCTGCTCCAGGAAGGACTAGTTCCTAGCCCTTTAGGGTATTGTCTGCAGCTCAGCCACTCGTAGAGGACTTATCCCTTGAGCCAAAGCGGAGAAAGATGGAGGTCCAGCCAGTATTGAGTTTTTCTGATGAAGATAAGGTTGGAACCATGCAGCCACACGACAATGCCCTGGTGATCACTCTTAGAATAAGAGGCTGTGATGTGAAGAGGGTGGTGTTGGTTGATCAGTGCAGTGGTGTAGAAATCATGTACCCTGATTTGTACAAGGGGCTAAAGTTGAAACTCGAGGATTTGACATGTTATGATTCACCTTTGGTAGGTTTTGATGAGAAAGTTGTTGACTTGATGGGTCAAATAAGACTACCGGTCTAGGTAGGTTCAGAGGTGGTCGAGGTGGACTTTATTGTTGTGGATGCTTACTCCCCTTATACTACCATTGTGGCGAGACCCTAACTTCATGCCATGGGGGCCATTTCTTCCACTTTATATCTCAAGGTGAAGTACTCGTCCGGAGATCGGGTAGAGGAAATGGTTGGAAGCTAATCTATAGCTAGATAGTGCTTAATGGCTGCAATTAGGCATTAGACTGGGATGAAGTCCTCGGCCTCTACTGGAGAGGGATTATAGCAATCAAAAATGGTAGTGCTATCTGTGGATGTGGCAATGGAAGGGGTAAAGTGAAGTTAGAAAAAAATTGTTATAGATGATGATGCGGAAAAGTTTTTCCAAGTGGGAGCTTAGTTGCCTCATCAGGAGAAGGAGGATTTGATAGTGTTTCTTAGGGAGAATATTGATGTGTTTGCATGGAGTACTTATGAAGCTCATGGGGTGGATCCAAATTTCATTTGTCATCATGTAAATGTTAATCCAGCCATCATCCCCAAAAAGCAACTACTTCGGCGCTCATCTAAAGAACACTCTAAGGCTGTTAAGGAGGAGGTGATCAAGCTCAAGGAGGCTAGGGCTATTAAGGAGGTGTTCTACCCTGTGTGGTTGGCCAACACGATGGTGGTGAAGAAGAAAAATGGGTGGCAAGTATGTGTAGATTTCATGGATTTGAATAAAGCTTGCCCCAAGGACTCCTTTCCCATGCCTCGGATAGATCAGTTGGTGGATGCGATTGTAAGCCATCCTCGGATGAGTTTTTTAGATACCTTCCAAGGGTATCATCAGACACCCTTAGCTTTGGATGATCAAGAGAAAACATCTTTTGTTACTTCTACTAGAAATTACCACTACAAGGTGATGCCCTTTGGTTTAAAGAACGCTAGATCCACCTATCACAGGATGATGACTAAGATGTTCGAGTCACAACTAGGAAAAAATATTAAGATTTATATAGATAATATGGTGGTGAAGAGTAAGTTAGAATCTGCGCACGCTAGTGACCTCGTAAATGTCTTTGGAATATTGAGGAAACACAAGCTCCGTCTTAATGCTTCTAAGTGCTCTTTTGGGGTTGGTTTAGGAAAGTTTTTAGGGTACATGGTCACTCATTGCATAGTTGAAGTCAATCCTGACTAGATTAAAGTGATTAACTGTCTGCAGCTTCCTCGGAACCCCAAAAAAGTCCAAAAACTAACATAAATGATTACCACCTTAAACTGATTTATCTCTTGGTCTGCAGATAGGTGCAGATCTTTCTTCCAGTTGTTGAATAAGTAAAAAGGGTTTGAATGGACCAAGGAGTGTGTCCTGGCCTTTCAGCAATTGAAGAAATACTTTTCTTGGCCACCCATCATGTCCAAGCTTGAGGAGAATGAGGTCCTGTTTGCTTACATTGATGTGGCTCCCCATGTAGTTAGCTTGGTACTAATACGAGTTGATGGTGGGGTGCAGAGGCCAGTCTATTGTGTGATCAAGTCCTTACATGAAGCAGAGGTTCAATACCTACCATTGGAAAAGGCCATATTGGCGAGGGTGCATGCTACGTGTAAGCTTCCTCATTACTTCCAAGCCTACATGGTGGTGGTGTTGACTCAACCTCCTCTTCAAACTATACTTCGAAAAACTGATTACACAGGAAGGATTGCCAAATGGGGTACAATTCTAGGGGCTTTCAATATCAAGTATATGCCTCGCACCTCTGTTAAGAGCCAAGTCCTTGCAGATCTGGTGGCTGAATTTGCTGAACCTGCCTGGGAAGAAGAGGGAGAAAAGCAGAATATGGATGGAAAATCAATTGGAATTGCCTCCTTACAAGAACCTCTGTCCTGGAGGGTATATGTTGATGGTGCTACTAATCTAAGAGGATCCAAGGTAAGGCTAGTTATGGTATCTCCTGAGGGGATTATTATTGAGAAATCTTTGAGGTTGAGCTTCTCGGCCATAAACAATGAGGCAGAGTTTGAAAATTTGTTGGTAGGGATGACTATGGTTCTGAAAATGGGAGGAAAGGTGGTAGAAGTGTTTTCAGATTCCCAGCTGGTTGTTGGACAAGTAAGGGGAGAACTGGAAGCTAGGGATCTGAGAATGTAAGAGTATTTGAGTTAGGTCAGACATTTACAATCAGGGTTCAAGTATTTCACCTTATAGCAAATTCATAAAAGTAAAAATACTCATGCTAACTCTCTGGCCACACTCACAACCTCCTCGGCCTAGAGTTTACCTCGGGTTATCCTGGTTGAAAATTTGTGTAAACCTGCCGAGGTAAAGAAAGAGGGGGCGCAGATTCATCAGATTAGAGTGGGGTCTAGTTGGATGGATCCTATTATTATGTTCGTTAAGGATGACATCTTGCCCAAGGAGAAAAGAGAGGCTGATAAAGTGTGAAGAAAAGCTCCTCGTTTTTTGTTGTCTGAGGACCAAAAATTGTACAAGCGCTTCATTTCTGGGCCATATCTGTTATGTGTCCATCTTGAGGCAATAGAGCCCTCCTAGAAGAATTACACAAAGGGGTTTGGGGAAGTCATACAGGGGGCCGATCACTGTTTCACAAGGCCCTCACTCAAGGATATTGGCGGTCAGGTATGCAAAAGGAAGCACAAGAATATGTGAGGAAGTGTGACCAATGCTATAGGTTTGACCCAAACTTTCATCAGCCTGGGGGCGTTCTTAATCCTCTCTCTAGTCCTTGGCTTTTTTCTCAATGGGACTTGGACATTGTGGGACCTTTCCCTAAAGCAACATTAAATAGGAAATGACTTTTAGTTAGTACTGCTTACTTCACCAAATGGGTTGAAGTTGAGGCCTTCGCAAACATGAGAGATATGGATGCTAAGAGATTTTTGTGGAAAAATATTGTCACTCAGTTTGGTATTCCTCACACCCTTATCTCGGACAATAGGCTTCAGTTTGATAGCAAAGCTTTCAGGAGCTATTGTTGTGAAATGAGTATTAAGAATAGATATTCAACTCCAGCTTATCCCTAGGGAAATGGACAAGCAAAGGCGGTGAACAAAATTATAGTTAATGGGCTTAAAAAGAGGTTAGACGATGCCAAGGGAAAATGGTTGGCAGAACTAGCCCATGTTCTTTGGACATATCGCACTACCCCTCGTAGGTCCACGAGAGAGACTCTCTTTTCTTTGACTTATGGGGTCGAGGCTATAATCCTTTTGGAAACTGGATTCCCAACGTTGAGGACAAACTTGTTTACTCCGGACAGCAATGATAGGTTATTAGAGAAGAGTTTGGATTTGATTGAAGAGCGAACAGAAAATGTCATGGTTCAGTTGGCATATTATCAGCAAAAGCTTAAGCAGGAGTACGACTTAAATATGAAGTTAAGACCATTAGCTCCTAGAGACTTGGTATTGCGAAAGGTTTTGGATACTACAAAAAACCCAGCATAAGAGAAGTTTGGCCCAATTGGAAAGAGTCGTACCGTATCACCTCGGTAGCTGGTATATAAGCGTATTTCCTAGAAGATCTAGATGAAAAAGTTGTATCTCGCCCTTAGAATGTAAATAACTTGCGAAAGTATTACTATTAATGAAAGGCATTTTTGCCATATTTTTCTTATGATATTATTTGCTGCATTGATTACCTATATAAGTATTAAACGGAACCTTGGTTATGCCTGGCTCCTCAGTCATGCCTGACTCCTCGGATCACATACCTTGGGTAAATTAATACTTCTTATTATTTGACTAAATATTAAAGAGAACCTTGGTCATACTTGGGTCCTTGGACCACAAACCTTTGGTAATTCTTATTACCTATATAAGTATTAAACAGAACCTTAGTCATGTTTAGTTCCTCGGACCACATACCTTGGGCAAATTCAATACTTCTTATTACCTGTATAAATATTAAACAAAATCTTGGTCATACCTAGCTCCTCGGACCACATACCTTGGATAAATTAATACTTCTTATTATTTGGCTAAGTATTAAATAGAAACTTGATCATGCCCAGCTCCTCGGACGACATTCCTTTTTTAAGTTAATACTTCTTATTACTTGCATAAGTATTAAGTAGAACCTTGGTCATGCCTAACTCCTTGGACCACATACCTTGGGTAAATTTATACTTCTTATTATTTGGTTAAATATTAAACAGGACCTTGGTCATGCTTGGCTCCTCAGACCACATACCTTGGGTAAATTAATACTTCTTGTTATTTATCTAAATGTTAAACAGAACTTTGGTCATGCTTAGTTCCGTAGACCACCTACTTTGGGTAAATTAGCACTATCAGATGTTTAACTAAATTTTAAACAGAACCTCGGCCATGTCAGGTTCCTTGAATCACATGCCTTGGGAAAATTAGTAACCAGTTTAGCTATGATGTATAATCAAGACCCTTATTATGGTAATCTAAGAGAAGGGAAACACTTGTACGTCACTTAAAGCATTTGGAAGTATGTCCATAATCAGTTCATAAGCTAATTGTCAATTACAATTCCTTAGATCTACTACTATAGGGAAGGTTATGTGGAACCATGGATGGATGGATGGATGCTCCACCATTCTCTGGGATCAGTTAAAAGTCCAGTGATATGCAAGGTACTTTAAGTTATGCTTAAGATATGTTTTTGAAGTTAATAGTATATTTTGTTAAGATTATAAACCTAAATGGTTCTACCAAATTTGTTGTTGATTGTATAGGAGGCAACTGCATTATCACTTATACAGATAACTGAATTAAATTATATTTTGTTTGTATGTTAGCTTAGTGTGAAAGGTATGTTATCTAAGTTAAAGTCATTTCTAGTTGAAAAATGTAAATTTGGAGAACTTCACTTATTCTGTAATTGATTATACGAAGTAGGGCATTGATGTTTTTACTTATACAAATGATTATTAAAGTTAAATACATAGTCATGTGTCAACTTAGACAATATTATCCATAATTCTTATACCAGTTAAGTGTAAAGCAAAGCATAGGATATGTCAAAATTTGCACAAAACATGTATAATATAAAACTTTATAATTGCCATTGGATTAAACCTTGGAAAAGGCAAAATGATAACAAGAGGTGAAGATTTGAGTTACAGTTTCAAAAAAAAAAAAATAATAATAACAAAGCCTAGTAGATTCTAATCTAATTTAATTAATCTTCAAGGGAGGGTTCACCTTTCCTGTGCCTTTGATGGGCTTTGTAGCTTTAGCAGCAGTAGAAGTCGGACCCTTACCCTTAGGATCTTCATTGGCAGGTAGGGGGACTGTAGCAAGAACTATCTCCATAGTGTGAGGAGCATCTTCGTCCTTAGGGGTATCCTTCAGCACAGGTGGAGGTTTGGTTGTTTCAAGAACCACCCCCTTGGAAGTTCCCTTTTCTTCTTCAGTAGCCATGGCTAGTTCCGCGTCCTCGGAAGGGCTGGTTGAAAAAGGAGGAACCTAGGTTTGAGTGCTTTTGGCCTCATCTGCTTTTTTAGAAAAAGGGTCATCTTGGAAACTTGTGGAAGTTGGAGAGCTTGATGCACGGATTGCTGAGGGGTAGTATATGTTCTCTGCTCTCTTGAGGGCAGAGGAGGACATACCTTTATGACCTCAGCCCTGAGTGTTTCCTCAGTCTCGGCTACCCCCACATCATAGCCATCCTGCTTAGCTTAGTCCCTAGCCTTCTTGGCCTCTTCAAGTTTTTTCTTCAAGCTCAAAATCTGCTATTTGGTTGTGGATAGCTGGTCCTCCGTTTGGTGAAGCTACTTATGCTGACTCTTTGCCTGCCTCTCAGCTCATTCTAGGGTAGCCTCAGCACTTTTCTCATCCCGATTAGAGTCGTTCAACTTCGTGGTTAATTCTTTGATCTTCTTGTTAGCCACGTTGAAAGCGTCCATAGTGGTGATACGTCGGCTTTCCTCATCCTTCATTTGCCTATGGGTGCTTCTAACTATCTCTTCGACCCTATTTGTAGCTTGGATAGCCTACCAGGGAAAGGGGTATAGAATGTAAGGGTAGGAGAGTAAGTAAAAAAAAAAAAAATTAGTTGAAAGGCTTACCAAGGCGAGATCCCTCTTCAAAGTGAGGAACACTTCATGATTCCTCATTCCTCTGAGGTCAGCAGGCAGCAACAAAGCCTGCTCTATGACATTGGTTACGTATCTAGCCTTTCCATACTGGAAGTCTTTGATGGAGGCATCGCTGGGAAGGGGGGCTGCATCCAACACCAGGGAAGGGGTCCAGGCAGGGACTTCAACTTGGTGGTCATCCCTCCTCTCTATAACAGCTCCCTCGCTGGAGGATATTGTTTGAATGACCTTGGCCTATTTGCCCTCACTAGAGGATCTTAGTAATTCCTTACCAAGGTGGTTGGGCCCAACTCTCTGAATAACCAAACCCATTAAACTTATCTCAAGGGAATATTTTATTTCTCCGTTAAAAGATTATGAATTCCATCTTGAGAATATATGTTCCATTTACACTAAATGTGGCTGCCCAACATACTGAGGTTTTGACCGTTACTTTAAATCTCACTTCTGATATATCAAAGTGACCGACACATCATGAGTAGGTCCATTATTCTTTCAGGATTAAGAGTTCATGCAAATAAAAGTCGTGAGATTTATTATTCATTTGACAGTCGTTAGGAGAATAATAAATCTCACAGCGGTCCAGTTCAATATGTCTTAACTCTTAAAACATATCAACATATCAACTAAAAGTCTCCACTTCCATGGTCAAGACAAATCATCTTAGTTGATGCGTTATAGTCTTCGCAGATGAAATGCCCAATTTCATCACCGACTACAAACTACAAATTCTGAGTTTACAAAGAAATTGTGATTTATATTTTCTATGACTTTTCACATAAATCACATACTATGCATCTCATGGACTATATGATAATGTCCAAATATTCATGTTGCCATTATTTTAGATAAAAATAAACAAATTTATTAAACACAATATTAAGTCATACATAATGTCATACATTGCATCATACAATAGGATTTAAGGGCACATATCCTAACAATTGGGGGTACACTGAGTGGGGGAAAGCCTATGAGCTATAAGATAATCCCTAGTAACTCTACCCATAGGGATTTTCATCCTTCCCTCTATGAAGGAAATCATGGGGATAAATACTTCTTCTTCCTGCCTCGCAGTGTGCCACTCTCCCTGTTTGCAATACCTAATGGACACCCCTGATGGGATTTGATATTGAGCTTTAAAACTTTCTATACCCTCGGGGGAGTCTACTAAGTGGGCGAATCTACCCATTTGAGAGGGGAAAGGAAGGGAATAGGTATGTGGAGTGAAATTAAGTGGGCCGAGGAGAGAAAGGACTCTGGATAAAAAGAAAAAAGGGGGAGACCGAAGTGAAGAAAGAAGGAAGAGATGGCTAGGAACTACTTACGAGAATGAAGAAAAGCACTTCGGACTAGCTCTTGAATTTTGAGAATGTAAAAAGTGAGGTAGGTGAAGATGCATCTTGGATGCCGTTCCCATAAAATTCCCGACTGTTGGATCTGCATTGTATCATGGAACGTGGGGAACATGGAGCCGCAGAAATTAAATGAATGTGCATCTTGGATGCCGAATTGTTAGGAGGGTGCGTTGGGCTGTTAAAAAGGTACTTGAACAGTTAAAAGTGACGTAAGGTAAGAGTAGAGTAATTCTAGTAAATATCGAAATCCTAATTTTTCCAAGGAGTAAAACAGGAGAATTTTGAAGGGCTATTGTAGGGGTGGCAAGCCCGGTAGTGAGCGTTGGGTCATGGGCCTTGTCCGAGGATGTTTAGTAGTCCACGAACAAGTATATGTTAATGAAGAAGTACGAATCAATGAGTTATAGAAGGATTATGATTTGGAAGGTTTGGGAAGGTAGTTCGAGGAGGAATGCCTCCTCGGCTGAGCAAAGCAGAGGTTAGAAGGTCTAATCTGCCATCTAGAGCAACACTCCGGAAAGTTCTACTGAAAAGGATAAATATTAGGAGGGAATAGGACAAAGGGAAGTTGAAAAATATCTAAGAGAAAGCTGCTACCATTGCATTGAAAATTTTGCAGCTAACTCTCTGGCCGCATTAATGTGGAGGTGATACCTGAATAGTGATATTCAGTCTTACAGCTACTCCCAGACACTTTAGGAATGTGTTGATGGGACAAGGGTCGAAGCAAACTACTTGATCTACACACGGAAGGTAGAGATGAGGGAGGAAGAAGGGAATATAAGGAAGAGAAACACCATTATGAGAGGAGATTTGAGATTCAAGAGAAGAAAACACTGTAGCAACAAGAACTAGACTTGTAACCAAATTCAAAATATATATATATAAGGACTAGTCTCATCGGACTGTGTTGAAGACGATTTTCTTTGGACAAAACCAATTTATTCTTGTTTCCTTGTCATTTGGGCTCATTATAATTATTATCTAACTTATTAAAACCTAGTTTTCTAGACCATTCTCTACAAATTCATTGTATTGGGTTCTTTGGGCCAAGATCTTTTACTTTTTGGGTCATGCAGCCAAATTGCGCCCTTACAGTATGTATATGGAATCGAAATACCACCAAAATAAATTGTGGGCTTGCATGGTAGGTGCACAAAGACATTATACCAACAAAGTCAAATTTGAGTGGAAGGAGAGTAATTGATAAAAAACCTGCAATAACCTTTTAGTCAAATAATACATCATAATATGAGATCCAATTATTTCAACTTATTAAGTTCATTGTTATTGAATATGAGATTTTGTGTTCAAACCCTACCTATACCAAAAACCAATTAATATTTTAAACTTAATGATAAAGAGCAATCATTATAAAGTGGATGTCATAAGTTTTAAATCTTTCTCTTTACTTATAAATACAAAAAAGAAAATGACGTAAATAATGTAGTAATGGAAAGAAAACTACTTGTCAAGCCACAAGCGCTGTGGTAATGCTCTTTTGCAACTCTATTAAGCTTGTTTACCAACTCTATTAAGTTGGTCTCTTAAAAAAAAAAAAAAAAAAAAACAGACAAACAAAATCTGTTAAATTGGTCACATTTTGAAACGATTGAGATTGAACACAAGTTATTCATAGGGTTGTGCAAAAAAACACTACCTAGCCCACCAACTCGCCCCATCCGGACCCTTAAGTGAGGTAGGTTGGATAGGCGGGTTAGATAGCTAAATTAATGGGTTGAGATATTTCTAACCTGATTGCCTATATATTATCTAAAATAAATATATAAATTATATTTATATCTTATCAAAAAAAAAATTATATTTATATAGTTTGTCATGTTGCAAAACTTTGCCTCATTTACCCACTCACTTGATTTCTATCATCTCTTTCTATTCCCTTTTTTTTTTTTTTTTTTAATTTTTCATTTTGTCATTAATCTTCACTAATAATCTCTAGCCACACTCTTTTAAGATTATGCTATTGTTCTGACTGTATGTACAAGTTTAATTTCACATTCTAAGATTTTTTTTCTTCTCAATGCAATAAAATTCAATTATTCTAATAAAAAAATGACAATAGTATGTTGTAATTATTTTCAAATAAAAGTTGTTATTTTTTCTTTCATTTTTAATAAACAACCATTCAATTATGAATAAGTCTAGTACCATAACAATTTTTATTACTTTTGCCATAAACTGTTTATGTAACGAGTTGTAAATGATGAAAATAAAATATGAGTCCTTATGGATTCATAATTCGACCACTCACAAGTGACAAAATTGTGATACTAGACTTACTCTTCAATTACTGGATGGTCCTGACGCGTCTAATGATCTCAATGCACCATACATTTTGATGTATGTAATAAATTTATTCCCGCAAAAATTTATATACGAGTCTTGCCTGTGTAGCATTCTTGGATTCCGTTTGAGTTTTTAGCCAAATTTAAAAGTGGAATTCTAGGATTCCCTTTTAGTGGAGCAGCACCAATGCAACCAGATTACACTACTTGAAACTTGAACAAAAGAGAGAGACTGAGACAGTACAAGGCAATGAGACGTGGAATATCTCAATTCCACACTTTTTTAGATTTCACTTTACACGAAGTTAGAAAATTCTCCATCCAAGTGAACCAACAAATTATACAAATTTTTTTTGCAAAATCTTTGGGAATTTTTTTTTTCCTCAAGTTTAGAATCTGCTCACTTCTCTAAGCTATAGCTTTGCCTTTTCAACTACCACAACGTGAGAGGTTTTTTGGGCCCTTCATACTTACTTTCCAGCCTTCTTTTCTGTGGCTTTTCTCATTTGCTCTCTAATTGTAGAGAGGGAAAACAAAACAAAAAAAATAATAATAATAACAGAGGGTGTGGAATTTTTACTGTCACTAAGTGTTCAGATCTCATACACTCAATCCATCAAATCCGCACTGCTTGTAGGTGAGAGACTGCTTCCTCGGACTTATTACTATTGCACAGTCCACTGATACCTGCTCACCATAAATAAATAAAGTGTGAAACTCATATATACATCAAGATAGGGGAAAACTAAAAGAAAAAAAAAAAAAAAAAATGAAGCATGAGTAAGCATTGCATAACTTTGTGCAAAAATTTCTATCTATTTTAGCATAAAATTTTACATTTTCTATTTTACATACTTTTCAAAACATTTCACATCAGATTATTTATTTTACACTACATTTCATTAAAATATTAATTTTTATTTTTTATTTTATCTTTTGTCACACACAACAATTATCATTTACTTTTTTCTTTCGTCATTGAGATGCGTAAAGAAACAACAAACAACTAAATACAAAATTAATAGATTTAGTATAAATTTACATGGTTACTGTAGCAAACTACTAAATTCTACACATTTTTCTATTATACACGGATTGATGTGAATACTCTAATATATACACAAGAGATGCATCTTACCTCTAATCCTTATCCGCAAATCAATAGATTCTATCTAAAATAAAATCAATAGAATAAGACATTTCTATCTAAAAATAAAGGCGAAAAACCTATTTTAGTTCCTACATTTTTACACAATTCCCACTTTGGTCTTTAACTTTTTTTTTTCATCGCTTTTAGTCCCTATCCTGAAAAACGCCTCTCGTTTTAGTCCTTGACGTTACATCAGAGACAAAACTTGCTGAGTTGACAAACGAAAAAAAATTAAAAATATTAAAATAATACTTACTGTGGCCACGTGGCTTTCTACATCAGCCTCTAAATTTAAAAAAAAATTAATTAATTTATGCATTTTAATTGAATAAAAAAATTAAAAGCAGAAATAAAAATCAAACCCAAGCCTATAAAAAAAAAAAAAAAAAAAATCAAACCCCAGAATAACAAATTCAAACCCCAAACTCACTCACTCTGTATAAAAAAAAAACTCTCACCCTCACTCCCTCTCATCGTCGGCTGAGGCAGTCCACCAGAAACTGCCACCCAAAACACGTTGTTTCTCAGTCAAGCGGCGGTTCCACCTTTCCAAAATCCAATCCAAACCGATCTGATTGCCACCCCTTTCGCCTCCGTCCAGATCTGCGTTCACCATGCTCAGGTCTACCTTCGTTGTGCTCGATCTCCCTCCTCGCCATGCTCTATCTCCCTCGCCGTGCCTAGATCAGTCTTTATAGTGCTCCGATCTACCTTTACCGTGCTTGATCTCCCTCATCGTGCCTAGATCAGTCTTCGTAGTGCTCCGATCTACCTTGCCATGCCTTAATCTGTCTTCGCCATGCCCTGATCTGTCTTTTCTGAGCCCTCTATTTGTCTTTGCATGATCGGCGATGGCGTGGGTTAGTGGGTTTTATGGATGTGGCGGTTTCCGATGGTGAGTGCAGTGGTGGCTGGTCTGGTTCGATGGTAGTCTGGGTTTGATGGTGGTTTTTGTGCCTCTTTTGGTCTTAGTTCAATAGTGGTATGGGTTAGATGTGCAACAGTGGTCTGGGTTTGATGGTGGGGTGCTGGCCTTGTATTTGTTTATGTTCTTGTTTATGTGTTTGTGGAGATTTTAGATTCAAATTTTTGGATTTGGGTGTGGGTTTGACTGTGGTTGTTTTGATTGGGTGTGATGTAACCGTGGGTATGGTGGATTCCAGAGTGTTTTGGTGGTGTGAAGGTTTGAAATATAATCTGTTGCTGTTCTTGAATTTGTTGTTGTTCTTGTTGTTGTTCTTGGTGTTCTTGTTGCTGTTCTTGAATTTAATTTTTTAGTTTTTATTTTTGCTTTTAATTTTTTTATTCAGTTAAAATTAATAAATTAATTTTTTTTAATTTAGAGGCTGACATGGAAAGTCACATGGCCACAGTAAGTATTATTTTAATATTTTTAATTTTTTTCGTTTGTCAGCTTAGCAAGTTTTGTCTCTGATGTAACGTCAGGAACTAAAACGAGAGGCGTTTTCTAGGATAGGAAAAAAATCCAGTGAAAAAAAAAGTTAGGGACCAAAGTGGAAATTACATGAAAATGTAGGGACTAAAATGGGTTTTTTGCCAAAAAAAAATATACTGGACCCTCAATTATTTTAACTTTTTTTTTAGAGGGACCCTTAGTTATTTTAACTTAAATCCTATTGAATAAGATATTATAATGGCTTTTCAGTTTTGTTAATGCACCCAATAAGGAGGAATTTAATAGATCCCTATGTTGTGAAGTAACAAAAGCAAATAAGCAAATACATTTTTAACACTCATGAGGAAAAACTTACCGATTATAATAAATAAATAAATAAACTCAAATATAGCCAATGTAGTAAGACAATCATTTAATTCCACAATATCTTTGAATGGCTTAAACTCCAACTAGAAAAGCATTATTGAGCGTGTGAAGTGGACAGTAATGGAATCTTTTTTTTTGTATTTAAATACAAGAAGTAACGGAATCCTCGCTAGCAAACAGAAACTATGAGCTAATTATGGACTGAAAAAGTGTACAAAACAGCCCAACAAAACATACGGTGCTTTGAAGAAAGAAAATTTATAGGATATCTCAACCTACTGTATGCTGAAGCTGGTTTATAACCACACAATACGGGCCCCCATGGGGTCCAAAACGCATAAGTCACATGGTTACACTTATAATGAAGACTGGAGAGTGAGAGTTTACAAACTACTGAGACTTCGTCTCCCCAATGACAATGAAAGCCGTTTCTAAATTTTCCTTCAAAAAAAAAAAAGGATAAAATACCATTAACATTCTAAGACTTGGGCTAATGTCAACAGTATAAAATTTTTCAAAACTGACTAACTTGGTTATAACCGTTACTCATTTTCTTCTATTTCTCACCATGAATAAGGGACCAATATTGAAAAGTCTTTGCTGATATTAGCCAATTTATTATCCCTGCAGCTTTCATTTAGTTATTTCCATTATATAAACCGAGACCCATGTTAAGGTGATCCGTTACGACGTTGAATCCGAATCTAGAAAACCACGTTACTTTAATAAGGATTAAAAAATTGAACAGTGAGACCGTAGCAGGGTTCCATGGTGTAGTGGTTAGCACTCTGGACTTTGAATCCAGCGACCTGGGTTCGACTCCCGGTGGGACCTCTTTGCCTTTCTTGAATCTTTTTTTACCTCTTCGCCTTTCCTTTTATTTTTTCCTTCAAATTAAATGAGGAAGAAGACAAAAGAAAAGAACAATAATGACAGACAACGAAATATCAATGTGAAAATTGGGGGCAAAGCAAACGAGGAAAAAACAAAAAAAAAATATAGGAACATTAATGACAAACGAAGAAACATGAGAATGAAAAACAACAATGTACCCAACAACACATCTAGGAACACTTTCAAATTTCAACTAACGTTAAAACTATTTATTAATGAATAGTTTGGTACACGTGTCTAAACAAAACAGTTTTCAATTTTTTTAAAAATATGCATGAGTAAGAAAGTGTGTAAAAATATTTTTAATATTATTTAAAAACTGAAAACATGTACCAAATATGCCCTAAATGGTTCTAGACACCTTGATTCATGGTAGAAAAAAAAAATTATATCACCTAAAAATTTACAACTAAGTTTTTTACCCTTAAACGATAGATAAAACCAACCATATGTATGATTGTATTGGATTAAAGAACTCAAAAAATGAGAAACTTAAAAACAGTAAAAAAAAATTACCATAGTAAAAAAGAAATGGTGAGAAAAAGATCAAGGGCCCTGAGGCAACAGGATGAGGCAATTGGAGCGGGTTTTCAAAAAAGGAGCGTAAAAAGAAAGCAAAATTTGCAGCACCATTAAAGTAAACACTGACTTTAGTGACTTTTCCGCATGCTTTTTTATTTTATCTAAAGACTAGGATTAACTAATAAGAAAAAAAAACATAGTAATAATAAAAGTTAGCATAATGCCAGATCAAGGGGACAAGCTTTCCCTACTTCCACAAGTTCAGAACAAAAATTTAGGATGACTCAAAAAAACAAAACCCTCTGTTAATAAAAAGAAAACGAAAAAGAAAAAGCTGCACCAAACCGAAAGGCCAATCACTACTTCAATCCCTCAAAAGCAACAACTTAAAAAAAAAAAAAAAAAAAAAAAAAAAAGTACACACAGCAGAGAACAGAATGCAAAATGCAGAAAAAGTAATACACCGAACTTCAGGGGCATAAATGCGAATACAGATAAACTTTTATATAATTTTGAGTTGCTAAATTCTGAGGGATATCTCAGTCTCAATTCAGAGTTTCAGATAAACTACTCACTACTTCCTGCTCAGTGCTCACTACTCGTACTTCATTACTATTATTATGATAATTAAGTGGGAGATAGATATAGAACCATAATTTTATTGGGACCAAGATTTTTGCACAAAATCCCTCTCTTTCTTTTCTAGAAACACCGAGAATTTATCAGAGACAGAACCAAAAAATAAAATAAAATAAAAGAAAGCCCAAAGAAGCAATTAATTAATAATGCAGCAAATTGAGAACCCAAAAATAATAAAAAGGGTTGAATTTAGAAATGACCTGAACGCCAGGAGAGTCGAAGTTCAAGACACGGATCTTAGCACCGACATCACCGAGGACCCTGAGCTCAACGCGGTCGTTTAAGGAAGCGTCACGAACCAAATCGGCGGCGTCAGCTTGCTGCAAGTTGATTTTATCAACGGCGATGGTGGCCTCCACCTGTCTGACGCTGTGGGCCTCTTGGTAAAACCCAGGAACGGAGGCTTCACCCAATGGGATTCCGCGGTACATGACAGTGAACTTGGACTCGCCGTACTTGATCCCAACCTTGTTGGGGTTCACCGCCGTGAACAGCATCCTTATGCTTAAGGACAAGGAGGCCGAGGTTGTCGGGTTGCTGGGATCGGTGGTGACAGTGGCGGAGTTGGAATCGGGTGTGGTTATGCCCATGTACTGGACACCGACTTGTTGGAGATCGAAAGAGGGTTTCTTGGGTTTGACGGCTAGGATGATGACGAGAACGACGGCTAGGATTAGGAGAGCTAGGAAAGAGAATAGGAGGAAGAGGCAACAGCAACAGCCTTTGAAGGAAGCTGAAGAGGAAGATGAAGATGAAGAAGAAGAAGACGACGCCCTTGGGTAGTAGTCGGACTGGTGAGAGTTAGACCGCGATGATGGCTGTTGTTGCTGTGGCTGTGGCTGTGGCTGTGGCTGTGGCTGTGGATGTTGGCGTGGGCGTGGTGGCAGTGGCCTGTGCTGACCGTTCATGTTAGCCCTTGTTGTCATCTTTGCGCTATTGTGCGCCTCCTCCTCCTCCTCCTCCTCTTCTTCCTCGTCTTCTACAGTGGTCTTTCTTGGTTTTGAAGGAAGAGAGTGAGAGAGAAAAAGGGAGTGAGAGAGTGAGTGTATGGCTTTTTGGTTGAGAGATAAAATTGAAAGAGAATAATAAAAAGGGACAACGAGACAAACAGCGATACAAATGAGTGAGGGGGGTATGCTAGTAGCATCACGTCAAATGCCATAATTTGTGCTACAAACTACCGCCGTTCCATTTTTATCGCTCATAATTTGGCATACACGTAATGTAAAAATTGTGGGACTGTTTGGTACAGTTATTTGAGCCACATTTTTTTAATTTTTAAATATTATTATATGTATTTTTACACTATTTCACCTTTCCAAACAGCCCCGATGTCTTCTTAGCATACTGCAGACATAGTTGAAGTTGGAGTGCAGCTTGGTCTGATTGGAAAAGTAGGATATTAGTAATATAAATTATATAATATGATTAATTAAATAATAAGAAAAAAAAAGTAAAAGTGGACTTTATGACAAATTCGGCGAAATAGTCATGCTCTCCCACACTCACATGATTGATGGTGGACTCCACCAAAGACTTGATGACCCGCACATGCCTCCATAAGAGACAGTCACACTTCACATTAGACACTCTTTCCACCATTTGAAAACTTGTTATTGGCTAGTATTATTTATAAATATGTAACCTTATCTCTTTAATTTTTATAAATGGATAATTGTTCCACCTTTTCTTAAGAGTTAAGAGATTTTTTGAGTAAAATTTGTGACTTGTTTTTATGTTAGAAACTTTATTTTCTCTCTCAAATGATGAGGGTGGACAAAATTTTACTCTAAAATGTACAAAGATGTCGACAGGTGATAATTAGTTGAGTTATGTAAAAATGTATACAAAGATTGGTATCTTCAAATTGTTGCTCACTGTAGCCTAATAGCATGAATGTTCCGAAGAAATTACCAAAGATAGAAAAGTGGGAGTGAAAAATAAGAATGTTGTGTATTTGAACATTTTTGTTATCCAAGTATTTTATTATAACTTTTGAAAGGTGGATTTTTTTAGCAATTATAAATTTCGCACAAAAAAAAAAAAAAGAAGATAAATTTTAATAAGTACATGTTTATGTTTATTGAGGCATTTCAAGCGTGTAAAAGTTTTCTAGAATCTTAATATTTTTCTAAATAAACTCGTTCCCATCTCCCAGTTAGCAAGTACAACTTACTAAGTTATCTCACCTTATTTATCTCATCCTTTTCAGATTCTTGAGGCAGCCTTGGATTAAAGACTTATTGGGTAAGGCGGTTACAGTTAATTTAGTTGAAGTTAAAAAGTACATTATTGATATTTTGGGTCATGTGTTTAAAGATGTTAGATTTTGTTTTAGTAAGGATATCTTATTTGGGAAAAATAATGATTCATAAAAATCCATTAGAAACATAGGCTCCATGTCTATGATAATAGAATATGTTTTATATTGTTGGGAGAATTTTGGATCACTAGCATTCTTTTTTTAGGAAATGGATCACTAGCATTCTAATAAAGCTATTTGGATGTTTTTATTAGAGTTAACAATTTAAAAACTCATCATATGAATGTCAATTTGATTTGATATTTTTAAAAAAGGGTTAGCTACAGACTGAACAAAGAGATATATAGGTTAATGCCTAATGCACTCTAACTCTTGGAGCCTTGATCAAGTTTGGGGTGTAACAAGAGTGAGAAGTATTGAAGTAAATTTTATTATCAGAGGCATTTTTTTGTCATTTACACAGTTAGCGGTCACATGTTTTGCACATGTCTGTTAAAGTTAGCCTCCAAATGAAAGATGGTGTTGTTACTTCTTATTTGTGATCTTTGCCAAAATTGAGGGAATATTAAGTTGCATAATTTGGTGTGCAAAGTGCAAGTAGTGCCAAATGTTATAGTTGATTTATGCGAGTAACCCCATAGTTTTTACACCACTATAATTAAGGAATACAAATCCTATGTTTTCTTTTTATATTTCACTATATCTTTTTTCTCTTTTTATATTTCACTATATCTTTTATCAATTATGGTATGTGATGTGTTTGATTTAATTTGATTTTTTATTCCATTCAAACTTTGGTTATTTTATAAGAAAAATCAAATAAATACATAACAAGTTATAATTGATGAAGCATAAAGTAAAACATAAAAAATGGTTCAGATGATCTCCATATATCATTATTCATTAATGGGTTTGGATGGGGGGGGAGTAGTAAAAGCCAAATAATAAGAAAGAGTATTACATTATTACATGTAATTGATATATATAAAAGGGAAAAGCATTACGGGTATCAAAATTTTATTAAATTCTGTTTTATTTGATTCCAGTATACAATAAAAAAAAAAAAAAAAAAAAAAAAAAAAGAAGAAGAAGAAGAAGAAGAAGAAGAAGAAGAGGAAAATGTTTCTCTCAACCATTTCACTCACTCCCATTTAAAGTTCTAAATAAAAGAATAGTCTTTTCCATTTCTCTTGAACTCTCAAAGGAGACTGTTTTTTATATTATAATTTATAAAAATATTCAATCTTGCACATTGGACACTCATTTGGTAGCTTTAAGAGAGAGAGAGAGAGAGAGAGAGAGATGTGTGTGTGTGTATATATATATATATATATCCTTTCATTTTATTTTTAAAAAAAATCCTTTATTTAATGTATGATTTTAATTAAATTGTCCTTTCTACCAACATAATACTAGTTCGGTGGTTCCAACGAAAGGGAGGCGTATTGGGACACGAATACTCAAGAATCCATAAAAAAGACCCAAACGAAACCCCATAGAACAGTAGTTCATATCAGCTGGATAAGAACTAAATTCTGCGTTGATGATTAATTCAAAACACAAATGAGCTGGTATCCTCTAATGAAAGATTCATTAGATGACAATCACTCCCACGCACAAAGTCTTCAGATACTTCTACATTTCACTGTTTTCATCAAGATCTAAGCAATACAATACACTAATACAGGCAATATAAAAGAGATATGTTCATTCTAGAAACAGAAACTCGAAACTCATCAAGGCCAAAATAAAATTAAAATTAAAAGAAAAAGAAAAAAACAATGACAACCCAAGACACTGCCTGCTTGCCATGTAATAAACAGCTACAGAATGTAAAAATAGTTCAAAGGGGTTAACCAGAAAGAGGTGTAATAGGATGGCTTTAATGACTACTGTGATCAAACATTGTCATCTTGTGGACCAGTAGAATCGGTCTCCAGCCTGACTGTTTCATCACCTCTCCTGCTGCTGGTGTCATCGACATCCAGTACATCATCCATCATGTCATCCTCCCCAACATTGATATCTTCCACATCATCCTCCTCCTCATCTTCATTGTTGCCACCAGGGATCTGTCTTTTCTTGGGACCATGCTCAAGCCTATGTGTGTCCAATTCTTTGTCCATTGTTTCTTGTAAGTTCAACATATCATTATTTGTTTTCCTTGCTTTCCTTGCATTTTGCCATCTTTCCAACTCCTTTTCAACATTGGCAACAGACTGCTCCTGGACCTGTTTTTGATACTCCGACAGTTCCTCCCTCCTGGCAGTTTTCCACTCTTGAAATGTCTGGATATACAGATTTGTAAAAGTTGAATGGTCAAGTACAAAATATTTCATATGAATCTATATCTAACAAATATAAGTAACAGTTCTAAATCTAATTATACCATCACCCTTCCCAACAGCTTTGGGATCTAGTGAAGCCATTATTTTACATCAAGAATGTCTCTAACAAATATAAGTGTAACAGTTCTAAATCTAATTATCACCACCCTTCCCAACAGCTTTGGGATCTAGTGAAGCCATTATTTTACATCAAGAATGTCAATTCAGCGTTGGTAAATACATCAAGCGCTCTTAAATACACAAGCCTCTCAAGCCTAGGTGCAAAGCATAGAACATAAACACATGATTGATTAAAGTAAAGCGCATATTTTTCAAATATAATGTATAATAACCTCTAAAAGTGTCAAGTGCACTTAAGCACACAGACTTCTAGAGCCTAGGTGTAAAGTGTGAGCACAAGCACAAGCATAATTAAAGTGCATATTATCGAATATAATTTATAATAATCTCTAAGATTCATAACACATAATAAAAAATTTAATAAACACAAAATAGAATTTTCATTCACCTATTAGCTCAAATGAATTGTGCAATTACACAGTTGATTAGTACAAATTATAAAAAAGTGATATCAATTTCTTAAAATTTTTATATGGTAAGTTTGAAAACAAGTATCAATTAACAATACGATAATAATCTAGTCATATGGTGTTTAAATATAACATTTTATCTAATTTTCTTGTGATTATATAAATATAAACTGTAATAGCTATGGTCATAATGAAGCATACAGTTTGATAAAAAAAAAAAGGGAAAAATTCAAAACTGACCATCTAAAAGCATCCACACCAGCTCATTTAAAATTTTATGTTTATTTTACACTAAAAACCTACTTTTTCTATTTTACACCATCACTTTTACACAACACTTACATCAGTTCATCTATTATACACACTTGTTTTATTAAAATAATATTTTTCCTCATTTTTTTATTATTTCCCACCTACCCCGTTTAATATCTTCCTCACTTTCCCGTCCCACTCACTCCACTCACGAGATTCAGGTCTTCATTTTCTCTGAAACTCTCTATTCCAAACCCTTCTCTGAAATTTCGAACCAAGCAGAAGCCCGGCGAGAAGAACGCTGATCTAAGCACGGCGATCCAAGCACGTCAAGAAGAGCGCTAATCCAAGCACGGCAAGAAGCACGGCGATCCAAACACTCCGATCTGAAACTCCGATCCAAGCCCGCCGGTCCAATCACGCCGGTCCAATCACGCCGATCCAAACACTCCGATCCAAGCACTCAGATCCAAGTACGCCGATCCGCCACAAGCGCCGATCCACTCTCTCTGTCTCCGCCGGTGTGCCTGTCTGTGGGTGTGTTTGGTTTTGTGGTATCTCTGGTTGATCTTGTTGTTGATTTTTTATTTTTGTGGTGATTTTTGATTTTGTCTGTGGGAGTGTGTATCAGAGGAAGAAGCAGATCATATGAGGGAGTTTGTTCTGCTGAGGAAGTTCGTTTTGCAGTTGGAGAAGGGAGAGAAAAACGAGCGAAATTAAAAATTATTAAAATATTGTATAGACGAGCTACAATAACCGTGTATATATACACGGTTACTGTAGCAAATGAAATATTTGCATAACTTTAGACAGTTTTTCACCCACTGATGTGGGTTATTTTTTGCCTAAAATGTGTAAAATGAGATAATTTTTGTGTTTTAGATGATTTTCCACCCACTAGTGTGGATGCTCTAACTTTCATCATTGGTCATTTCAGCTCTCTAATTCTTATTTTTGTCATTTCAGTCTTTTAAGATTCAATTTTTGTCAATTTAGTATTCCGTTAGACGTCAGTTAAGTGGTGCCGTTAAGTGAGTCAAAACAACGCCGTTTTGGCTTTTAAAAAAAAATAATAATTTTGGAATTAAAAAAAAAAACTGTTATTAAAAAAAAATTTAAAAGAAAAAAAGAGAACACTGAAAATTGGGGGAAAACCCAAATCCCTAACTGAAAAGTTTGGTTGGCAAGGGATGGAGAAAGACCCAGATTGAGAGATATTTGAGAGAGACCGAGATAATGAAACTTGGAGGAAATGTGAGAGGATTGATTGTTGATGAAAATGGGATGGATGTTCTTTATTTGAGGAAACTAGAAGGTGGAGAACTTCAACATTCTTTTCCAAAGGTTATGTTTAATCCCAGTTATGAAGATGAAGAAGAAAAGGTGGATGTTACACTTGAGAGAACAATAAAATCTAAACGCCAGGAAGTTCCATTGTGTAGTGAGGATTCTAGTGCAAACCATCTTGAAAAAGTTAAACCAACATTCCAAGCCCCTAATCCAACACTCTACGCCACTGCCACCGACTTTGCTTCACTACAACTCGACTCCTCCGCACTCAATAGACTCTCATCTCCCTCCTCCAATCAAGCCTCGCCACCTGTCCATTCTCAATTCTCCATTCCTCACCGTCCTCTACAAGCTCCTCTGCTCCAACCACTCCACACTCCTCCCGATTCATATCTCCGAAGCCCGCAACAAATTCAACAATTCCCAACTCGGCGAAACCCTAGAATCGGATTCGATCGAATTGAGCAAAGAGGAAGTTTCATTGGTTGAAAGTTTGTATCCAAGGGGTTTGTTTGGAGTTTCTGCTTCGTTGGATCATGAATCAGCGGTGTTCTCAGCAGTTTCCAATGCAGTTGCAGCATTGTTGTGCGAGGCCATTAAGGCTGACATGGGGGTGGTGTTCAATTTGATGGATTCCGGGGATGGGTTCTCGGCAAAGGAGGTTGAGGTTGCGAGTGATATGAAGGTTTTGTTGTATGGGTCGAAGCTGGTTGGGACGGTTGAGATTGATTTGGTGTCAAAAATAGCTAAAGTTCATATCGGTATCTCTCTCATATATCCCTCAGTCTGGGTCTCTCTCAATCCCCTGCCAACTTTTTTTTTTTTTTTTTGAGAAACAATCCCCTGCCAACTCAAACTTCTCAATGGATTTGGGTTTTCCCCCAATTTTCAGTGTTTTTTTTATAAAATATTTTTATTATTATTTTTTCAAAATTAAAAAAAAAAAAAAAATAGAGGCAAACGGCATTGTTTTGACTCACTTAACAGCACCACTTAACTGACGTCTAATAGAATACTAAATTGACAAAAATTGAAACTAAGAGGACTGAAATGACAAAAATGAAAGTTAGAGGGTTAGTTTTGAATTTTTGCCCAAAAAAAACAAATATAAAAGGTAAAGACCAAAAAGCACATAAATTATCCCTGTTTCTCTTTTGATTACTAAACCATAAAAAATAAAAATAAAAGGTTTGCGTAGAGTGTAGTACTACACCTTAACGAAGAGTTTTTGTATAATAAGTAAACGGTCCCTGTTATTTCCTTCAAGATAGAGCCATAGGTTTTAATTATTCATATTTTTTTAGCAAAAAATAAAATAAAAAAGGCATGATGCTTTGAACTAGTTTTGCTTCAGCCAAGTGCAGTGCTTAGACCTTGGGGCTTTGAGCTTGAATGTTAAGAAGGATCGTGATGGGGAGAGGAGAGAGGGAATGTGACCAGAGATTTTAGCATAAACCAGCCACCAGGACTCTACTCTTCTCTCATTTCCCTCCCTCCCCAATTTTTCTTAATACTTCCCACCCTCTTCCCTCGCCTCATTTCTCTCTGATTTTAGTCAAATTAGTCTCACATCTTCATCAGCTGCTTGGGCGTCAAGGCATCACAATAGTGTGAGGAAGCTAACTCCCCTCTCCCTCCCTTCTCTCATCAGCTTTCAGGCTGCCCTCCTCACCCTCTACGCCTCCGAGACCCAGTCCTGCAATGGCAGGCCCAACACCCTCAGCTGAGGTTTAGTCGCTGCCTCTCTCCATAAGGTTGATTGGCTTTGCATGGATGGCAATGCGACTGCTTAGTCTTTTGGTAGGATTCATTTGATTGTTTGGTCAACAATAGTTGGGAACTTTCTCAACCTAACATGCTTGGGGTTGAGTGGCGGGTTGACCCTAAACCAGACCAACTTGACCCTTGAACCCCCCTACATGGTTGCATGAGATAGAAGTGGATTGATTAACAAGAATAGACAGACAACTATGATGAGGAACCCTAGTTGAGGTAACTATACAAACATATGGGGGTTATTATTATAGGTATAAAATTTGGACCAATTTGGGTACCTCTAATTTCTCAACAAAAACCAACTCCATACATGATTGGGTTTTAGTAATTGTTTCCTCAAATTGCCAATGCGTCTTGGGCCTCTTGCCTCAAATGGTCCTCACTCCCTAATGCTGAAAAGATGATGTATTGGTGCATGTTTAAACTACAGCTGAGATGCCAAGTGTAAACCATCAACTCCCTTTTCAGAACATTTAGTTTCTTATGAAATATCAGGGAAAGATAATCAGTTTTAATTCAAAAGATTGGCCAAATTCTTAATATTCCTCCAGGAAAACTCAATATTATCAGAGAAGTGCAACAGAGGACTCACCTGTTCTTTACGCTGCTGGACCACGGTTTCGTCTTCTTCTAGAGGTTTTTTGGGTAAATAATATATTGGAGGTTCTGCCTTAGTCCTGAAAAAAAAAAAATCCCACAACCAATCAGCAACCAGTAAAATATGGGACATTAATTAACTGTGTAATTCTACCTAAAGCCCTGCAATGAAGCAGGAACGATCCACTGATCAAAATGCTTCATCACTACAATCCACATGAACAGAAACTTATCTTTGTCTCAATAAAATTCTATGGACACTTTTGGACCAAAATTAAACATAACCTGCAGTAGAAATAGAGTGCAGAAAGATTTCATTAGAAATAGAGTACTAGGGCTCTCAATTGTCAAGGATGGTCACATGCCAAAACAATTTTGCAATAAAAAGAGTGCATGAAAAATTAAAATCTGAAAAAAATCTACCTTATAAAATTGCATAGTTTTTTATGGTGGTCACTCCACTGAAGAAACAGCAATTCCAACTTTTTTTCTTCTGTCTTCGCAACTACACGTGCTCTGAGAGTCTGAACAAAATAAAAGCACAAGAATAAGATATTGAGTAAGGATCATAATAAAAGATCACCTTTGAAGCTTCAATAGGTGTAAACACAAAGTTATAACAAACAACAAACCAGATCTCTCCTCCTTTTTTCGGCAATCTGCTCACGCTCTTGTTGCCTCAGCTTCTCACTTTCTTCACGTGCTCGTTGCTCAGCCTGAATAATATTTAAGGAATTTATGTTTCATAAAACAATTTCACTGTTAAACTCAAGATGAAAACCATCCAAAAAAATCATAACTGAGTTCCTCAGTCATGGCATTATTATTACAGTTCACCTAAAATCCTGGTTTCTCAGTTGAAATGAATCAATATATTAAATAAACTCACTTTTTGTAGAGAGTTCGACCTTCGCATGTAAGCCTCAGTTCCTGACAGCTGCATATCTTCTTTCCTGAATTTCTGGAACACAATTTCACACAAACGGTAAATATATGAACACCTATAAATTTATGAAGACAAACAACAGGATATTCAATTGACAATATGATGCACAAATGACTACTCATGAAAACAAATTTCAGCAGAAGAACCACTATAACATTGTTTCAGATATCACCATAGGGAAAGAATTTTCAATCAAATCAAACCAGTTTGAAAGAACTTCCTCCAAACTACTAGGTGAAACTCAGAAGAACATCAATTTGAGCTTTTCATCACATAATCCATTTATGACCTATTTAATTACTAAAAGATAGTCACATGAACTATTTAATAACCAAGTGAATTTAAATTGCGTCATATGATTGAAAGCACGCATGGATAGCCTTTAGAATTGCCACCTAAAGGCTTGGAAAAAGTTCCTTCAAACCAAGTTTATTTGAGTGTTTTTTTCCCCTCATAAGTAATAAATTATATTAAAATAGAAGATATTGGGTGCAATTCTACTTCCTGTGTACTGGGGTGCTGTTGTCATTTTCTTCCAAGAAAATTTTTAGCTGACGCTACAATTTTTTATTTATTTATAATAATAAAGAGAGAGATATAACGTAGACAGCCTACATTACTCTTTTTTTTTTAGGTGTCCACACCTCTTTGAGTGCCTGACTATTTCCTTGAGTGTGAGTAGTCCCCGTTCCACACACACACCAAGTAATTACAAGGAGAAATCCCTTGCAAGTAACCCCAAGATGTTGGCTAGGAGTTTTTAACCCAAGACCTCATGGATCTCATAAGACCTTTAGAACCACTGGACCAACTCCTTGGGGTTATTGGTTGCCTACATTGCTAACAAAGCCTTAATACATATATTTTGATCTAATACAAGTCTAAGATAAACTTTTTAGCAGATACCGTGGCGACTACCATCATATCATGGCATTATAAGATCTCCCATACCCACATATAAAATAAAAAATTTAAAAAAAAAAATCTCCTACACCTCCAGCTCAAGACTTTAAGTCCAACTTTGAATGATTTATTTCAAGAATCAAAATCATTTTAGGATTGATATACCATCCATCTATTTTTCCTCTCATCAAACAGCACACTTTAGTCCATATTAAGGATAACTTTTTGAACATTGTGTAAGTAAGGTTTACATGCCCATATTAGAGAGTATTAGATATAAATTCAATGCCAAATACATGACCAACTATTAGAATATACAATTTCAAGTCCTCCATTTGAATATAATCGCTTTAGTCATAACTGACTTCCTTCACAAATTAAATCCCTTAGGAAAAAGTGAACCATAGATGTTTAAATTATTGACTTATGGTGGTTGTATCTCCTAAAAAATTCATTAATAAAAGGGAAAAAAATATTCTTTTCGTCCCTGAAATATAGCACATTGTCTATTTTCACTAAAATCTAAAAGGTTCTACTTTCATCCCTAAAAATTTAAAATGTCACCTCTTTTGTCCTTCTGTCCACTTTTGTTAAATTTTTTGTCAGCATGTCTAAACAAATGCATATTTTAGGGACAAAAATAGAAACTAAACTACATCTTAGGGACAAAAATGATATAGTTTAGGTTCTACTTTTATACCTGAAATATCATCCATGTTTTGTTTTTGTTCACTTATCAGGAGAGGATGAAAACTTGAAATGTAGAACATTTTTAATTTTCAAGGACAAGAATAAAACTTTGTAAATTTTAAAGATGAAAACCTATGAAGCACAGGTGCAAGTGCGGGTAAGGGTGCCGTACTTGGCAATTTTTGAAAAAGTAGGGTGTGGCTGTGGCTGTGGCTGTGGCTGTGGCTGTGGCTGTGGCTGTGGCGGGGTGCGACGATTAAAAAATTATTAAAAATATTTTTATTTATATTTTCTATATATTGCTAAGCATTCTTTTTCACATTATATAAACATATACTAAATTTAAGAGCAATAGTAGATGATAACTAAAACATGATGTTCATAAATTAAACACAATCCACAAGTTTGAAAGTTGAAACTAAAACATTGAAAGTAGAATACAGGGAGGGAGGCAGAGAGCAGAGAGGCAGGAGGCAGTGATGATTTCATGGTTTTTTTTTTTTTTTTTGTTTAAAGATGTTTTTGCACTCTTTTTTTTTTTTTTTAAATAATTCTTACTTGAATTTCAGCCTGATTCAAAGCCAGTATCAGCCTGAATCGGTCGGTTTCGGCCGGCCGATACAAACTGATTCGCACCGATTATTCAACCCAAATCGGTGCGAATCGGCACAAATCGGCCCAAGTTGGTGCCGAGTCAGCACGAATCCTGAAACGAAATAAAAAAAAGCACCAACGTGCACCGTACCCCACGTCGGACGCAAGTGCGGCACCCCTATAGCCGCGTCGGTGCTTTCCTGATGAAACAGAACCTGGGCTATATTTTATAGATGAAAAGAATATTTTTAGCCTTCATAAAATATCAGATTGTCAAATAAAGAGGAATTCAAATGGATTTGATAATCCTAGTTATCAAATTCAGATACAAAATTCATTTCATCAAGTCTTAAACCACTGTATCATTCTGTACATATTGTCAACTCTCAACTCCTCTAAAAGGGCTTTAGTTTATTTTGTCCAGCCCAAGTATCCCAAAGAATATAAAATTTCCCTCAACAAAGCACAAACCACCAGTGTCTTTATTAATTATATTCACTGATTTTCTTTTTCTTCGTTTGATAAGTTTTAGCCGCAAGGGAGCCCATGTACCCCAAAGAATATTAAAATTTCCCTCAACAAAGCACTAAGCTACAAACCACCAGTGTCCTTACAGCTACTTGGCACATCCACCGCTTCTAAGCCCAATTTTATTATAAAGTACATGATTTATATATTGATAATCTAGTGCAAATTTGACTCTTCTCCTCTAATAAGATGTACTTCAAAAAATGGGTCCTTGTCCAATGACTTAGAAATCATTCCCACCAATTTTTTTGACAACATATGTACTTCTCCAGTTACAGCAACAAAGTCAATTATTTTTTTCCCCAACAAAACTTCATTAAGATAACAACAGTTTCAATCATATACAAATGTTTAAGAAAACACAAGAAAGAATTTATTATGAAGTAAACTAGGAAGTTTAAAAAATATTTTAAGACCATGATAATAGTAACAATAAGTCAATAAGTTTTAGCCTGTAGATTGAACTAACAACTTCTAATTGTCAGTACAGTTAATGTCCCAATTTCTATCGAAAATCAAGAAGCTATCATACACGTACCTCTAAAGTCCCCAAAAGCTGCCCCAGCATTCTTTTGTTCCTATTAACCAACCTTGGATCCTCATTTTTCGGCAATACCCTCGGAACATGCTCTATCATTGGAGCTTCAGAATCCTAGAAATTGAAGAAAAAAAATATATATGAAAGAATTAAGACTTAGAGCTCCAAACCAACACTCCTCAAGAAGATAAGAGAACATGAAATTTACAGTCTTTGCTGCTCTTAGGTTTCCATCCCTTCTAGACCAGCCACTCTGCTGCAAATTCAATGGCTTTCTGTCGATCTGACTAACAGTGCCGGCTCCAGCATTTTCCTCCCTAGTTGAATCTTTACTCTTCATATCCTCTGCTACTTCTACATCCTCACTGGCCTCTCCATCCTCCAGCTTCATTTGCAAATCAGCAGAAGTTCAATTAAGCACTATCTGGACAATTACTTTTTGGTCTTCCAGAACATATTTCAAAATGGACAAATAATACATAAAAGTATCCACAATTTAACCCCCCAAAAAACCATAATACCTAGGACTTGTTTCTACAATTCTGAAATGCCATGGATTACGAGTATTTATACAGGTGAAAGACTCCTAACCAATTGGACCAATAGTGATTACAAAAACCACAAACCACTCTTCTTGATTACAAAAGTTACACATATAGTACAAGTTTGGACTCATTACACATATACAAATGGTCTAATTGGGCAACATTTCCAACTTAACCAAATGTTACCATCTAGGATGCGGACTCGGACACTAGTATGGATATGATACAAGCAATTTTTGAAATATCATAACATGACACCGCAAATAGGACACCCTTACAACATTGGTACGCGCACCCCGAATGAAGTGTCCGTGCTCCCTAGGTTCCCATTTTGTTTATTTGACTCATTTATCATCAAACCAAGACAACATAACAAAACATAACTTCAAATTGTTACTTTCCTAAATTCTCATCAACGAAACAGAGGGTGTTTTGTTTTGTTTTTTACCTTCACAACCGCAGACGAAAGTCGGCGTTTGGCTGGAGGTTGATCATCGGAGTCAGTCCTATCAGCCTGAAACCAAAAGAAATAAAATTTAAAAAAAAAAAAAATCAAGTTCCTTTCCAACTTTTTTTTCTGTGGAAACAAACAGGAATACATACGGGTCGAAGGAAACCACGCTGACGAGGTCCGTTGGCGGCGAGGTTGCGAGGGCCAGTGCCGGAAAAGCCTCCCCTGCGGAGTCCACGAGGATCTCGTAGACGCTCCGTTATCTGATTTTTTTAGTTAAAAAAGAGAATGAGAGAGAGAGAGAGAGAGGCAAGCATATAGAGTTTTTGAGAGAGAGAGAGAGAAGAGACCTGGCGCTGTTGGCGTAGGAGCTCATCGATCTCTCTTCGGAGCTCCTCCTCTGATTTTTCCGCTGCCGCTGCTGTGCTACCCATTGGGGCTCGAATTCGATTGAAGAAGAAGAAGGAGTAGGTGATGCTCTCACAGTGGGTTTCACTTTCACAAAGAAATAAAACCCTCACAAGTTATGCCGTACTGTGTGCGGCCCCAAGTCTTTCAAGTGGATTTTTTTTTCCCAAATGACCTTACTAAAGTAGCAATTTCTTTAGTTGCCCAGTTTTAAAGATAAGTAGTAAACTAACATCTCGAGTTTCTAAAACTCGAGGTCAGTCTAAAACTCGAGTTTTTAAAACTCAATTTTGGGGTTTTCATAGTTTAAAACTCAAGTTTTTAAAACTCAATTTAGGGGTTTTCAAAAAATGACGTCGACAAAGTTTTTTCACGTGGATATCGAGTTTATAAAACTCACCTTACAAACTCAAGTTTCTAATATCCGATTTCTAATCCACGTAGTTATTAAACTCCCTCTAAAACCGAGTTTTAGAAACCCGTTTTCTGACTACTTGAAACCTAAAATCTGGCCTCACTCGGACACTCACTCTCAAGCTTTCATCACTCTCAAACACTCTCAAGCTCTCACTCTCAGACACTCCTCACTCTCAAGCTTTCAAACCCAAATCAGTTTCTCTCACTCTCACACACCCAAGTCTGTCATCCTTTAGACACCAAAACCCACCCAAATCACTCACCCTCAAACACTCCTTCAAACACTCTCGTCCTTCAGACACCAGCGGGCATATATTCAAACATTGTTTCACTGAAGATGCTCAGTCAATCTAACAAAAACGCTCCTTTAAGGTATGTGTAGGTCAATGATCTTAGTTTAAGTTTGTCTTCAAGTCCACTAATTCTTCTTTTTCTTCGCCAGTTCCGCCTCGGATTCCAATCCTCAAAAGCGCACTCAAGCGCCCTAAACCCACTAAGCTATTCCTAGAACCAGAAGGGTACTAATTTACATCTTGCCTTTTGTTTTCAAAACTCAATTTTGGGGTGTTTAGTTCAGCTCTTTAAAAACAACTAATTTACATTTTGTAAAATGGGTTTAATGATTTTCAATTTTGGGTGTTAAGTTCATCTCTCTGAAAGCAACAAAAATCAGTTTTTGGAATATGGGTTTCATGAGTTTCAACTTGTCTTGCCTTTTTCATTGTTGTATTTGTCTAATTTTACTTCCCTATTTTGTTTGGTTGCTAAGAAAGCCAAAAAAGAAGAAGAGTGTTTTGGGGTCTTAACATTGAAGATTGAATTGAAAATGTTGATTCTTTTTCCTGTGTTGTTTTTTGCATTAACTCAATAGGAGTATGGGTGTGTGAGAGATTTTGAGTTTGTCTGGGTTGATGTTCCAGCATGATGCTTGTATATGGCTTTAAGATGATATGCTTTCTGTCGAAGGTTTTGTCGAATTTGAATGACTATAGAGAATGTTTGGTTAGGAAGAAATTGTAGGATAAGAAATTGGCTTGTCCTGATCCCTATATTTCCTCTATTTTGGCATTTATTGTTGTTATTATTATTATTTTTCCTCTTGCTAGAACTTAGAAGTTTGCATTTGGTAGGTACTCTTGTATATGTACAGTATTATGTATACATATAAAGCCAAGTTTTTTCCAGAAAACATAAAGCCAAGTTTTTTTTTTTCTGTTTTTTTTTTCAATCTATGACTAGTGTTACATAATGACAACAAGTTATTTGTCCCCACACTATTAATGATCTCACAGTAGCACTCTTTGCAGTATGGAGCCTCAAATCAATGAGGAGCCACAGATCGTGCGCCTTGGTCCATAAATTACTTCATTGTTGACGCAACAAACAAATCATTGATCAGAAATGATTTGGAATGGCGACATGAAATATCTAGTTTTAACAACCGCTTTAATTTTCACAAAGCGAGTTTCACTTTTAGCAAGTTCTTTCAAAGTCAAAGCCACCATATCCATTGATCAACCCATATAAAATCCTTGCCTGTCTGTTCTTAATTTCCATGAGCAATGGATTTAGAAATACAACATTTTTTTTACAGCATCAATATATAGTTTATTATGATTAGTGCATGATAAGGAGTTTAAATAAATAAGTCACAACATGTCAAGTGTAACTATTATAGGGAAAAAAAATTCTTGAACATATCTATTTTCATTGGGTTTTAACCCCACTTATTACAATATTCAATTTACAAATTTCTATTTTATTGTTTGAAGATTTTATGCCATTTCAATATTTGGGCCTATATATTAATTATAGAAACAAACTTTATGTCATCTTTTGTAGTGTTTGTATTGAAGATATCATGTCAGCCATCATTTTTTTTTAGTTTCTCCAATCTCCCCCACCATGAAATTTTTTCCCTGCGATTATATTTCATTGTTCAAGGTCAAATTGGCAAATAGTAGTATTTGATCTAATATTTTAATCCTCTTTAATATCAAGATAATTACCTTGTGATTCGAGTTTAGACTTTGATATTTTAATATTTTAATCCTCTTTAATATTTTAATCCTCTTTGATCTTCTTGTTATATGATATTAAAAACATCATGAAGGTTTTAGAAGTTGTTTCTTATTCTTATTATTGTTAGGGCCACCCTCACAGTAATAAACAATAAATTGTAGCATTGAGTAATTAGGTTTTGTTACTTATAAAAGTACATATATACTATAGGTATTTTATTGGAGATTTTTTATGGAAATTGCCTTGGTAGACACTAAATTCATTTCACCATCTTAAAAGCATCTATAATTATTGCTATTATTATAATTTTTTTTTACTTGGAATATTAAAAAACAAAAATATAGCCTAGCTACATAGATTAGGTAGTTGTAAATGTGCCTAGAATTGTAGCCTAATTACGCTTTTGCTCTGAAATTGTAATCCAGCAATTTGCCTAGAAAGACCATGTACATTGAATGGTCCTAATAATAAACCATGCCCTTGTCATGACTTTTTGCTAGACTGTCCTCTGTTTTTATGTCATTCTTTATGACACTTTAAATGATGATCATAATTACTACCACTGCTTAAGTGTCTAATTGATATCTTCATGGGAAGTAGATTTTTAACTGTAAAATTTTTGTAATATAAAATTTTTCAATTTGAATTTTAATTTAACAACCATTATAATTTTTATCGATTTTGCAGGACCCGGGCCCACTTACGTACTGTGGGCGCACTAGAGAGATGGCAAAAATATCAATGCAAGATAATCGGGTGATAAACATTATCAAGTTGTTGGGGCTAAAAAGATTGTTTAGGGCCTGTTCCAGAGAGATAGATCATGGCCTAATATCGGCCTTAGTTGAGCGATAGTAGCTAGAGACTCATATGTTCCATCTTCCATATGGTGAGATGTCAATCACCCTACAAGATGTGGAGATCATCTTGGGATTACCTATAGACGGTGAGGTTTTGGTTGGCCCGACTATTATGGGGGATTGGAACCAACTGTGCGAGGAGTTGCTTGGTTTTGAAGTTCCGGCGAATGACAATAAAACTTTGGTAGGGCAAAGAATTCTCATTAGCAGCCTAGTTAGCGCATTGCAGAGCCACTACCTTATGATGCAACGGAGATTCAGATACATCAATATGCCCGATGCTATATTTTAGCACTACTAGGGGATAAGATTTTCATGGACAAGTCAGAAGATAGGGTGCATCTGATGTTCTTGGAGTTCCTGCGGAACTTTTGTGATCCGCCACGGTATAGCTAGGGTAGTGGTTGTCTGGCATGGTTGTACAGAGAGTTGTGTCAAGCAAGCCATAAAGATGCATCGCAAATTGGTGAGGCTTTGCAATTGGTCCAATATTGGGCATGGGTAAGGTTGCTATTTTTGTGCCCGAAGATAGCGCCCCCACTTGGATGTGATTATGGCCCATGGCCAAAAGCTTCATTTGCATTTAAGTAAGTATTTTCATGATATTCAGTGTGTTAGGCAATGTACTCTTCTTAGCAATCAAGTGGTATTATCTTATCTTATGTTATTCGTTCGTAACTGTAGGTGGGCGTGGGTGCGGGTGCCAAGCTGGAAGAGTAGGCCATCAGTCATGCCATTGATCCACTATCGCAAGCAATTAGTTAGAGTGCAACTGGACGAGGTAATAATATACAAAAATTTTCAAAGTAATTAGGGATAGTAATTCAGGTAGATATTTAGTTTGCTTAATTATAAGTTTTAAGCATCGCCTTTATAATCCATCTTTGTGGTAGAGTTTTGAATATCCTAAATCAAGGTGACATTTAATAATGGCAGTCACCTCTTCAATGATAGGTACCTTGTTTTTTCTTTTCTATGGTATCAAATTTAACTACCTGAGTAGCATATCCCGCTTTCAACGCTACTAACTTTAGAGTCGAGTTCTGAAAATGTGTGTTGAAATTGCTAGCAACATGTTGAAGGCAATATCTATGAAATACCCATGTTCTTCCATCATCTCCTCTAGGCTAGTTTGCAATCGCGTTTTTGATACCGAGATGTCGGTCAGAAATTATGCAAATGCCTTTGTCAGATATCACGTGGCCAATCGTATCTCTAAGGCATTCTAAAAACCACCTTCAACTGGACGCTGACTCACAATCTACAACAGCAAAGGCGAGAGGGAATACCTTGTTGTTAGCGTCGGTTGCCATTGCAACCAACAACTTTCCTTGATATTTACCATACATATGGGTTCCATCAATACTGATCACCGGCTTGCAATATTTGAATCCATTAATGCACGAACCGAAAGACCAAACACATAATGCAACAATACGGAGTCATATTCGCCTGTGTCTGTGGTATGAAAGAATACCTTGGTAGTCATATCCTGATTAATATATGTCATTAGCAAGTTTTGCAACTTTTGGTAAGACTCTTCCTAATTCCCAAATATCTTCACAATCGCCTTTTGTTTCGCATCTTATACCTTGTAGTAAGAAGACTTATGACCCTCATAACTTCTTAAGAATGCTGATGCAATAAAATTACAAGTTATCATTCTATCATCATTTTGCACCCCAATCGGTATACACGTGTAAGGACTCACATACACGGTGACCATTTATAGTCCATGGAGATCGGGCTTCATGACTGCGCAAACATACCACTTGCATGACTCATCCACGCATTTTGAACAAAATTTTTTCTTCGTTGACCTATTGATCATAAAATGTTTGTTTTCTTTGAGGGCACAAATTGTTAATGCGCACTGCACCTCTACTTTATTGGCAAAAGTCAACCCTTTGCACAAATTCATCCCCTGTCTCCAAGTAGACACAAATGATATCTCAATATGTGAAGGATTAATCATATTTTCCCAAGTATTTGCAGAAAATGACAAGGTAGGAGGTGCGTAGGTAGAGATTGTGTTTGTAATGTTTTGGACACTAATAATATTGTCTGCACAGGTTCACTACTGTCCAATGTCTCATCGTTATCAATGTCCCTCTCAAGGTCCTCTCATTTAATCATCTCTTCAAACTCATTTCTATCGACAAAATCTTCATCGTTAATGGCAGTAGTCTCATCAACATAGTCGTCATTATCATCATCATTGTTGTCGTCATCATCATCGTCGTCGTCGTTGTCATCATCATCGTCGTCATCATCATTATCGTCGTCATCATCATCATCATGAACATTATCCTCTACATGTGTAGAATACTCATATTAAGCATCCGGAACTATAACCTGTAAACTTGTGGTTGTTTGTTGGAATTCCTTGATACCAACT